>VXBW01001557.1:152732-203179 GCA_013400375.1 Thinocorus orbignyianus
TTTTTTTTTTTTTTTTTTACTTATAATTGAAATTTATCACATGGAAATGGAATTTATCACAAGTGTTTGCTATCCTAGAGAAGCACAATGGTCATAGCTCAGCTGACATTTTTATGTCTACCTCAGAGAACCCAAACAGTTTAAACATTATTAAGCCTACTCATTTCTACATTAAGTACCAAGTGTCTTGGAGAGTGATTGCACTGTATAAGGTGGAGGACTGCCAGCGTGGTTGCTTTTCTGATAAATCCTGGAGGAAGTTAAGTGCTGTGATGTGAAATTTTGACTAGTTTAAGAATGAAATGAACTTTAAAGCAGAAATGCTTTCCTATCAGTTAAATGTAGGTATGGAACATGATATGTAATGCTTTGGGTATGTCTTAGTGCATAGTGGATATTAAGAGATACTTAATTAGTGTGGTTCTGCCCTCAGATACATAACAGGAAAGATGGTCCCTGTCTCAGTTAACCAAGGAGCTGTATAATATCTGTGATTAGGACAGCTGAGTTCAAATTTGATTCACTAAAAACCTTCACTTACATGATATCCATGTCCAGAAGCATAAGGATTGATCCTGATTGTTTTCCCTACGAAAAAGAAATGCCTCCTGTTTGACAGTTTGTAAAATGAAGAGAGTTTGGCATTCAGGAAGGTTGCTCACTTGTATGACTCCTTTGTACAGACCCATGCTGGGGGATGCCTCCAAATCTTCATCTCAGGCAAGTCACAGTCTAAAATGTCCTGTGCAAAGACAACTTCCTTGAATCAATCCTTTATATAACCAAGAACCTTCATGGTGAAGGCAATCTGTAAATCAAAGTTCAGTTCTTTGCAGAGTAGCTGTGCCACATTTACCCATTTTTATCCCAAACATTGGTGCTGAACTGTGAGAGACTACGGAATGTAAAGCTAGGGAAAATAAGTAGAGTGAAACCATAGAAACAGAAGGGTTGAGATGGTAATAGCAGCTCAGGGATCTAGAAGTAAAACACTGACACACAAAAATGCATAAAAAACAATATTAAAAAAAAAATAAATCACAACTTGGCAGTATCACGGATTAGACCTTTCCAAGGAGCTGTGGAAGTCAACTATTCCCCCGACGAATGATGAGAGCCAAGGTAGCACTAGAGTAGGTTTGAGAAAATATTGATGCTTAGCCCAGTATATTGCAAGTCCTAGCTCTCAGATATATCTGTTAGCCAGTAAATAGTTTCTATGTGCTCATGAGAATGTGCACCTTGCTCTCAGAGTCTCTTTGTGCACAGCAAAATATGCCTGAAAAGGAGTGTGCTTCAGTAAGGGAGACCAGGAGGCTACTTCAGAATGTGATAAATCGCTCTCCAGAGATTAACTTTCAGGCAGGTGATACAGGAGATAGGTATGTCTGATATTTAGAGCAACCTTAGCACTGCAGCGCACATATAAATCAATCAATGCAACCAACCAGCCAATACGGCATCTTTTGTTCTTTGATATCCACATCTTCTAGTCTGATAGAAGTAGTGAAAAAATCCCCTTACAATAGTTCATATCTTTGGGAGAGAGATTTTTGCTCTGGTTGCCTGCTCAGGGAAACATTGTTTTATTACTTCTTAGATCATGTTGTCAATTTATTTTCTTTGCAGGGGGTATGGATAGATTTATAATTTTATTTTATTTTTTGCAAATGAAAGATGAAATTCTTACTTTTCTTGTGTAGTACCAAAAAGACAAGATAGAGTGCTTATGCTTTTATGTAATTCTATTAGCACTTCCCTAATTAACTTACCATGGGTCTGAAGGGTTTTGAGGCTCCATTTACTTAAAGCACAAAATCTGGGTTCAGTCAACCTCACATTCATCTTCAAACTGAGATATTTGAGTTAGGAGCATAACCACTCAAGACTCCTTCTGTACTTGTTGGAGGGAAGTAAGCTCTCCACAGGATGACTCAGATCTTAATTCATTTGAATTTTTATCTTGAGGTGTCATTCTGTTAAGTACAGAAGTAACTTGTGCCAATTTTGTACCTAGATTAGTCTCCTCAGGAAGGTGCCAAAACCTAAGTGGAATGAATCTGGAGATTGATACTATGATATGCTATGAGGTCAGGCTGAGAGAGTTGGGATTTCTTAGCCTGGACAAGAGAAGACTCCGGGGAGACCTTGTAGCAGCTTTACAGTACCTGTTGGGGGCTTACAAGAGAGACGGGGAGGGACTTTTCATCAGGGAGTAGAGCAACAGGACAAGGAGTAATGTTTTTAAACTGAAAGCGGGTCGATTTAGATTAGATATCAGGAAGAAATTCTTTACTGTGAGGGTGGTGAGGCACTGGAACAGGTTGCCCAGAGAAGTTGCGGATAACCCATCCCTGTAGGGGTCTCTTTTCAAGTTTCAGGTGACAGGAGAAGAGGAAATGGCCTTAAGTTGCACAAAGCGGGGTTCGGATTGGTTATCAGGAAAGATTTTTGCACTGAAAGGGTTATTAAGCATTGGAATGGGCTGCCCAGGGAAGTGGTCGAGGCACCATCCTGGAGCTATTTAAAAGATGGGTTGACATAATGCTTAGTGACGTGGTTTTGTGCTGTTTTTTTATCAGAGTTAGGTTGATGGTTGGACTAGATCTGAAAGGTCCCTTCCAACCTAGACAAGTCTGTGATTCTATGATTCTATTCTATGATATACATCATATTTGAAACTGTTAACTTACTGAAAAGGAAAAATGGTCATTAAACTTCCTTTCAAGTTTACTCCCTAATTTCAAGGAGTAACTCACCTGACTGCAGTTGTATTCAATACTAAATTGTGCGTCTATGCTAGCCTGTCAACCAACAGATTGGTGCTTTGTTGTTTGAGATGACATGCTGATGTGCTGTCAGTGTTCAGACGACATTGTTTATATTTTTGTTTGAGTCTTCTGCTACGAATTATCAATTTATGCTGGGTCTTGGTTTTGATTCTCTTTCCCTAAGGTCTGAACAGCTGACACTGTCAGCTATCCAATTCCATGAGAGCAAGGAATGCAGTCAGAACCCAAACTACCTGAAATAATGGTATGTTTGTTCTGACTTATAAAAGATGTGTTTTTCCAGGTATTATAGCAACACTTGCTCGTAGTGCTACAGTGTCAGAATGCAGCATGCCTCCAGACATCAGTGCTTTGTAAAGCAAAGCAAAATAAATTTACACAATGGAACTGGAGACCTTCCAGTCTGTACATGCCTAAAGACATTTTGGTGTAGAAATGATACAAGTCTTTGTCAAAATTAGGACAGAAATTCTACTTTGTTCAGATCAAGGACACAGAGCTCACACAACATAGTAGCCACAAGAACTAGATGAACTATTGATGGGCAAAACCAGAATATTAATTCACAGAGAAGTAAGATATTTTTGGTTTTAATTCATTCTCATGACAGTGATAGAAGATCCTGTATCATTTTGTATGGCCCTCATTAAATATCTGTATCCCACACCTTTTAAAACTCTAATTTTATTTCTTTCTAGCCTCTATTTGAGCTTTAAATGCTGGCAGTGAAATCAAGAATACGTGAATGAAGAGCAAAGATTTTGCTAAAATGGAAGGGCATTCAGTACCTCTGTCTGGCATTCAGAATTCCTTCTATTCACACATTTTCCAATCTTACAAAAGCAACTGACACAGAGATTTCAAGTAAGTTTTTATTTTTGTCTTCCTGTATCTTTGATTTTGTTATTTTAATTGTCTGGACTGTGAAAAGCATACAGAGATGATAAGCATTTCATTGATAATTTCCGTAGATCATGGGATATCAAGGTCCTCTGTCTATAAGAGTCGATACTCATATTGCCTAGTTAGCTGGAAAATGCCTTAGTTACCAGACTGTAAAAAAGTCTGACATTTTTTGTGTCTCCAGCCTTCCTCCTAGATTGGCAATAACAAATGAAAAAAGAAATAAATCATAAGACAAGGAAAAAATCAAAAGCCTGATTTGTGCAGCCTTATAAGATAGCATTGTCCCTAAGATGGTCAAGTTCTGGCTTCTGTTTCAGTGTTTCTTAATCAAGTATCTTTTTATATGTCAGTATAGATTTAAATTCATCTATCCTTCATCATTTCAGTCATATTAATTTTAATTTCAACACGAAAAGGCTGAACTGATGTTTATAAAAAGTATTTGTTTATTTACTCTTGCTGAACACCTTAGATCTACAAATAATTTAATAATTTCTTCTCTAATGTGTGTCCTGATTAATTTTGAGAATTGGATTTTGTGTCAAATTCCTTTCACTCCTGTTTTCCACTTCTCTCTGATCAAGCTGGCTCATATAGCATGAAGATTTGTTCTGTTTCTATGGAAGAGCCATCTGAAGTGGGTACATTTTCTAGAGAAATTGGAACAGTGCCTACACTGAGGGGAGGGGGAAGCAAACAAATACACAACGAAACAGAACACGAACAATATCCCCCATCTCCATTTCCTCTCTTTTATCTAACTCAAACAAATATTCATGACAACAAGAAAAATGCAATTCTGATACGGAATCTGCTGTCAACTAAAAGTAAGAAAATGTTTTTTAAATACTTCTTCAATTACGGGACTTTCAGCATACCTATAGCATACATAAAGCACTAAAACAATCCACACAGTCAGAAATGTAGATGTTTTATATATTTTAGCTTAATGAAGTCTCAGTAGCTAGCTGAGAATATTGAGGCACTAGGAAATACAATTATTTAAAAAAACGATTATGTAGTGTAACAAAAGCTCAAATTGCAGGTTTTGTTGTCAAATTAGAAGAATTACCTTATAAGTATTTATCAAGATCTGTGTTTAAGCGGTCATATTTTAAGCTCTTTTCAAAATGCCAGTTTGGATTGCATTGTGCCAGCGATGGGTACATTTTGGATCAGACTACTGTAGCCCAGACTAATATGTCAGTGATCATAGTCAAAGACTTGTTGAAGTCATTGGAAAATTATGAAGTGACTTATTCCTTTGTGAAACATTCCTGGAATATGTAGGAATGTCTCTCATGTTTAACAAAATGACCCAAACACCTAACTGATTAAAAGTTAATATTTCTTTATCTATTGCTCATTGGTAGCTGATAATAGCAGGTGTGTCACTATTTTGACGAGATTGTCTATACCTCTTAGAATATACTTTAAAACTCAGCCATACACTTCTCCTAAGGCTTGTTTTCTTGTGCTGGTTTCAGTCCTCAGGCTCTAAGAGACTTCAACCTTTACTTTTAAACCCTTCCAAGGCTCAGAACATTATTAGCTGGTTTTGGTTTGGTTGCTTGTTTGTTCTGAGAAAAAAGAAAAAAAAAACCAACTCAACATTATACCCAACTTCAATCTTTGTTTTTCAAATAAAAGGATGAGATTGTGTTAGCTATTCTGCAGCAGATCCATTATTCAGAAAAGGTTGCTATACTGCTTCCAGCTGAGTCATAATACCGAGTCTGTTCTACCTAGTGAAAATAAAATAATGCATAAAGATTTCCCCAATGCACTACACAAGTATGCCTAACCTGCATGGACAGTATTACCTCCTCAGGAATTTTTCTAATGATTCCCTCCACAGCAAGGATGGAAACATAGGCTTCCTTAATATTCCAGCTTCATTATTCTCATTTTCTATAATTTAACAACTTCTCATATTACACTTAATGGAAAAGTCATGCAATATTGAGCAGTAACTGCTGTTAATTTCCTGCTGTATATCATTTGCATTTTTTGTTGGTAGTGAGAGTAATTTACATGCTCTAATTATCGTACTGATTGTCTTCTTTAGCTTATGAGAATATAGTTACCTAAATGCTCATTGATCTTACAATAGTATATTTTATCTGCTTCAATAATAGTATCATGGGAAATACAAGGCTTAGTTTTTTACTGAAAAATGGTTTGATCTAGCAGTAACAAGTTGCCTAAGTGGTTCCAACTGGAACAGAGCAATGCAAGTTTTTATAGTGCCTATTAAAGAATGTAAAGCCCTGCTTCTGCAATAGCACAATATCATCCTTTTAAGTGAACAGAACTGCAGTTGTATTACACACACCAAAAAAAAAAAAAAAAAAAAAAAAAAAAAAGGTTTCTTGTGTTCCATTCAGATTGTCTTTTAATTCTTAGTCTGTGAACAGTTAAGACACACATTCATTCGGGAAAATGCTTACGAGCAATTAAATGTATCTTTCTTCCAAAGGTGCTTTTTTAGGAGAATAGATATTTATCTGTAGGAAAGATGCTTTCCTTAATCTAAAAGTTCTCCCTAATCAAAGTCCTTAGTCAATTTTAGGTTCATCTATGACTATCTTTTAAACAAATGCAGCAGATATTAAAACTGAAGTCAAATCAAGTAATCTGTTGGAATACTTTATAGAAGACCACCGAGGCTTTGGGGTTTTGAAAAGAGAATTAGTATCGAGTACAATGAGATATAATTCCACATACAAATACATCACAATGTTTTCACAAGATCAAGTGAAAAATTGACGACATTCAAATGGGGGTTTTGTGTGAGTCTATTCTGGATTTATTTAAGCATAATTGTTTAGGTTAAGAGACACAGATTTCATCAGTCTGCATTATGCCTTATGACTTCCTAAAAGTCAAAGTTTCATTTGCAGCAGATTTTTCCAGAGGGTAAATAGTTCCTGTGCCTTCATTGTAAATGTTTTTCATAAATGCTGAAATGGGTATTGTCTCTCTGGAAAAAGAGTGCTGTATTTGGATTTAATTTTTTTCTTTCTTTTTTTTTTTTTTTTTATTCTCTTCAGGACTATCCATGGTATTCTCTGCTTTTAGAATGCCTATAAGAATCTGCAGATGTAGAGAGACTGGGAATGCTAGTGTAGGAGTGGGGCAAGCCATGTGCTTTTTCTTATTTGTAAAGGTAAAGTGTTTTGTATTACAGTACCCTTTTTCTGTGCAGCTTTGGGGTAGGGTACAGTGATGTTAACAGCACACAAGTAGCTGAAGTAATCTGCAGTAAGATCACAGAAGACACACATCATAATGCTCCAGATAGATAGACATCACACACACACAGAAAATAACACACAGCACATAAATAACCCCATTTTGTTTGATTGATTTATTATTATTTTGGCATTATGTATAGGGGTCAAATATTACTTGACCATATTGTTCTGGATGCTATCAAAATATATAGAAATACATGGTACCTGCTAATTAATCAAACACGAAATAAAAGCCAACTGGGCTACTTTACTGAGAACATAATTACTTCAATGAACGGAAAATTCAGGATCACAAAATGAACAAAACACAATGGTGCTTGTTAACACTTAGAATTCTAGAAGAAAGACAGAATCTTTGCTTGATTTCTTCTCTTTGTTTTGTTTTTTGTTTTTATTTTTGTCTGGGGTTTTTTTGTTTGTTTTGTTTTGGGTTTGTTTTGGTTTGTATTGGTTTGGTTTTTTAACTTTTGTTTTTGTTTTTGTTTTTTTAATCATGTTTGTATCCTTTTGCATCAGTGTTACTGTCATTGTTTTCCTTGTTCCACTTGTTGTTTTGTTAAGCAGTTTTTGTCCCAACCCACGAGTTTTACTGTTTTCTTCCAGTCCTCTCCCCACCACTGTGGGGTGTCTGAGAGAGCAGGGCTGCCACCTGTGTCTTTGCTGCCATCTGAAGCCAAACCATGACAGGACTTAAGGAAGAAGTCGTGAATCATTCAGTTGAGGTGTCTGATCCAGGACTGCGTCAAAAGACTCAATATGGTCTTTCCAGTTCTGGTGGTTCATAGAAGTACTTTACTTTTTAATATTTTCTTTTTGAGTTCTAAATACAGACATGTAAAGAGTAGGTACAATGTCCTTTGGAAGAATAGGAAAGAAGTGGCATCCAAAAATAACCCCAGATATTAACTATGAGAGATGTGATTTTTTAAAATTCTAAACTGAAAGCAATACGTATGGTGTCTTTTCTGAATCAGAATGTTCAGTTAATATTTGGCATATCAAAGCAGAAAATTACTCACCCCTAAGTAGGCTTATTAGTCAATGTACTGTCTTATTTATGCTTTATTTGCACAGAAGTTTTTAAGTTTTTTGATTTTTTTTTAAATGATGTTGCGAAATAGAAATGTACTTATTAAAATAATAAAATGCATTATATATTCTTATGTTTTAAAAACATTTTTTTACAGAGGCAAAGTAGGTTTTAGTTCAGATAAATTAAGGTTGGTGCATATACAATAGTTTATTCTTAGGAGTTGTAACTTTGGTTCTCTACTGTTGACTAAATCATTTTTGATTTTGGATCTTCTGAGCCCCCACTAAAAAGAGGACATCTGGGACCCTTACAATAGCAATTTGTTTTCCCCTGACCAGTTATTTCCCTTAAGTCAAATATAGTAAAAAACCCAAGCAAACAAAATACCACCCCCAAAATAAAACAAACCCTTTATAAATTATCTCAGTAATAGACATGAAGGTGTTATGGCCATTCAGCTTGTCAATAAGCATCGTGAAGGTTTATCTCTCTTGAATTTATATGGTTGAAACTCTGTCATTTAAACTGAATTAGTTAAACTCATTATACAGTTAATGCAAACAGCTAATTCCAAAGTTTGACTCATCTCTCTGTTCTAGGAATTGACCTCATTTCCTATCTTATAACTGCTTTTTTTAAAAGGCAATTAGTTACGTTTCCTGTTACTCCATCATTTTTATTTTTTTAAGTCATTGCTCATCATGCTTTATTCACTGGGTGAACCGAAGTGATTTTCTGTCTCAGTGCTTCCTTCTCTAAATTCGAGTGAAAGGACTAGCCACCCTCCTAACAAACTAATTACTGAGTGTGGAATAGCTGCTAAGCAGTGTAGCAAAAAGGAGCTGTAGGAACTGGACTAAAAGGCCTAAACTAACCTTTTGCAAGCTCATGTGCAGCTCATCCTGATCGATGCTAGAATTTTTCCACAAGTCTCAGGAACTATAGATGCATACAGTTATTTCTCATGTGAATAAAGGCACTATTTTTCCCTTCTCCTTCTGAGTCCAGAGAGAGAAACTTAGTGCAGAAGATCCTGTGTCAATCTGTCAGAGGCCCTGAATTAGCTGCAAAGCTTGTGCTTCATCTTCTCCTGCTTTGTGACCTGCTCAGTGTCTTGTCAAGGACTGATTTAATGATATAAATGTAGCCAGGTATCAGTTAGGTCCAATGTCTCTAACATGTAGACAAACTTCTCCAAATATTTTGCCAATAATACTGTAATTGCCATTCCCAGTCTATAAAGAAGATTTCAACATATTGAATTGTGTATTAAATTACATCTCAATAGCAAAGGAAGTTTTGCAGTTCATATCCTTTAAGATTATGAAACGGTTCCCTAGTATGGAGTACTGGCCAAATTAGCATCCTAGAGGACTACAGATTAAACACAGATCATGATTGTGAATGCGAAAGATCATGTTGTTCAACCACAAAGCTGCAGTTCAAAACGTGACTACGACTTATAGTACTTCTTTCCACTCTGATTTATTAATCAAGTTAATATTTTATTACCATAAATTTTCTTACCCTTTAAATTTAGAAAACAAAACTTGGGTGCTTGTGTTAATAAAAACAAATTTAAAGAGTAATACAATAAACCTAACATTCCCACAGAAGAGAATAAAATAGTAGGGTTTAGGTAGAGCACAAATTCTCTCAAAACAAATATTTTTTAAAGTTAACACAATTTGCCCTTCAACTTGGTTTGCATGAGATTCACAGATTCACAGAAGAATACAGGGTGTAGGGAGCTATGGAGATATCCAACCCCCTGTTCAAACAGGACAGCAAGAGTAAATTGCTCCGCTCTGAGTCCAGTCAGGATCTGAATTTCTCCAAGGATGCAAACACCACAACATCTCTGGACCACACAACCTGTGCCACTGTTTGACAACCTGCCCAGTAAAAAAAAATAAAAAATAAAAAATAAAAAAATTAAATCCTATACTTCAGTTTGTTCTTATTGCTTCTTGCCCTTTTGTTGGACACCACTGACAAGTGTCTGGTTTCATCTTGTCTATTCCCCACTCCTAGGAAGGTATTTGTGTATATCGATTTTAACTGCATACAAGTGTGTATACTAAGGGATACACTTCGATTTTATAATATTAACAAATGAAAGGATTTGTTTGGTGACTGTGGATTATTTTAATATTTTATTTCCTAAAAGTTATTGGAGAAAATTTGAGTATTTCTAAAAATATTTCACTTTATAGATGAGCAAAACAGAAAATGCAGTAGAGTTGCACAAATTAAATAAACTGTTGTTGTGGGTTTTTTTTGTTTTGTTTCTTGAAATTGATGATCTTGAAGGTCTTTTCTAACCCAACTGATTCTATAATGCTGTGAATTTTCCTCCTGTGGAATCTGTTCCTTTAAGAAGTCCTGGGGAGAAAAATCCACGCTAGTTTTCATAATTGCTATTATAGTTCTAAAAGAATAAATAGAAATGGTCACATCTTTATGTAAAATTATTTCTTCCACGTAAGAATGCAGTGATGTAATCATTAATGATTTAAAGCCCCTATTAATCTGAAACAAGATAATTTTAAGAGATATTGTAGCAAAACTTTCTCACTATAGGTAAGTATGAAAGAGATTATTTGGAAAACCTGAAAGCGTGTAGATAAGTTATTGACTTAAGTCAATATGTCCAAAGTGAAATACGCCCAGGATTCTTGAATGAATTAAATAAATTACTGTAAAAATAATTTAAAACTTAATATTTAGTATATATCTAGTACACTGCTATCAATACTACTGTAGAAGTTTTTAAGTGATCTTCCAACAGTGGTGACCAGCACACAACTACTACTGATGACTACAGGATGAAAATTTCACCTCTAAACTTTTCTAACTAATAAATGAGTTTTAAATAGTAGTCCTATTAAGTGAGCAACCCAGTATTCAATTAATAGTTAATGACGCATGGGCAAATAATTTCAGACACTCTAAAATGGACTTGAGATGATTTGCAAATTTCACATGAGACTTCTAATATGGATTGTGACTAATGACTAATGATAATACTTTTATACTTTCCTAACCTGTATTCTGTTAAATACAAAATGAACTCTGGGAATGATCAGTTAAAGCAGCTCACTGAATAATCCCAGAATCCTCTGAAAGATTAAAATAAAGAAGTGGCTGAAGTGTTTTGATTTCTTACAGAGTTTTATTATCTTGAAATCCTAAGTCTCTGAACATTTTTTATTACATTTTCTGAGAATTCATTCCACTCCTGAAAATTACTCTGATTACTTAAAAGCACTTTTTTTGGTGGGTATTCAAATATGTATTCAAGCAAGTTGGGTTGTGTTTTGTTCTGTTTTGTTTTGTTTTGTTTTTTTTTTGTGTGTGTGTGTGGAAAAGCACAAAGAAATCATAACATTGTAAGAAAGAAGGTTGAAATGTCATTTGTTCCCTTCCTAATCCATGACTGAAAGTAATGAATCTCATTCCTGAGAGATAGTCTCTAATATTTTGTAAAGCAGCCAGTGATGGACACATCGCAACTTCCCCAAGCCATTTCAGTGTTTCACTATAACTAGGATCCCATAAAATCTATATAATGTTTTTATAGAGGCTTTTTTTTTTTTCTAATTTCTGACCTTGTTCAAATCCGATACAAATTAAGCCCATTATACTTCATTTTCCCTATCACAAACATAATTTTTATAGCATCTATTGTGTATTTAAATGTTGTTGTTATGTCTTCTCCCAGTTCTCCCTTTCATAAACTAGTACCACTAGGTTACTCTTTTTTCTCTGTGCATTTGTTCCTGGAGCTTTTATTATTCTTGATACTCTTAGACTGTATCTGGCGGGTTTGCATCCTTTGTAATATTCACTGCCAAATTCCTCTAAAAGTGGATCCGGTTGAGACATCACTAATACCAACAAGAGTGGAAAAGTGAATTCACCTAATATGGAAAATGTGTTCTTGTTTGTATGTGCGTGTACTGTGACTGTCTTTTTTTGCAACGTGATGATATTGTTCAAGTTCAGCTTAAGATTTTAAATAATAACCCTAAGATTCTTGACAGAACTTTTTTCCCCCCTCTTTTTCCAGGCTATTTGTGAGGAAGTAAAGAGTTTTTTTAATTTTTATAATTGTATTTAATCATTTTTTTTCCCAAACCATCCTACAGTTTCTGGCCTCTGTTTGAATTTTTAATCATATTATTTATTGGTAGATTTAATTAGAACTTTGTCTGTGTGATCATCAAAGTACTATGAAATATTCAGTAATATTATAATCAAGACAGACCTTAGGAGATTTCTTGCAAGACATTAGGAAAAGGTTGCTTTTGTCCCTCTCTTTCCTCTTCTGCAGGTACAGACTAATATTATAGAACTTGCAATTGTACCAGTACATGACTTACTCACATTATGGCTGTGTCCACCGTACAGTCATCGTGAGAGACACTATTCCCTTTCTATAGAACGTCATTTATGACTACTTCCTCTGTTTCTTTGCTTGATTATGAGAATGATGAAAGGGAAAAAGAAAAGCAAAGAAAGAAAACCCAAACAAGGAAACAAAAACCCCCAAATCATAAAAGGTAGGAAAGAAAAGGTTACAACATCATGGAGAAAAGAAACAAGAAGCCCATCCTACAATCTCAGCTGCAAACCATGTAGTCCTTTCTCTTACCATTCCTCCATCTGCTGTAATTTGTGAATTTTGTGTCTAATTTTAGACTGCAAATAGCTCAACAGGACATACATCTTTCTATGCAGCAAAAGTGATAGCATGTTTTCAGTTGCTATTAAAAAAAAATAGGATAAATTAATACATACCAGTATATAATTTTAACAAGTATTAATGTTTTATGAGTTGAATAAAGGGTCATCTTTATGAGAAAACAGCTCTATCCCTGAGCATAAATTATGATTGTCCAATTATGTTACAGATTAAGGATAATTGCTACAGAAGATCTTTAAGATTTTGAATCCATTTAATTTAATGTTTCATATTTAATGAAATTGTCAGCAATTTTGGTTAAAAATGTAAGATCATTTAATAGCATTTGAGTCATCACTTCCCTGCTACTGATTTAGTATATAAATATTCTGTCCCTTCATCAGCAAGTTTGCAATTTTCTTTTTAAATTTTACCCACCACACTGTCATGAAAAAATCAAGATAGAATTAGTAGAATAAGTATAACTCAGAAAACAATACAGTAGTTACTCTCAGAACTTCTGAGTTTATTATCAAAGGGTGTAACCTTTTGCAACCCTCTTATTACAGTTAATTTGGCAGACCACTTTGAAAGTTAAATCTAGAACTGGAAATTAAGTTACAAAAAGCTGTTTGGGAATATTATTGTTTGCGAAAATCTTTCCGCTTCTTTTAACAAGTACCTTGTTGCCTTGGTCTTTGTGTTCAAGAACTACAAGATGGATATTGGGAGATTTTAAAAAAGGGAAATAAATGACTTTTGTTATTGTTTGGCAAAGAGCAACACAATTCACTAATATACACTCATCACTGCAATTCTGTCTGATCTCTGGCCCCTGCTATGGCGTTCAACAAAGAGTTTAGAAGCGGTTATGGGATTATTCTCAGAAATGTATTCATATGTTAAATTAGATATTAGGAAAAATTTCTTCACTACAAGGGTTGTAAAACACTGGAATAGAATGCCTAGAGAAGTGGTTGAGTCACCATCCCTGGAAGCATTTAAAAGATGTATAGATATGGTGCTTAGGGACATGGATTAGTGGTGGTCTCGGCAGTGCTGGGTCAATGCTTGGACTTGATGATCTTGAAAGTCTTTTCCAACCTAAATGATTTTATGATTCTATGATTTTTTTTAATGTCAGCGTGCAATTTGGATTATTTGGTTTCACTTTTAATGTCTGTTGAGCTCTGCCAATAAAGCCTATGAAATAATATGTCTGTGGGTGTTTTGCTTAAGGTGCCAATAAACTATATACACAGATCTTGTTTCTGTTCTTTTTAGGTCTATTATTTTATGCATTTCACAGGTTTCATTAGCAAAGCTCTTTGGGGTACAGTTCAGGCTTATATATCAGTTATAGACTCATGTGCATGTCAACTGTTGTTCTGAAATGTTTCATAAAAATGTGAAATTATTGTGGTGCTCTCAAAATATTGCCCAGACCCACATGTTTTCGCATGTCACATGAAAAGACCAGAGCAGAGCAGCTGCACAACCTCTGAAACTGGGCATAAAAAGCCA
Organism: Thinocorus orbignyianus; assembly: GCA_013400375.1. Lineage (NCBI taxonomy): Eukaryota > Metazoa > Chordata > Aves > Ciconiiformes > Thinocoridae > Thinocorus > Thinocorus orbignyianus. Next base: position 166,932 of record VXBW01001557.1, read on the forward strand.
CTTTGATGTAAAAAACAGCATAGAGTATTCAGTTCACATTGATTGGAATTTTAAAGGAGCTGCTATGGCCTGAATATCAAAACATACAATTAATTGGCTAGCTAAACAAATCTGATGTAAATACTAGACCTGAGAGTTTCATCTAAGTTTAATCTACAGAGCAGCAAAGCATGGCAGTCATTAGGAAAAAAAAAAAAAAAAAAAAAAAAAAAAAAAAANAAAAAAAAAGTAAAAAACAGTACACTGTTAGTAGGGAAACTAATGGAGGGGTAGCAAAACTCCGGGTCTACGAGACAGAGATGTTCTGCTCCTGGCTCTATTCTCAGCCTTCAGCAGTGGAAATTTCTGGAGCACTGGAATTTCTCTGAGCTTTATCTTCTCAGACGGAGCCAGGACAAAATAGATTATTCAGTTTAGCAAAGACTATGCAGGCTTTACTGCCAAGGTTCATTTTACCTTACACAGAATCACAGAAAGACAGGGGTTAGAAGGCAACTCCAAGGATCAACTAGTCCAACCCACATACCAAAACAGGTTCATCTAGAACAGGTTGCACAGAATGACACACAGGAAGGTTTTGAAAGTCTCTGGAGGTGGAGAAAAAGACCCATGTTCCTCAGTCTTTCCTCACAAGAGAGATATTCTAGGCCCTTAATCATCTTTGCAAATCTTTGCTGTACCCTCTCCTGCATGTCAGCACCCAACCTGTACTGGTGCACAGGGTTATTCTTTCCCAGATGCAGGACCATACATTTGCCCTTGTTGAATTTTGCAAGGTTTGAATTCTGTAATTCTGAGGGAGTGAAACTATGTGCATAGTTGTTCGCCTCCCAGCATCTGAAAAGGAAGGGAAAGAGCTGGAAGCAAGCAATGTTCTCTTTCACAACTCCCAGTAGTTTTGCATGCCATAGGGCTGTGCATTGCATTTTGCTCTATCAAGTTGAAGAAAGCACCCAGAAAAGCCACCGCAGCACATTTGCAGGGCTGAGAAGTTCACCTGATCTCAGTTCCCTGGGCTGCTAAGGAAGGACAGCACTTGGGGTGAGCACCATTTAGCCACAAAAGGATGAAGATAAAAGAAATGAATGCAACACATTCATATTTATCTGTCCTGTGACAGAATTCAGAATTGAATTTCTTAGGCTTCCCTTAAAATGCCACACAAGTACTGAAATCAGTAGCTTATTTTTTACAAACCTGGGAACACTGAGAGCTTCCTCTAGAATCAAATTTCAGACTGACTACAGGGAACTGTTTCAAAAATCTTGGTTCACAGTTCTGTAAATTGCAGTCCTTGCTCTTTGTGCTAGTTAACTGAGGATCTGATATTGCCACATGACAGTTACAGAAATTTTAGCCATGGACATTAATGAAATTGAGGCCCATCTTGTAGCAGCCAATGACAGACAGTAAAATAGGTCAGATAAGTCCATCTAATGATTGCTGCCTGCATAATCAGCAATCTATTAAGATTAATGAAGCTCTCATAGGATATTCTGCACTTCATTTGAGCACACATTAAGATCAGATTAATCAAAAAGGTCTATATATCTTTTTCATATTTTAAAATATGAAAGTCAATCCTTATTTATTAAAGTAGTACATTTAATAATTATAATGGTAATATCTTATGCAAATAAGTTTCTAATTTTGTTGATCATAGATTATTATGCGCTGAAAGAGAATCTCAGAAAGGGAAAAGTCAATTTCGAAAAAGCAATTCAAAATCCCATTATATATGCACAATGTTGACAGTCCAGTATTTCTGATTATTACCGTATATGTTGTCACCCACTATTCACGGTGTGATAGTGCACAGCTAAGAGTGTAGGAATTTTGAGCTTACAATTAGATTTTCTACTTCACTTCTTTGTGCTGTCACAATTAGTAGCAGTGGTAGTAAATGAAGAAGAGAATACAGGCTAAATTGCTTTTAGTACATAAAAGACTGAAAAGAAGGAAATGTTGATTTGGTCTATAAAATGAAAATTCTTACCAAATACTGAATCGGTTTATGGTTCAATTGACTTTCATAGATACTACGTGGAGAGCATAAGTGGAAATACAATGTTGCTGTGCTGCTGTTACATATTACCCGGAAATCTTAATACTAGAACAGCAGAAATAATGATAAACAAATGGTTTGATTTTTGTGTGCTTGCTTGTTTTCAAAGACAGTCGGCTATTTTGAAAGGGATTATTCATCTTGCAACAGGAACTGTGTTTTGTAGAAGAAAGCGATGTTAAAACATCTGGCTGGTGTTTCATAAGATGAAATGGACAGACTATGCTAGGGTAAGATTTAGAGAGGGGATTCAACAATCTGAAACTGTCAGCATCCAGACCTCACCTAGCCTTATTATTATATTGATTGTGGTCTATAGTAATTAATCTAATATCGAAGAATAATAGAGAAACTGATCCAACTATTGGGTTTCATGTATTCATTATCAAATATTTAGTTTCCTACAGACACATAACTGGCATATTTCATTGTGTTCATTGACCATGTCCAACATTTGTCATATGAGATGCATGACTTAACAAATTGTATTCTTAGACTGTATATCCCACCCCAAATATTAGTTAAAGATAGAATGACTGATACTTGCTGTTGAAAATGTGTTTAGAGGTTGTGGCTAGATCCACAACAATCTATATCATTCTTACTGTCATTTATTTAAAAAAACCCATACCATTTTACAGTAAGAATGTCACATATCTTTCTGTCATATCCATATCAGAAGCAGGAGTATTGTATTTGAAACATTTTTGTACTTTTTGCTCCCACTGATTTATTTTTTGTTTCCTATTTTACAAAGTAGGAAGTGGCTATTACTGAGGTATACTGTTGAGATAATTTGAGAAATTACTATCATATATTTTGTAACAGAGAAAAAACACATTACTTTTTGGGCATACCAAAGTTAATTACCGAGTGCTTTTTTACACCAAAAACTACATTCATAGAACTGAAGGAAACAAGAGTGCAAAACATAGGTTGTTTCCACAAGAGAAGTGTTTTCCAGCTTTTAAAGAGTTATAAGTTGCTTTTTTTCCAAGGTCATTGAACCATTCAGTAAAGAAATCCATGTATTTTATGCATTGCCCGTTACTATATAGAACTGCTACACTATATGCCTGTGGAGTGCATTCACTGGAAGAAATCCCCTCATTTTGCATTACACAAAATAGCTTCTTATGCTATTAGTTTTATCTCTGTTTGATTTTCAAATAAAACCTTGAACCATAAAGGTCAAGTAATGGCTTTGCTCTCATCAGAAGACTTTTACTCCATTTTGCTTCTGCTCTGACATTTCCTCTGTTTTAAAAATCCTTCAATAAGAGAGGCTTTGTGAAGAATGAGCACCTCTTTCCCACTGTTGCTCGCCCTCCAAATATTTTCCTACAATCACTTCTGTGCATGCCCTAAAGAAGTGCCCATCCCCTCCCACATTCTTATCCTCCCCTAAACTTCCCCACTTCCCTTGCTCAAAACATCATTTTTCCTAATGCTTTCTCCATCAGTTTTTCTGGATCCTGACCCAAGAAAATATTGACACATTTGTAATGTTATTTCAATGGGCATCTTTTCTAGCTTTGGGCTTATATCAAGGGTAATAATCTGTTCGGGCAGAGTTCTGCACGGTATTATTTAAGATAAAAAATAAATTTATTTACATCCATTCTTTGGACTCCTTTACCCGTTTTTCCCTATGTCATTTCCTGGTACAATGAAGTGTATTTCAGGAAGCTACACCATAATTTTCTTTTTTATGTGTGTGCAGTTTGTGATCTTAGGGGTTGACCTCCTTCAAGATAAGATCCAGCACAGGAATTGCAGAGCTTGCACAATTTTATTTTACACTTATACCTACTGCTGACAGAAACTGTAATTCAAATGTGTAGTCAAGTCCATTCATGAACAATAAATAAAGGATATTAAATTTAAAGTACTATAGTGAGCACATGTCTTGTACTCTTATGAAATTTGAAAAAAAAATAAAAAAAATCATTCAAAGAGGGGCAAAAGTTTGTAAGGAAATCTAAGAGGGTTATTCTGTCCTGCATGGAACGATGTGCTTCTAGTTCAACCAACTCCTTTAGCTATGCAATTTCAGGGAATTATGGGCCATTTGCAAAGACTGAAATTGTGTCATGACATATTTTTCTAGAACAAGTAGTATAATTGGAACAGGTGCAGCAAATACTAATCGCAAAGGGAGCTTTAATCCACCTCTCTCTCATGGTCTCTGACAACACTGATTTAACTTATGCAACCTGGGAAACTATTTTTAGTTATATTTCTAATTTTTCTGTGTCTGGGGTGAAAAATCCAGAACACCTACAGCATTTTCTATATGATCCCACAACCCATCGACATACTTCTTTTGCTACTTGGGCATTGTCACTGTCATTCCCTCTATGCCAAGGCTAGCAGAGCGTCCCGGTTTGAGGTAGAACAGAACCAACTTTATGTTCAGTAATTTTACTTCTCAGCGAAGCATATTGTGCAGAAAACTCTTTGTTCTCAGAATGATAAGACCTATGTTCACAGCTGATGCCAAGGGATGGTCTGCAGAGAGGCTCCTGCTTATACTTACTGCTGTAACAACCAAGGTCAGCTAAATTTGTTATATGCCACACCGGTGACTCGGAAATGGAAAAGTGTGGAGGGGTCACACATTCTGGGAGGAGCAAACAGGTCAGGTGACATTGGCCAACAGGACATTCTATCTCATCTGCATCATGCTCAGTACAAAAGTTGAGGGATTAAAAAGTCAGATCTCTGTTTTCAATGGCTGTCAGCTGAGGAGGATTCTGTCTGTTCCTATGCCTTTAATCCCAGTCCCTGTGTTCCTGACTCCATACCTGGAACTCAGCTCTGATCCATCTCTGAGTCCAGTCTGGGACTTCTTCAGTCCCTACCAATGACATCATGCTGGGAGCTTGCTGGCCTGAAACATATCAATCTCAAAAATAATAAAATAACTTCTTGTCATTTATTATTTTTTTCTTAACTTTCCCCACTTTTTGGAAAGAGTTTTTCAGAGGCAATCTAGTCAAAGTATGTTTGAAATATAAAGAACTAGTAATAGAGTCGAGCAAACTTTTTCTAACAGTTTTCTTTTAGGCACTGCTGAAACAAATGTTGATTATACTGTTGCAAACTGAAGATCTGAAATCTGAAAAATTTTGTACACTCAGAATACCAAGTTTTAGAGTGCTGAGTTTATCATTCCAGTTATTCATTTTCAGGTAGGTAAATAAGTAAATGACAAAATACTGCCCTAAAGTTAAATTAAACGAGATTGTTTGACTCTCATTAGAAATTGTTCAGAGTATCTAATTTCATAGGGCATTCTGAATTCAGATATTTTATTTGAAGTAAAGAATAATTTCAACACAGTAGAATTTCCTTCAGAATGGACAAGTGTATTCGTTGTGGTTGAAAAACTAGGTATCTGTTTTCTGTACCTTTTTTTTTTTTCATTTTATTTATATTTTTAATAATTTCTTCTCTCATTTTATTTAATGATTGTTTGAAATTATGACTATTATAATCCTTCCAATATTTTTTTCACCATACTAGAGAGTGAGGAGAGATGAGAAGTGACTGTCCTTAGCCTCAGTAGTTATTTATTTAATACCCTCCTCAGCAGTTGTGTCAGAGACCTAGTTGAGATCTTTTATCTATCATCAGATTTCATTCCTGTCAAAACTGAATTATGAATCTGAGTTATGAGCAAATATGCTTCAATGATGAGGCAATCTGAAGGGGATACGTATTTCGATACATTTATCACTATCACCCAGATTTCAAGAATTAAAGCCACCTCTTTGCTGAAGCTGTGTTAGTTCAACATGTCTGGTTATGGTTTTCAACTGCTTCCAAAAGAAAACTTGCTCAGAAAATGAACAGAGTTATCACACTTTACCTTCTCCTGACTGGGTAGCTTTGTTCTCAGTCTCCTCTATTGAATGCCTCTTTGGGGCTGAAAAATATTGATAAACTGAAGGACATCTATTGAAGGGCTACCAGAGTGGTCAAGATCTAGAGCAGTTGTCACGTGAGAAGAGGCTGAAGAGGAGACACCTCTGGGAGTACCTAACAGCAGACCCTGATGCTTACATGCAGGGTGTGGAAGAGGTAGACCCAGGACCTTCACAGTGGTTCATACCTATTTCCAACATACCATAAACCTGCATGGCATATTCATTACAGTACAGTGTGGCAGGCTGGAATGCAGAACAAAGTCAATATGTGCAAAGGTGCTTTTAATGTTAGTATCAGGAGAATAATAACATCTTCTGAAATGGAATTTTAGAATTTCTCATCTTCTGAAATCTTCTATTACCAAATTTCTTACCCACGTCCTGTCCAGGTACTGCTAGAAACATGTGCTAAAACATATATGTATGTATTAACATGATTAATGTTCAAAAATCATACTGCTCGTTTTATGATTGTTGATGTTATGACAAGTACAGTTTTTTCCCAGTGAACTTGCTTGCTATAGTTACTTTTTGGTTTCCTGAATTATTTTCTTCCTTGTTTTTTATTTGTTTGGTTAATTTTGTTTTTTGTTTGTTTGTTTGTTTTTCTTTTTGGTTTCTTTTTTGTTGCTGTTTGGCTGGGTTCCTTTGAGCTAGTGTTATAGAATTATTACTCAATTCTATTTAGTCAATGTATAAATTTACAGAGGGTTAAGTTTCTTATCGACTATGAAAATGGTTTAGACAGAACTGGCTAGTAACATTAAAACTCAGAAGTTACTAGTCTGGCAAAGAAAATGAGACACAAAGTTTCTCCAGCGGCTTTTAATTATAAATAAATATTCTCTACATAGAATAAAAGAGAGGAAGATGAAGGTGTCACTTAAACCTTATGACACAAAATCTGGCAGTTTTTCAGGTGTTCATCCAGGTGCCAGAAAGCAAATGACAATTTTAAGTGCAAGCTTTATGACCTTGACAAAAGATAAAACAACAAAGAAAAAACCAAAACCAACTTCACAATCTCATGATTCTCACATGCCATCAAGAAAGAAGAAAAGAAACATCATCTTGTAAATTCAGACCTTTCAACTTCTGTGTTTATCAAGGACTACTTCCTACAAGTGCTTCTGAAGACACATTTTATCACCACGTTATCATATATGGCAGGGGAAAAATTATAATTAGCTACTTAACATCTTTGGCAGATGTGTGTGAGAACATTTTAAATGACTATATAAAAATTTCAGTATTAAAACCGTATTCTGTTTCAAATATAATTTGTTTCATTTTTCTGCTTAATGAAGGGTAAAACAGTGATAAATTGTAGAATTCTTTGTCAAGAGTGTTCATATTATTTGTATAACGCAGTTGGTGAACTAACTATTTCGAAAAGCAAATGAGTTGATGGGATGGAAACATAATTTGCAGCTTAAAGATCAAAAAGCATAGCAGTACCATGGCACACTGATACTTAATTGAATTGGTGTGCATTTCACTTAAAGACACAGCTTCAGCGCTTTAGCATCAGTAACCCTCTTAGCAAGGCCAGCACGGTGGACGGATACTGACATGCTTAAAAAATGAAGATGACAAACTCATCTCCACAGGGAATTGCTGGTGTGCAACATAGAGTTCCACTGCCATTAACAGGTTCTAGGAGTGAAAAGGACAAACACAGACAAAAATTAGCAATGGATTGGGATTTAGCAGCTTCGATTTTATCACTGTTTAGCAGAGATAGATATAGGATACGAGGCAGGAAGCACAGTTTTGTTTAAATTGTTTTTAAATTTTTTTTTTAAATCTCTGCTTCAGAAAACAAATTTTAAGGAGAAAGGCACTACCAGCATTGTAGAAAATAAAATGTGAACTAGTGAAACTTCATAAGTTCCAGTTGATTTTAATGTACAGTCACCACCTCATGTATTTTCACTTGCTATGATTGTCTCATGCAGCTTACAGATTTCATTAGCAGTATACAACAGTAACAATTTAAGTTTTGTTACTCAAAAGGGTTCCCACTCTGTGTAACAAGATAATTCAGGAGAAGACAGTTTTTCTCTTTGTACTAGTGATGTGACTGGAGCTAAGGCACCATACCTGGAAGTATTTAAAAAGACAGATTGACATGGTGCTTAATGACATGGGTTAGTGATGGGGTTTTTTGTATCAGAGTTAGGTTGATTGTGGAACTAGGTGATCTTAAAGGTCCCTTACAGCCTAGACAGTTCTATGATTCTATGAAGTGCAAATGAATTAGAAGCTGATATTAAAAGGGAACTTCTCATTGAAACAAAGCATTTTTGACAGTTGAAAATTGAAAGCTGCTTATGGTAGCCATCAGGGGAAGAGAAGACTGAGCAATGAGTAAGAAACCAGGGAGACAACCTGGGTTCCTTGAAAGCTGTTAAGTAGAAGTCACATGTCACATGTAGGACATGCTATGTAAAAGTAATAGCATTCTTTTCTCAGATGAATAAAAATTATATCTTTTAACAACACCAAAAAGAAATACTTCAGTTATTCCAAATACCTGATTTAATAACTAAACTATTCCTAAAAGAGGAATCATGTTGTTCTCCAAGTGCCATGGAAGGTATACTAGTAAGAATTATTTAAACCTGAGTAAATGTTCAGGCAAGATGACAGCGACCTAGCATTATTGCGAACAGTGCAAAACCTTTCTTAATAAACTTTTTTTCTTTTCTTTTTGTAGCTGTATTGATATGACAGATATACTTGCACAGAAGTATTCTTGCTTTTTGCTCCCTTCTTCTGGAGTTTCTGGAAAAATTAAGCTGTCAATTCCACTTGTGGGCCTCGATGTTGTAATGCTTTTACACACCTGTTAAAAGTTTAACCATTTTGAATGGTTATAATAGTAATTTTTTGGGGTCATGCTTCATCTTGCATGTTTAGGAGGATAGCTTTAATGCAGAGATAATGTTTCCAATGATAGCCCAAGGACTTTGTCTCTGATGCAGTGTTGGAGAGGTAATGTTTGTCAGCCTTTGAGAGTGGCTGCTAAAAAGCATGCAATCCCTCAAACATGTAACAAAACATGAGGAGAACACTTTATTTTAAAGATCTTTCTTCCCCAGAAATCATTTTGGCAACCTACAGTGTTAATATTACTTATCCACCACATCCCCACTATCTGCAGTCCCAAGGGTGAATTAGAATCAAATGCATTTAAAGTAGAGACAGAAAAATTATCAGTTTATATTCTCCTGGGCTTTATTAGGGAAAGATGCAAAGATACGCTTTTAAAAATTCTGTTAGTATTAACAACATAACTAGCCAAAAGTGTCATAAAACTGTAACAACAATCTCATTTCCAATCTATAGAACAAACAAGCTTTGTTATTAAGGACAAAACATATCCCCCCCCGAGCAAAACTATATGAAGTGATAAAGTAATTTCATAATTGTGAAAAGGCTGAACATTGATTGCTTGAGAGTTCACGCTTTCTTTGAGCTGCACAGATGATAGTAACGGATTCCTTTCATTCATAGCCAGTAACCACAAAGGTAAATCAATCAATTGACATGTATTTAACTCAGAGGCGGAATTTGAACTAGTTTGTCCTTGTCTCTCTGTTGCTGAAAGGTTAAGACTGATCCTTCATTACAGACAGAGGAAAATGCTACTGGATCTTCAGGGCAAAAGATTCCAGAATGGCTATTAACTTTGCACTTTGATCCAAATTTGTAAAAGAGCATGAAAAAACAAACCAAAACCAAACCAAATCAAACCTGAAATAGCTTTAATGCAGCCTCACATGATTTTCTTCTGTGATACAAAGAAGGGAAGTATGACTTTCAAAGGCCACTTTGAAGTCATACCGTCTGTTCCAAGACGCTCCCTGTACTTATTAAAACCAGTTTCTACTCTGAGTCATAGGAATGCCAAGTGAACAGATAACATATCTGTGCTTTTTAATATAAAATCATTCATTTGAACAAGACACATTTGAATGAGTATTTTGTCATTTGGGTTATCTCTTCATACTTTATCTTGTATAGTTTCGATGTCATGGAGTATATGTGCTATGTTTAAATTAGTCTTTAAAACTAAGGTTAAAACTACTTGTCTTTGTGAGAGATCCAGCATATCCTTTTGTCACATGAAATACAGAAACAGAATGGTAGCAATAATAGAAATCAAATACCAGCACTCTGAATACTCACACTAAGTAAGGCCAAAACTACATTTCTGTTGCTAAAAATGTTTTCCATTTGCTGAAAAAAAAAAAAAAGGATCTGTTGAGGAAGACATGGCAGATTAATATTAGGAACTTCTCGAAGTATAGCAATATTACAATGTAGATCTTCTTTATATTAATGTGCAAGACACATTTCACATAACGACTTCCTCCAGTTTTGTCTTTCTCAAAGTGCATTCACTCCACATTCCGTTCCTGCCTTCTTTTAACCACTCCTGTATCCTTTTTGTTCCACTTAGAATTACAGACAGCAATGATACCAGGACTGGAAGGAGGCAGACTGTACAGCAATAAGAAGTAAATGGTAATGTAGGGTGTTTTGACAAACTAAGTCCTAACTTATAAAAGCAATGTTATAATTTCTGTGTGACTGAATAAACGTGGCAGATTTGAGTGTCTATTTATGGTTACCTTTATTCAGAAAAACACAGAAAGTTCACATTATATTATTTCAGTTCCAAACTCTGCAGTATGTTTCCAACTTCTGTGAATGTTCCTCGTTTTACATGTAACATTCGTATTCATAAAAAGTACACATATGAGATCACTAATATGATGAAAATAATTTCCACACTAATAAATCTTGTTAGGAGACTAAGTGAAGGAAGAGTATTACATACCTGTATGCAAGATGATACCTATTTATCCTTTCTGTTTACAGGACCAAAAATATTTTTTAGGATGTCTTGTATCAGGAACTGCTCAGGGTCTATAGGGCCCTTTTGTAGAACACTATCACTCTGCATTTACCTCTTCCTTAGCAGACATGAAATTATTTGGAATTAGGTTCCTGTTGCTAATTTGTCCACATGACAATGTTCATGCCTGTGGCAGTCTGAGCAGACAGACCAGTTAATAAGTGGGCAATACACTATACCAACATATCATAGAATCATAGAATTGTTAGAGTTAATGGACCTTAAAGATCATCAAGTTCCAACCCCCCTGCCATTGGCAGGGACACCTCCCACTAGAGTAGGTTGCTCCAAGCCCCATCCAGACTGGCCTTAAACACTTGCAGGGATGGGGCAGCCACAGCTTCTCTGGGCAACCTGTTCCAGTGTCTCACAACTCTCACAGGAAAGAATTTCTTTCTGATATCTAACCCAAATATCCCCTCTTCCAATTTAAAACCATTACCCCTTGTCCTATCACTACTCTTCCTGACAAAGAGTCCCTCTCCAGCTCTCCTGGAGCTCCCTTCAGATACTGGAAGGCTGCTATCAGATCTCCCCAGAGCCTTCTCTTCTCCAGGCTGAACAGCCCCAGCTCCCTCAGCCTCCCTCTCACCAGGGAGAGCAGAATCATCCCCCCTGNGTTTGTGTACACCCATCAAGCCAGTTCCTTATCCACTGAGTGGTCCATCCATCCAACCCATGACTCTCCAATTTGGAGAGTAGGATGTCATGCGGGACAGTGTCAAATGCTTTGTTTAAGTCCAGGTAGATGACGTCTGTTGCTCTGCCTTTGTCCATCAAGTTCGTAGCAGTATCATAGAAGGCCATCAAGTTTGTCAGGCAGGATTTGCCCTTGGTGAAGCCATGTTGGCTGTCTCCAATCACCTCCTTATTTTCCATGTGCCTTAGGAGAGATTCCAAGAGGATCTGCTGCATGATCTTTTACACATAAACATTATAGGTTTAATTCTATTATTAAACCTTTCAACCAGCAAATATGGAACACATTGTTGGTAACTAATTGGAAACTTTCTATTCAACACTGAGAAAAGGGCAGGGTCCGAATCATTTAGCTTCAAATCTCAATGTGTTATAGAAAAATACGGGTTTGGACCCAGGCGATCTGAAGTGTTCAGACTCTTTAATCAAATCTTGTAGTTAGTGTGTTTAAGAAATACATTTTATTCCTTAATTTTCTGTGCTTTTACTTTGTCTAGTATTTAAATTCTTGAGGGAGGGTGGGTGGATGAGTCTGGGTTTTTTTGTTGTTTTTGTTGTTGTTAACGTTGCATACTTCTACAGTTACTTATTTTTTAGCATTGCAAAACCTATATCAGATACGATTTTAGAAAACAGTATTGTTTTTCACTCTAATAATTTATAAAAATGCATCAGAAGTTCAAAAATGACAGAAATATAAACATTTAAAGCAAAAATGAAAAGTTAGAATTTTTTATTTGTTCCTTTAATTACTCTGTACAAGGTGGATTACACCTATATAATGAAAGTCTAACATAACATTTTCAAATTAATGAAGCACACAAAATAGTAGTTATCATTAAAGCACTTATCACCACTGGGAATCAGTCAAACAAGTTACAATGTTCAGTTGTTGAAATTCTTTAAGAAAAAATATCTTGTAGATTCTTCCTTTTTGCATGCCTATATGAGACCCAGACAATGCTCAAAATTATAACGTCTCTAGCTAGAATGTTATAAGTCAATTAAACATTTTTTATAACACCTCAAAGATACATGAAGTTATGTGGTAGTAAAAATTTGTCACCGAATCCATCATAATGGTAGCTTTCCTGCTCATTTCTTGCATGGTCTCTAATCTTTCAGAAAGACAGATATAGTGACATCCCTGTCAGGATCTGAATGTAGTAAAGAGTTTTGACTCTCAAGAAAACTTTCAAGGACATCAGTTTTCACTTTCTGGGGTGTAAAGGTTGTGACAAAAGGCTGAGAATAGCTAACACTTTTTTGCTAAAATGCCTTTATTCCCTTGGTGTCTGAAATGACAGCTGTACGAATGCGGTTACAGCAAGCTTATATATATTTTACAGGTGGTAATCTTTCCCTAGCTCTTAAGTCAGAAGAAATGATCTGTGATTTATAACTTTATTAACTGTAATAGAAATTTTACTATTGAAGATAGATTGGAAGGATAGCTTATGGCTAATAAAGATGCAGTGTGTTACAGCAAATTAGCAATACTCTTTATTGGCTTTCGTTAGGTAGTTTTTATCTACAGGCAGCAAATTTCATCTAATGCTTTATGAGAAACTTTGGAATCAAGTAAGAAAATGTACCTTATTTTTTTTAATAAAGCATCTCTAAGACTGTCGGTTTCTCTAGAACTTCTCTCCTTAAATTTGTGTAGCACTACTACAACATAGCAGTGTTGTTGCTTAGTTCCCTTAGATACTGTTGCGGTAATGAAAATTTTTCTCTAAACTTGGACATTAGGTTGATAATATGTTCTCCAAAGGCTACAGCCTTTGGAGTTTTCCTCTCTGTTCACAGACACTATTAAATAAAGGGACAATCAAAAAACTCCCAACAAAAGAAACCAAAAGAGAAATCAAATCAGTGATGTCATAAACATTGGCTGGCTCACATGAGGGCAAATGTATCTGCATGGGCATAGAGAAGAGTGAATCTCAAAAAGTAACCAGCCAAACTGAGTTTAATTTATACTTGCCTGATGTTCGAGAAGTGTGATTCACACAGCCTGCGTTTGAAGTCAAGTGTCTGGGTTAAACTGCACAGCGGACCGTAAATAATCTGGGTTACTTCACTCACTTTTGGCATAGAAATATATGGATCTCCTACAGTGACATGTGCAAAGGAAGCAGGGGATGGACAGATTTGTGTGGTTTTGGATGCCAGCCTTAAACAAGAGCCCAGAAAGCAGGTATAACAGGTTTAGCAGCCTCTTTACAATATTCTTTACAATAGAAGAAATATTTTTATTTTCTATTTAGAGAGTGAAACTACAAGATATTTGAGAAAATTCTCCTCATTCTTTGATCAGCCTTAATGATGCTCTGGGTAAAGAATGTCCCTGTTGGGAGAAGAAGGTAAGCTTAAACATCACAGACCCTTCAGCATGAAAATTTAGGGGTGCAGGAATTGCATTGGTTCAGAGACCAATCAAATCTGTGGGAAAGTAACAGCAGATTGGTGAGGAGGACTGTAAACACGCTCAAGTGACTTGCACATCTAATTTGCACTAACACATATATTACACTAATTGCTGTTTAGTTTTGTGTGTTCAACAAGTAGAACATCTGCACTAAGATAACGTAGGCCCTGGATGGACTCAGGGGCACCTTACTGAACATGCCTGAGATTCTTGACCTGCTGTTGAAGAGGTCAAAGCAAGGCAGAAAACTTTGCCTGTGAAATCTTTGAAATACAGGCCAGAACAGCAAGTGTGAGCTCTCAAGCTCTCTCACTCCTTTCCTAACAAGGACTATCTTGCTGGTAAGGACCCTCTCGCTCTGCGCTGCCTGTGTGCCGTGCTTGCCTGCCCCTATCCAGGTGCTGCTTCAGAGATTCTCCAATCCATGAGGTACTGAGATTAAGTTCTTTAATTTGTGGTTGTTTCTGCATCCTGCCTGCATGGGCTCATACAAAATCTTAACTAGTTAACTGTGAATATTATACTAGTGAATGAATATTTTGCTAAAGTTCATAAAATATCCTAAAGCTCCAGTGTATTTGCAATAACTAGTGGAGCAATTCTGAGAAACAAGTATATACAAATTTCCACCTGTTCACAAAATAAAGGGCTATGTTCAACAAATGCATGTCTTGTGAGGAATACTTCAATCAGCTAAGAATAACAACGCAACTTCAAATGTCTCATAATCTTCTATCTCAACAAGATATGGACTCCCACTTGATACTGAGAGTCCTAAAACCTTCCTGGCTTTATCTGGGTAAGTGCACTTGAATGTAGCTGAGTAATTATACAACCATATGCACAAAAGACAGTCCAAATCACACAAAGAGGCTTCCAAAACTAAGAAGTTTTGGAAAGATAAGGAGGTGTTGCAAGAAGTAGAGTGTAAAAATGATAATCTGCTGCAAATCAAATTTACCTGACTGGTGTATAATTTGTCACCAGAGTCTCTAAAATGAAGAATTTTTGTACAGGATCTTTGAGGGAAGATTAGATAAAAAAAATAAAGATATCCAAACTGGTGCTCCAAAAATTGCTTTTGAAGACTGAACTTAACTGGAAAGCACATTTAAATCTTACATGCTACAAAAATCTAAGATACTGTGAGCACAAAAAATATATTTGCACAATGTAGTCCATTTAGAAATGTCTCTTTGTTGAGATGATCTTTCCCAGGACTGGAACAGGGAAGACCTCTCTATATACTGTAGAAGCAACTTTTGGTCACAGTGTTTTAAGTAATAGATAACCAAGCTAGCAATTTTATTTACTAGCAAAGAATTATATAAGTGGGTGTCACTCACTTTATGCCCATTACAAAAGTTATATTTAACAACATCATGAAATATAACTCCTTCGAGGAGAGGCTTTATGTGACTTATTCATACATTTTCCCTTCTTTCTCTAATTTACTATTAACTTGATCATACATTTTTTTTTCTTTTTTTTTTTTTTCCACTATGTAAATATTCATTTAGATCATCAGAGTGTAAATATAAGTCTTATTTCTTACTTTAAGGACCTGTAATTGTTTGTTTGACTTCCTACATTAACCTCGCTTATTAGAAAATCAAATTCTAAGTAAAATACTTTAAATATATTAAGAATGCATATCCGCTAATTGCAAGAGACAATTATTTATGTCTACAGTGGGTACCTAAAGTTTAAGCACTATTATGTCAAGTTAATTCAATGTTAGCAGTACATTTTCACACATTCAGAATTTCTATTACCTTTGTTTATCTCTACATTTTAAATGTTTCTCTGAAAACCAGATTAAAATATGCATGTTATTAAGTATTATCAGTGAACAAATGTGTGTTGATTTATATAAACTGAAAAATGAAATAATAAAGATCTGGACCTTTGAGTGAGAAAACATAATTCTGTGGGAACTTCTCCTGATGAAATGTGTGAAATATTTATGATCTCACAAAATTAAATCGTTGTCCTCAGCCTGACTCAGAATGATGAAAATCCTGAATAGGGATAATATGCCCTGAAGCTAAACTCTGAATAAGAAATGTGCCAATAATTTTGCTATAATTTTGGACTAAATCATAACTAGATGTATCCATTGCAGCATTATTTTTTGCCTGTTAAAGAAGCAGCTGGTAGTTTCTGTTTTGTGTTAGATCCTCCAGTATAATGAAGGCACTTTTTACACCGACTGGATTACACAGTCTTCAAAGGCTATTCTCATCGTTTCTTGTCACTGTGGATTTATTATCTGCAAAAATTTCTTGGAGAACCCATGGTTAGGCCAATCCCCACTCGACATTTTAGATCCTTTTCCCACTATCTCAAGCCATCCTATGTTTCAGCATCACCTTATATGATCAACATACTGTTAGACAGCTATCAGGTAGTACCATGAGGATTAGAGATGTGTAATATCCAGCTATAAAATAATTACTGCAACTCTTCCATCTTATGCCTTTGATGACAGACAGAAAAGCAGATCTATTGAATCTGGAAGATAAAAACTCAAAATAAGACCTCAGGTTTTCCTTCCTTTTTAGTTTTCTTACTGTTATCAGTTCATTTGTTTTACATGTTTAGTGGTCACTTCACTTCCATGACATAAGACAGTGTTCAACAAAAACAGTCCAACAGATATAATATTAATTACTTAAAGAGAAATAGTGTATAGGGAATTTGTATATTTTGCCAAGACTATTTACTGCTGTATATAATTTCTGAACTACTATATATATGAGCTAATACCTACAGGTATAAATACCGATCTTTATATATGCACTTTATCAGTAACAACCTTGAAACAGACATTTCACTTCACAAGTATTAAGACTGAGGTATTCAGGATTTTCTATATCTATATACAGGTGAATCATTTACCTAGAAGTCACTTGTGTGGATATACAAATCCCAAATATTCCCAATTATTTTAGATGTCAACTGTCAACAGGAAAATCTGAAGAAAATGGAATTACTGTTATATTCTAACTCCTGAAACTGTCATTTAGGAAAAGCTAGGTTTTTTACAGTACCTTGAGACATCAACAACTAAGAAAGATTAACTTTCAAAGTTCCCTTTTCATTTCACCTCACAATGGAAACCCAAATGCTGATTGGAAATATTTGTAGACATTTTTAGTGTAGGAAACATATCTTACAAAAAACAAACAAGCAAAAAAAAAAAAAAAAAAAAAACCACCAAAAAACCTCCAAACCTGCAGTATTTAAATTAAAACTGCATAAACTCCTATGTCTTTTGCATAATGAAAAACTTTGACAATTCTTGCTATATATTTTCACTAAAAAATAGGAAAAACAATGCACAACTGCTAAGACAAATAAAAAAGATTGACAACAAGTAAAAAAAAATAATAAAAAAAAAATCTTAACTTAATTACTTAATTCTGTTAAAAGCTTTTCAACACCCTGCTCTACTTTTATTTTTTTCCCCTTGTACAGGATAGACCATATGCTCAAAGTTTTCCAGCTCACAAGTGAATCAATAAAAGTTTTCCTAACCTCAATTATAGCTGGAGCAGGCCCAATGTGAAGAGATATTGGTGTTCTTTGAGTACTCTAACAACCCAGCAGAACAAAAAGAGAACCAAAAGCAAAACAAAAACAATGCTCAAAATATGACTCTCAACACAGTGCTAAGGAGTTAAGATCAACCAAATCATCTGTGTTTTCTCCCCTACGACCTACCAGTGGTCCTTCATGCATTGTTAGCTTCACAGCATGTCAAATTAGGTAAAGTCAAGGTCTCAACTTTTACTTCAGTTTTCTTTGTACTTTTCCTGTCCTAAGGTGAAGTTTCTGGGACCTTTGGGATAATGTACTTGAAACAGTTTCATTTTTTCTGCTCTTCTCTAACATAAATAGTCAGTATCATATACACTCTGCAATGAACATAAAGAAATGCTGGAGATAAGAACCAGAAAACTTGTCTTTTATATATGTTAGTTCAGCCTGGTCTTCCTGCTTTGTCATTGTCTTTAGTTTCCCCTCTAGCTCTATAAAAACTTCTAGCTGTCTCTTAAATTCATTTACAGTATGTGCTTCAGTGGGTTTACCTGACAACTTATTCCTCAGGTTTATTACTTCTAGAATGAAATAGTTGTGTTTCAATACTGCTGCTGTTTCTGCTTAAAGGTATATTTTCTACTTACCACGTTTGGTTTTGTTTTAAATTGACTGATTTTTAAAGAGACACTTTTTACTGACATAACCCTCTTCAAGCTTTATACCCAGATCTCAATACCTATGATCATATCTCTGCTCCACCAGTATAGTGGAGGTATAATACGGTCTTCCAGATGTATTAGAAAGATTCAGCTACCTCTCTTGAGTCAGTGCAGTGGGTAGGTACTGTTGTAGTAATAAAATGTTGCAGTCCCCCCCTATAACTGCCTGAGAGACAGTTAATTTTCTTCATGATACCTACTACGGGGCTGTGTTATGGATTTGTGCTGAAAACAGTGTTTGCAATACAGTACTGTTTTCATTATTGCTCACCCAGCACAAAAGCCTTTTCTGCTTTTCACACCATCAGTGAGCAGGACAGCTGACCCCAGCTGATCCAAGGGATATTCCATACCATATGATGTCGTCGTCAACAATATAAAACTGCAGGGAGAAGCCAGAGAGGGGACATTTGGTGTTAGCGGTGTTTTGTCTTCCTAAGTAATGGTTAGACATGATGAAGCCCTACTTTCCTGGAGGTGGTTGAACACCTGCCTCCTGATGGGAAGCAGTGAATGAATTCCTTGTTTTAATTTGCTTGTGTGCACAGCTTTTGCTTTACTTATTAAACTGCCTTTATCTCCACCCATGAGTTTTCTCAGTTTACCTTTCTGATTCCCTTCCACATCCCACTGATGGTGGGGAATGAGCCAGTGGCTGTGTGGTGCTAAGTTGCTGGCTGGAATTAAACCATGACAATCCTCTTTCCAAAGAGCAAGTCAGAGAGCAGAACAATAGTTCTGTTGTCAGGTCACCTAATAATCTAAAATAACCTGACATGCTAACTCCATATGTCTTTCAGCACAGGAAATATTCAGGTGTATTTGCAGCACTCATTGAATTTCTTCTCTGTCAACTCTTTCTAGAACAACAACAGTGATTTTTTTTTTCATTAAATAATCCATAAGCAGAGCTTAAAAAGGGCAAAGACTGTGCCAAAACAGAGCAATGAAGAATCGGTTAGAAATTTTCATAAGAGGTTGAAGAAAAACTGTTCTTTATTTAAGTATCTTTCACTTTAAGAAAACAGGAAATTGCTTGTTAATTTATTTATTAATGCAGAAAATATTTTTTTAAAAAAAGACTTCATTAGGGACCTTCAAGACTTGCCTGGATGCTGTTCTGAGTAATGTGCTCTAGGCAACCCTGCTTTAGCAGTGGAGTTGGACTAGATGATTTCTAGAGGTCTCTTCCAACTCCAACTATTCCATGATTCAGCAAATACCAGATGGGAACACAGTTGTGCTGGCAAAAAAAAATAATTCTCAATTAGTCAGGTGCATTTTAAAATTATGAAATCCCATGTTTTGGGTTGTTTTGTTTTTTTTTCACAATACAGATAGGAAACTGAGGAATCACATAGATTAGAGCAAAGATATTCTTTTTTTGGTGTTTTTTTTTTTTTAATTATTATTATTATTTTTAATCTGTTTGTAATTGATGCAAAAGGAAAGTCTCCAATATAACTTCTTCGTCAAAATTTAGTATGGGGAAAAAACAGTATCTTGAGACGAGCTGACAAAAGCAGAAGTTGTAAAAGTGAGTCATTATTGAACAATAACTTAGTCAAAAATTATTCCCTCTAGGTTCACAAGGATGCAACCAATTAGAGGAATAATTTTAGGCTTGTTTCAGAGGTCTACATTGTTAGGGGATATCTGCTCAGAAGGTGATGATCAGCCTCACACTTCCACAATTTACTACTGTCCCACGTTTTAATTTCCCATATGTAAGGTAATGTCATAGAGATAGCTCAATCTTGTTGAGGTAAACTGGTTTCTTATTTAAGGAATGGTTTAGGTCTGGCATTCTAGCCATGTGCATGAGATCAGCTTTCTGGCACATCTTCCAAATTCTCTTAAAAGGCAAGTAATACTTTCAAAGTCCAACTCAGGTTATCACATCAAAGAGGCACTGGACTGGTGGACAGATACACTGCTGTTGATGCAGGTACAGTACTGTGTACTCTCAAAAGAGCAGAAGGAGGTATTAAATTCTTCCTACTGTGCCCCTTACCCTTACCTTTTCAAACCAGAGCTGATATGCATGCTGAGAAAAAGGCAATTTATTTCAGAGAGAAATAGGTAATTTATTCTTATTCAGGCCTGGTTCTTCTAGGGAAGCTGTGGTGCCTTTAGGTGAAATTTGGTTTTGCTCTTTGAAAAAGTCAAGACAAATAAATACCAGTAACTCACTGAAGTAGCTCTGTGTAAGAATAACTTTGAAATCATGACCATTTGAATATCTAGAGGTCAGCAGGATGATATGAACCTTCCAGAAGTGACTCAAGACAAAACAAAATAAACTTCACAAGTTAATAAAAAGGTGTCCTCTCCTAAAATGGAAAATGTAATATTTTATTAAGTAGCAAAACTGTGAAAACATTCCATCAGGTTTTAGAAAACATTACTATGAAATGCCAAGCTTCACTTGCTAACCAAAAAGACAGCATTTTTAGCCAGATATGTTTCTGGTTTATTAAGATACTTTACATATATGCATAGCTGCAGTAATCAAGCAGTGATGATGTTAGTCTATCATGAATAAGGGTAAAGGGAAGAAACCATAGCTATTGTAAAACCCTCGAAAGTATGTTCATATTACTCATTATAATCTAGTAATTTCTAGAAATGATGAGAGAGCGTGGGGAATCTAGAGAGTGTAGGTTGGGAAGAGTTAACAGGATTTGAATAACAAGACAGTGTCAAAAGAAGCAGAACAAGAGAAGAAGAAAAGGAGCAACTTGCTTAGGAAACCGACTTTTTAGATGCAAACAAGAAGCTTGTGGACGAGCTGGTGGACCAAGCAAGCAACCAATCTTGTACGAAGAAAAGGCAAGTGAACACTGCAAGTTAACCAATGAAGTTTTATTGATCACCACCTGCACCAATCTTAGAGACCCTGTAAATGAGCTGTTGTAGGAATAAAGTCATTTTGATTCACCCTCTATTGGAGTCTGTGCCTAAATCTGCCACAAGAGAGAAGCTCTTCCAAAAGGACTTTGTATTTACATGTTGTGTGTCTCCCTGAAGAAGTTGTCCCTTTTCATTGACTTCAGCTCTTCTCTCAGTGAATATATACACTACAGCTCCTGCAAAAAATTCTTCTCAGTTGCTACAAAAAAAAACCCCTAAGAACTTTCTACAGGAACTAGCTTTGAGTTTTATTTTGCAATGTTATAATTCAAGAAATAAAAGTTTTAACAAAAAAAATATAATTTGTCACTTTACAAGATTATTATTGATGTAAAGACCAATCATTTTTCATGCAATAGTTTTGAGTGTCCATTCTAGATATACTACTGCAAAATTCTAGACCTCCTACGTGATCTATATGATCACCTATATGATTCCAACCTTTCTGAAAGATGAGAAAGCACTTGCTGTGTACACTTAGACAACTGTGAGAAGGAGAAGAGTCTTTCACCATTGTTGAATGTATCCTTTAAAACTGTACTTTCTGGTAAAAGTATGAAGAAGGAAATTTCTGAAATTATTAAATGGGATTTATCCATTCATCCCAGCCAGTGAGCTATGGGGCTACTTCCTAAATTTGGGTGACACTGGACTGTACAAGGAGCTGTGTTTCCATCTATTGATGAGTGTTCAGCATGTTATAATCTTAAAATGGATGTCCTCAGACGCCACATCTACAGGATTGGTTGCATCACCTTTTAGAAGTTGTTGCCATGGAAAACTTGTATATTGCTTTAAGGACTTTGTCCCATATTCTTATGCTGTGTGTCATTCTGTCTTTGAACATATAGAGCAATAACATCTATTGACATTTGAATATCTAGTATGAACCTTGAATGTACAGGTTTGACACAATAACAGGATCTTTTGGATTAGAATAAATGGTTTTGGTAAGAAAGCAAGTATTACTGATGGATCTCAGAATGAAATATTTTTCACATGATGAGTCCAAATACGTTATTACATGATAAAATATGTGATCCTATGTCTGTTTATTTTACATTTCTGTGTTGCACGTGCATATAACATTTACATATGTTCATAGGACTCTTTTAGTTTGCTGTCTTCAAGCTAGCTGGATCATATGGGTTTTTTTGGTTAGGGGTTGCTGGTGAAGTTTTTTATTTCTTT
Source organism: Thinocorus orbignyianus (assembly GCA_013400375.1). Taxonomy (NCBI): domain Eukaryota; kingdom Metazoa; phylum Chordata; class Aves; order Ciconiiformes; family Thinocoridae; genus Thinocorus; species Thinocorus orbignyianus. The sequence goes on from VXBW01001557.1 coordinate 189,355, forward strand.
ATTTATCTTCTAGTAGCTCAAGTACTTTATGAACTGGTAATGTCATACAAGTAAGTAGATTCAGTTAGGGTGTAACAAAAATTAACCCTGACTATTTTTTCCTTCTCTGATACTTTACTGGTTTATTTAAGTCTGTCATGATGACTTTTTACTACTGCACAGTGCTATGAGACAATTGTAGCCTAAAAAGAATTATGTGAAGAACTTCTAATTTATTTTTTTAAATTTAACTTTCAATACAAAAGGGAATTCTATCTCAGAATCAACAGAACTCTATTCAGTGAAAACAATTTTTCCTCACTAAGTTTTCCTTAATGTCTGAAGGACGTACAAAATAGAAATACAGCATCATTCTATTTCAGCTTATGAATCTACCAAGAGAGCTTAGTTGTGATGGGCAACACACTTTTGATCATAAATACTGTGTTATTCCTCATTTGAATTGTTTTTATTCTTAGTTGTTGTACCAGCATTAGTGCTGACATTAGTGATTTACTGTAGTGTTAAGACCCAGTTCAGCAAAGCGCTTGAGGAATGTTCAGTTTAAAATCAGGGAGTAAATCAATCAAGTTGCTTACGTCTTTAGAATTTAAATACAATGAAAAGCTTTCAGGAATTCAAAAGAAAGAGTTAGGATCAAAACTCCCCTCACATCATTCACAACCACCATCTGCATAGATCAAGTGTTTGTAGCTGTTTGGCAAACTTTTGTCTTCCTCCTCTCCAAACTACAGATATGAAGAAATACAGTTTGAAAAACATGGTTTGATATCTTTATTTTTTTCACCTTGCATAATTTTAGAATATGTCTTTTTTGGCATCCAAAACCTACAAGATTATCTCACCAGAAACAGCAATTGGGAAAGAAAATCTGGAAGGCTTCCTTAAATATTAAAATAAATAAGATCTGATTGTCTTCTCTATAGCATTGTCTTCTAATAGTAATACTTGCAGAGAAGACAGAACTGAGAAGCTGAGCAACAGAAAAAAGGAATCTTGCATTTGTTTTTTTTGTTATGTTTTGGGGTTGATTCGTTATCAATATTTTTGTAGTATTATGTTTTCCATATAAATAAATGAACATTTGAAAAGGGCTAAGAAGTTTTTATAAGATTAGTTTTGACCCTGACAGTTTCTAACAATGCAACTGAATCTCCTTCAGGATGTTGCCACTGCCACAGATATTGAGTATCCAGTCATTCTGAGAATCATCTTTTAAGATAAGTACGGAAACACACTGACAGGACACTACTATGATCCTTACAGCCACAACCAAACTATTCATATTTGACACATAATGGAACAAAATTTATCTCCAGTTATAATTCAGGTATTGTTAAAAAAGATAACACTAACATTAATTTTACTAGTGTCATGTTTTTTAATGTTTCTAAAATTTCAGATCTGAACTTCCCATAGCAGAATAGATCACTATTGTTCTACCCCTAATTTAAAGACAGGATGACCAATAACTTGTACATTGACTGAGCTTCCCAACCCACACACGAATCTATACATTCCAACAATGTGAGGAAGGATGTATTACAGTTAAGATGCGAGCTTCTGATATCACTCATTGCTTTGCTGGTCTTTCATAGCCAACTATACTGCAATGAATCTCAGGAGCAAGGGAACATTATTTTTAACTGTGATGTTTGCAATCGGTCTAAACAAAGAAAAAAAAAGGTCAAAAAATAAACTTGCTACAGTATTGTTAGATGGAAAGTTTTGGAAGTCAGTCATCTGAAGCCTATAGTCATTCCAAAATGATAGAATATTGTTGTATCATTTATCAGACAATAATGAGTTGTAAACATTTCTACTGAAGTGTTTGTATCAAACTCACTTATTAATCTGTAAATCAACAGAAAATACACAGTTCAGTGGGTAAAACACTACACTGACAGGGAAACTGCCAATAAAAAGGAAAATATTGAGTCAGTTTTAACCAGATGGACAATTTCAGAGGACAAGTCCTAACAAAATAAAAATTGTGACTTATCCTAGTCCAAAGAAGTGAGGATATGCTTAACTGGGTTATAGGGCCAGAAATCTTCTGACTTGAACTCGTTTGAGGGAAATACAGTTGTTTTGTTTTGGTGGGTTTTTTTTCTCATTTTTTATTAGGATAGAGAAAGGAGATTTAATTTGCAGTTTTCCTGGAGAAATCCAAAGTGGGGAGCAATTGTAATCTCTCCATCAGAACAGGTTATATTTAGTTAATTTATCTTGAAATTAAATATATTCAGAAACACTGTTGGACTAGATAATTGTTCTAGGTACAAATGAAACTGTTCTGAAAAGTTCAGATCAAGAAAACATCTACAATAAGTGGTGTTTAAAGAAAAGACTTTCAGATTGACTTTTGATATACATAAACTAAAAATTGTTTCATTTCTTCTTTTGTATGAATAAATGCTGGAGCAGGTAGATGTGCCCTGAAGGAAGCTGAAGCCCACAGACAAAAGCCCACACTGGCGCAAGGGAAATGTGTGAGAGGGAATGAGTGGCAGAAAGGAGCTGTTATAGACTGATCACAACCCCCCATTCCCTAAACCCCTGCAACTCAGATGGAAAGTAGAGCAGTCAGGAATGAAGGACGGAAATTGAGCCTTGAAAGAAAGGGAAGTTTTAGTTTTAGTTATTGTTTCTTATCATCCTAATCTGGTTTTAATTGGCAATAATCTTCCCATAGTCAAGTCTATTTTGCCTATGACAGCAATTTTAAACCACTTCTCCATCTTTATCTTGACCCATGAGCTTTTTCACCATATTTTATCCCCTTGTCCTGTTGAGGAGGAGGAGTGAGAGAGTGACTGTGTGGGGACCAGATAGCCAGCCAAAGTAATTAATGTTTGGAAAGGGCTTAGCAAGACAACCAGCAAATCTGTGCTTTCAAAAATGTTCTCATTTTTATCTCTGAAGTCCTTCCTGTGTATCTATACATGTTTCCACTAAAAATAGCCATCAGATTTTAGTAAGGCATTTAATAAAAAAAAAAAAAAAAAAAAAAGAAAGAGAAATTTGCAAAAACCTGTATTTGTCTGATTTAGATAACAAGTAATATTTGTTTCCAAGACCTTATCCTGGCCACTAAGAATTCCTTCACCGCAAATCCCTCTCACTCTCCTCTTCATATTGAAAAAAATTTCGGCAAGGACTTCATCAATGACTCCTTTCATAATGTATGTGCTGGTGAGTGTTCCTGTGTCTCTTTTTCAGTGTCATTTTTTGGAGCAACTCTACCTTTCATTGTATTATGAAATTTTAATTTGACCAATATCATATGGACTGACTCTGTAGTTTAACAAGACTATAATAGCACGTGTTCCTTTAACAGGAAAAAGTATCTTCAGGCAGAGCAGAGAAATTTCAGTGAGGGAAATTATAACTAGATTTAGATAACCAGATTGTATTATATTAGATTAGATAACTAAACCTGGGATAAAAATCGCTATAATACCTTGGAAAATATTTTTATCTTACTTTATGATCTCTACTCAGTATTCCACCTCTACTCAGACTGTATTCAAACATCTGATCTCCATCTAGCTTTAAACGCATTCACAACAGAAAGGAAAATAATCAGTTTCCAGTTGGTGTTTCACTAGACTAAACTACCCTGAAGATACTGTTTCCTGTTAAAGGGCCAGCAGTGGTCACAGATTTTTAGACTTCAGTACTTCATAATGTGTAAGTGGATGCAGCACTGGGGACTGTCCATACTAACCATCAACAAAGTGAAAAACAGCGTGTTAAAAGTAATACAGCTTCACAATGATAGTATTGGAAGTGATCCAGGAGAAGATTTTCAGTTTTTAAGTTTGATTTAATTTAAGTATTTATGATCAAGGGAAGGTATGTACTAGATGCAATTATCTGAAGGCATGTTGTTATGCTCAAAATCATGTCATAGGCCATATTCTCATTAATAATGCAGATAAAGTGATGTGTTTGAGTTAGTCTTCCTAGTATCTATGTCTTTCATCTGATGTTACGATTATCTTTCCAGTGCCCCTCTGGGACCTAAGGTTGATACTTCAGCCCTTCTCCAGAAGGATGGGAGACAGGAGATCACAGTGACTTGTCAGCATCAGCAGGTCTCTGGCAAGATAATTGTGACATTGCTGTTTTCTTCTTCCTCAGATTTGGACTCTGCTTGGTGCTATATTTATCGGTTTCTCCATCACATCTCACTTTCTTCTCCCAAGCTGCTGAATGCATTTTGGCAGTGACCCCAGCCCCACAAGCCCAAGGCACAAAAAAAGGTAAGGTTTTGCAGGCAGAAACTGGCAGTAGGTGGTGTCACCCCATCCTCAAAGGAGCCACCCCCAGAGTTGAAGCAGGGGAGGCAGCAGTCCCTAGACCTGGTACAGGGGTTAAACTAGTGACAGCAGGCTCAGGCTAGGTAATTCTCAATTTATGCGCCTACTGAGAGGATGTATGAAATGGATGTGTGTTGAATACTGTTGGAATCATATCCTCAGATTTAACACCATACACAAATATCAACTGGAAGATGAAGTAAAGAATTACTTCTATCTGTGGACTAGGCAAATTAGTGGGAAGCCCGGAATACAGGATTATAAATGCGTAATGCTGTTCACAAGTTAGAGGAATGACCTGAAGTAAACTGAAAAAGAGGAAAGCATAGAATGTCATCTAGGTAGGAATATTCATCTACGTATACATTCAAAATAATAAACAGTGGGATATATTGAATTTCATTGCAGAATGTGGCTGAAGAGTTGCAGTGAATCACAAAAAAACAAATGTTTGTTTATCCTGAAGAGTAAGGTGTGAATGGTCTCAAGTGACTGTCTGTTCTATTCTTGTTTCCTTACAAAGACTGTTCCCTGTCATCCTCGACCAGTGTTTGGCTAGTTCTCAAAGACCTTGTGTAACAAAGGCTCTCTAGGCTCTCAAGACAACCTGTTCTAATACTTCACTACCCGTATTTTTATGGTGGTTTATCTAATATCTGAATTTTATTATTTTTTTTTCTGTAATTTAATCCCATTTTTCTTTTTCTGTTATGCACATGGAGAACGTGGTTTGTTTTTTTTTCCCCAACCTTTTAAGAACATCTAGACACTTAGTGTGCTCTTCCTGCTACGCTTGCAAGTCTTTTTCTACAAGACAGAAAATCAGTTTTTCTGGTATTTCTGGGTTACTAGAGCTGTGGCTTTTGTGCTGTATGCTGCTGTCTAACAGCTCATGCTGTTTCAGATAATAATCACCAAAGCAGCGTTGGTCTTGGGATCACTGGGATGTTTCGCTGAGGGAACTAGGGGTTAATAAAATTGATATTAATCAGGTTATGCCGGGTCTTAGCTATTGAAGCATCCCAGGCTGGCTCTGCAATGGACTCAGGTTTGTAAACCCCCACAGGAAGCCCTGTCCTTGGCTCTGCAAGGTAAATGGTATATATTTTGCCTTTCTTCACTGCAGAAAGGGATGAGATATAGCTGACTGGAGGGAAACTGACGTTATAATAAAGTGTTGTATAATTCCAGGGCATAACAAAAAAAAAAAAAACAAAAAAAAAGAGAGAACTGAACTGTCAACTGAGCAGGTCACAGACCTTATCAGTGGAATTCAATAAACTCTAATGTGAAATTAATGACATAACACCTAGCTTTCTTTAAGCAAGTCCAAGTAATCTTTGCCCAAGTAATTCCCAGGCCCAGTTCTAGGGCTAGCGTGGACCAGGGACTATTCTCAATAAGCAGTCTGTATATAGAAATCCTATTATGAAGCCTTAGGGACTTAAACAGTGCAGATATCTAGACTATTGCTGGCTTGCCTCAGGGTCATGGAGTAAGCTCTGGTTCTTTTTAGTTGACTAACACAGACATTTTTATAATGCAATTCTTTGTTCTTATGCTGCCCACATATGGATTAGTTAGAGCAGAAAATCATGCTTAGAAAATCTGTCCTACAAAATCTTGAAAAAGCTAGTATTATTTGACAAAAAGCAAAATGTTTCGGAGGTATACAATAATAGTATTCAGATATATGAAAGACTGTGGCAAAAGAGCAAATAAATTATTGTTTTCTACACTATAAGCAAGACAAGAATGCATAGGCCTATTTTGCAGGACAGAAGATTAAGCCTGGGCATAAAGAAAAGCGTCCTGATGGGGACATAGCGAAACACTCAAGTTAGTTACTTAGGCAGTCTATGGAAATAGGATATCTAAAGATTTTTAGATATAGAAAAAAACATTTATTTGGCTCATTTTAAGTAGAATTAGAACTATAGACTGTCCAGGGTCAGAAGGGACTCACGAGGATCATCAAACTGAACTCCTGACTCCACAGAGGGTAACCTAAATCAAAGAACATTGTCCAAACTCTTCTTGAACACTTAGAGGTCATAACCACTTCCCTGGGGAACTTGTTCCAGTCCTTGATCACGCTCTCTGTGAAGACCTTTCTCCTATTGTACAGTCTGAATTTCCCCTGGCACAGCTTTTTTGCCTTTATTTACTCATATTCTATCAGCAGACACCAGAGACAAGCAATCAGCACCCCCCTGTCTGGTCCCTGTCATGAAAAAGTTGTATAGAGCAATGAGATAACTCCTCAGTCTCCTCATCTTTAAATAGAGCAAACTTAATACTCTCAGCTGCTTTCATAAGTCATGCCCTCTGGACTGTTCACCAGCTCTTCGGACACCTTCTAGCATTTTTATGCCTTTCTTTTGCATTGGAACCCAAAACTGCACTTGAAGTGAGGCTGCACCAATGCTGAGTATAGTGGGACAATCACTTCTTCTGACTGGTTATTTTTGCTGTGCTTTAAAGTAAAAGATTAATTTGGGGAAAGTTTTCAGGTTTTTTTAGAGACAGAATAGTTTCTTAGATTGCTGTATAGGTGGCAGAGCAGGTTAGTGGGCCTTTAAACTATAAAGAGCAGGTTCTTTTTCAAGTGTGTCTAGAGTAAAAAAAATACCTTAAATAATTCTTTCATTCATCTTTTTTTTTTTTTCTTTTTTTTTTTTTTCCTATGCAGAACATCATGTGACTATCTGGCATGAAACTAAAACAAAAACGGAAAGTAGAGTTTTCTCAGCTTCCTGAAAAATTAAGTACACACCCACATTTTAAGGCAATGACTAATCCTGAAATTATTTAAACCACAGAAAGATAGACTGTCTTAAACTGTTCAAGGTTTTAATCTGAAAACTAGGGATTTTAATGGAAATTCTTAAAAAAAGGGGGGGGGGCAGTTTTTAACATTCAGAACAACTATATAACTCTGATTTTCTTTGTCTAAAAGGTTTGTAGTGACTTCAGAATCAATGATCACAGCNAAGGTTTGTAGTGACTTCAGAATCAATGAATCACAGCATGACATGGGGTTGGAAGGGACCTCTGGAGATCAGCTAGTCCAACCTCCCTGCCAAAGCAGGTATTCCTAGAGCAGGTTGCACAGGAACTTGTCCAGGTGGGTTTTGAATGTGTCCAGAGACAGAGACTCCAGAACCTCTCTGGGCAGCCTGTTCCAGTGCTCTACCACTCTGAAAGTGATGAAGGTACTCCTCATGTTTAAATGGAACTTCTTATGTACAAGTTTGTGCCTGTTTCCTTGTGTCCTGTCCCTGGGCACCACTGAAAAAAGACTGACCCCATCCTCTTGACACCCACTCTTTAATTTATAGGTGTTGATCAGACCCCCCCTCAGCCTTCTCTCCTCCAGACTAAAAAGACCCAGCTCCTTCTACCTATCCTTATAAGAGAGATGCTCCAAGTCTCTAATAATCTTGGTGGTCCTCTGCTGCACCCCCTCCAACAGTTCCCTCTCCTTCCTGAACTGAGGAGCCCAGAACTTGACACAGTACTCCAGATGGGGCCTCACCAGGGCAGAGTAGAAGAGGAGGATGACTTCCCTCAATCTGCTGGCCACACTTCTTGATGTCCCCCAGGATGCTATTGGCCTTCTTGGCCACATGACCACATTGCTGGCTCATGATCATCCTGTTGTCCATCAAGACTCCCAGGTGTTTTTCCACAGAGCCGTTCTCCAGCAGGCCAGCCCCCAACCTGTACTGCTGCAGGGGGTTATTCCTCCCCAGGTTTAAGACCCTACACTTGCCCTTGCTGAATTTCATCAGGTTCCTCTCTGCCCAACTCTCCATTCTGTCCAGGTCTCGCTGGATGGCAGCATAGCCTTCTAGTATGTCAGCCACCCCTCCTAATTTTGTGTCATTGGCAAACTTGCTGAGAGTACATTCCATCCCTTCATCCAGGTTATTGATGAAAATATTGAAGCGTACTGAACCCAGTACTTACCCCTGGTGGACTCCACTTGTTATGGACCTCCAACTAGATTTTGTACCACTAGTCATGATACTCCAAGCTCTGTCAGAAAGACAGAAAAGTCAATTTCCAATCCACCACTCTCCATTCATCGAATCCACACTTCCTAGGCTTAACTATGTGGATACTGTGTGAGATTGTCTCAAAAGCCTTGCTGAAGTCAAGGTAGGCAACATCCACTGCCCTCCCCACATCTGTCCATCCAGTCATGCCATCATAGAAGGCTGTCAGATTAGTCAGAAAAGATTTCACATGGCAAATCCATGTTGATTACTTCTGATAGCTTTCTTTTCCTTCCAGATGCTTTGAGATGATGCCCAGAATGAAATGTTCCATCATCTTTCCAGGGATGGAGGTGAAACTGACTGGTCTGTAGTTTCCTGGGTCCTCCTTCTTCCCCCTTTTGAAGACTGGAGTGACATTGGCTTTCCTCCAGTCCTCAGGCACCTTGCCTGTTCTCCAGAACCTTTCAAAGATGATGGAGAGTTGCCCAGCAATTACTTCTGCCAGTTTCCTCAGAACTTGTGGATGCATCTCATCAGGACCTATGGACTTGTGGATGTCCAGTGTGCTTAACTGCTTCCTGACTTGGTCTTCCTCAATCAAGGGAAGTCTTCTTCTGTCCAGACTTTCTCTGTTTCTACTAAAGTCTGGGACTCCTGGTGGCTGGCCTGAGCGGTAAAGACTGAAGCAAAGGAGGCATTCAGCAATTCTGCCCTCTCTGCATCCTCTCTCACTATGGTAGCCGTCTCATTCAATAGTGGCCACATATTTTCTCTGGTTTTCCTTTTGCTTCCAATATACTTGAAAAACCTTTCTTGTTGACTTTGATATCTCTGGCCAGTTTTAGTTCCAAGGAGGCCTTGGCTTTCCTCATGATCCGAAAATCATGAGGGACAAACTCCAAACTTGCAAGTTATGGAGAGGTACGTTTATTCGGCACTGGGAACACAGAGGATTGTTCCACCTAACATGTTTGTCTTTTCATCGTGTGGGTTGGCTTTTTGTATGTTACCGATTATGCATATTAAAATCTAGCTAATTCATATGTATTCTGGCTACGTGCCGGTCCCCACAAGTCTCTCCACAGGTGGCTGACTCCTTTCCATAGTTGTCTAGCTATGTCTAGGTGAGGTCCGGCGTCTGCGGTGAGAGCTTAGTTTATTCTTTCTTCTCCGGCACCTGTAATCACTAAAAGTCATCTAGATAACATTTTCTTAAGCAAAACAAATCTATCACAAAGATTATCTAGGAACCATGTTCTGAACTATTGGCTAACAAAATAAGATCATCATGTCCTTAATGCTGCATTGAGTTAAAACTATCAAACTGTGCTTCAGCTTGAAAATCAGTTTCAGTGCACCCACGCAGCTTCACACATTTTATCCCTGCATGCTCTAACAGCATTCTTGTAATCTTCCCAAGTGATCAATCCATTTTTCCAAGCAGTGTAAATTTGTTTCTTCCTCTTGAGGTTTTTCAGAAGCTCCCTGCTCAGACATGCAGCTCTCCTGCTTCTCTTGCCTGTTTTTTTGTGGTGGTGTTTGGGGTTTTTTTTAGGGATGCACAGATCCTGAGCTTGGAGAAAGAGATATTGTCCAGCTCTCTTGAGCTCCCCTGCCTTCCAGAGCCCTAACCCATGGGATTTCTCCAAGCATTTTTTTGAAGAGGCTGAATTTAGCCCTCCTGAAATTCCTATGTGTTGTTTTGGTCATAAAGACTTTGTGGAGTCTTTAAAGTAAACTATAGATGATATATGAAATGAAAGCTCACTGCCCCATGCACAGAGTGAGTACAGACACCACTTTAAAATCACTGCTGCCATAAGCTTTTTAATTTAGTATACTGCTGGGGTTTTAGTTTTTGTTTGTTTTTCTGTATTCTGAAATGGAGCCACAGCACACCATTGAAAAGAATCCAAAAAAAAAAACAAAAAAAAAAAAAAAAAAAAAAAGGGTTTAAAAAAAATCTAAATCTTCAGGTTTTTAAAAAAAAAAAAAAAAAAAAAAAGTTAATTTTTAAAAACTGCTTGAATTCATTTGTTTCATTTTTTGATTATTTTTCTAAGAACCTGAAGATCTAGATGTATTTTAAACCATTTCTTTTTTTTTTTTTTTCTGTTACTAAGAGAAGTTACACTTAGTCACACAAATCTTTGATATTTGTTAAGGATAATGCGTCAGTTGACTCTCATGAAACGTCCTCTGCAAGGTATCATAAAATTCATTTTTAATAACAAAATACATTTTTTTAAATACAAGCAATGTAACAGAAGTCTTTATCAGAGGTTTTGTCCTGGGGATAAGAGATGATCACCCCTTTGGTCAAGAGTAATCTAAAATTTCCCCTTTTAATAATATCAAGGGTTAAATTAAGTGCTAAAAAATCTCATATCATAGCAGTCTTAACACATATGAGGTACAGCTATAATCCACAGTCAGAAAATATTATACATATCACTGAAATCTGTGTCACAATATATGACTTTAAGAATATTTGATACCGTTCTTCCTAATTTCTTGTCACTGATTATTGTACTACTTTGGGTAGTCATGTATACTGATGGAAAGAATAAGTACTAAGGTAACAGAAGCTACACTATGTCAGAATAGTGATTTTCACAGATCTTTTTGGAGGCTGGAATGTTTGCACAAAAACCAATCAGAGGTTCAATTAAGAACTTTATTTTCTTTCTCATACAAAGATTAATTACAATATATGTATTAATATGAAAAATTTAAATAATACATATTCATAAAGTTGATGCCTTAGAGACATTATTATTACAAAATATTTAAGATAAAATTTCAAAATACCTGTGAGATTTCTTTTGTATAGAAGATAAATGCAGTTACATTGTATTACTGGATTTTCTTAGTTGAAAAAGAGCAAATCAAAATTAAATCCACTCGAAATGAAATGTTTATAACAGGATTTGTCCTGTAGCATGGCATATGTTGCAGCTGCATCAACTCCTATGAAGCAGTTAAGCTAAACGTCTATCACTTATATTCCAACACTGGATTATTTATGTTTACTTCAGAAAAAGAGTTGAGAATATTCAGAATGCAGGAACAAAGTGCTGCTTTCCACCTCTTTTTTGAATATATTAATTAACAACTATGTTACGATTGCTTTATCACTATAAAGTGATTAATTCTTATTTATGGTGTGAATTGTTTTCTCATCTCAGGATAATCACTTGAAATAAAAAGAATATTACATACGGTGCTCATGTAATCTTTATTGGTTTATATGTCATGTTAAAATGAATTCCACAATGAAGTTCCTCTACATGATACCAAGTAAGATCTTGAAGCAAAAAAAATACATCTAAATCTCTTGAATATACATGCTACACTGAACAGCCATAGCCAACACTTAATTCCTAAATGTGAAGTGGTGTTATGAAAAAAAATAATAATCCAGTCAAACAAAGAAAAAAAGTTTCAATTGTAGAAAGCCTTCTAGAAATTTCTATTTCTCTCCACTACACAAGGAAGCCACATGCAAATTTCAGAACCTCAGTAAGGTGTCTAGGTATAAGCAAAATGGATTCCAATCTTTCACGATTTTTTGAATGATAAGTGACTTCAAACACCATTGTATCTTTTACAATATACAAAGTTAGGATCCACGTGAAAGCAAGGCATTCTGCAGATCTCTTTGGTCTGTGAGGAATCTATATACTTTTTCCTTATATCTACTATATATAGCAGAGAGTTCTTTTAAGTAACACAAATCTTACCTATCTCAATTAGTGTTTGTAATGCATCTAGAATAATAAGGAAACTAATATTAAGCAATGATACGTGTCATAAAAATGAAAAATAAGCTGATCAGAAATCCAAGCTCTCCATATTTCTTCTTTAACCATCAAACTCAAAAGGAATGTATCCTGCTGCTGAAACTTGTCAAAAGACAAGATATTGTTAAATATCAGGAGGGCAATACAAAGTCAAAATACAGGCAGGTGTTTCAAGGTTCAATGTAAAAGCTTTTAATTTATTTCAGGAATTAAATTTGTCAGTACAATGCATGATATCCATTGTCTGGTGCATCTTCCTGTTTTGTTCCTTCAAACCATTAAATGAAAATCTGACATGAATTAAATCAAGGATCTTCAACATGGAAAGAATCAAACCAAGGGACTCATTTCGCTTTCAGGCTGATTAATTTTAGAAGCTCTATGGATATGGATTTGAGGAACTGAGCAATGAACTTTTTAATACTGACAGAGAGCACATTTCTATAAATTCCCAAGACAGATAAGCATATATTTACCAAACATTTTATTATGTTTGAGTTTGCATAGACTGTTTGAATGAACAACTGCATAATACGGGCACAGGAAGGAAGAGCTTGTTGTCAGTGCTATTGGATTCATGTGGCTACTAAATAATTTGAAAACTGCTGCTTTTTGCTATCTATTTACCCTTATTAGATTTAATTTTTTAAGAAATAGCATACACTGAGAAATAAACTGTTAACTGAAAAACAGGTATTACCAGGTACTACTGTCAACATATATATGTATGTACATATTTATAATATATTTGCTGTGCCTGAATGTATAAGTATATTCCTTAAAAATAATAATTAAAGGTTCCAATACGTTATTATCATTTTTCTAGCAAGTATGATACAGGTTTTGTCACTGGTGATGGAGGAGTTAAAGTGGAATGATCAACGTATTTTCTATTAAGCTAATCTGCCTTCTAATGATGAGGTACAGCTGATTACCAGAACATTTAGAATCTGTAATGGTACCCTCTGTTTATAATAATCAATGACATTTCCATCTATCACAATAGATACATTATTTTTTAGATGACTAATCTCAATATATCAGCATTTAGTATGGATAATACACTGTCGGTATGTCAGTATCAGCTCAGTAGAGAAAAGAAACTGAAATGCAGCTCCTTTATCATGGACTTACAAATGAAAAATCCATTTTGCTTATTGCCTCTTCCAGTTTCAGTCACTCCACAATGAATTATCTAGTGACTGTTTTACAATTCACAAAGTTTAATAGCAACATATAAATGGTCTGGATTTGCGGTGTGCTTTTCTTCAGATTCATTTCCATGGCTAGAGTCAAGACTCAACATTTTACTAGTGACCTGTACAAAACTGTGAGGAACGAAGTTGATTAAAAAATCATGAAACCACACTACTTAGATTAGTTCTTTCTTAAGTAGCTCTTTATAAATCAAGTTGAGGATTTTTGGACTAAATTGATTCTAATGAATAAAACTCCAGTAGCTACACAGGTTTAGACAAGACTTCATCCAAAAACAAAGATCAGAATTTATGTCAAGGGAAAAACAAATAATTCAAAATAAACCATAATCCTTCTGCATCACACATGTAAGGTTGTCGTGGCTTAACATGAGCCGACAGCCATGCAACTGCTCCCTCACCTTCCCCCACACCCCTGATAGACTACGGAGAAGAAGAAGAAAAGATGGAGTATGTGTGAATAAAAAAAAAAAAAA
>VXBW01001557.1:203295-233518 GCA_013400375.1 Thinocorus orbignyianus
AGCACCTGAAGGGGGCCCACAGGAGACACGGGGGGGGATTCTTTGTGGGGAGTATTGAAGACCAAATTGGATGGAGCTTTGAGCAACCTAGTGTAGTGAAAATTGTCCCTAACCATGGCAGAGGTACTGGAAATAGAGATCTTTAAGGTCCCTTCTGACCTAAGCTGTTCTTTGATGGTGACAATTCTATGAATTCTGATTTCAGCAAGGATGTTTCTGCATTTCCACTAAATTAACTTCACACTAAATTACTGTGAAGCCTAATTACTCAGCACTAAAAAAAAAAAAAAAAATAGTAGAAAAACAAACCACAAAAACATTCCAAGGAAAGAAAGAAAACATCCCCCTCATATTTTTTGCAATGTCTGTATTATATGATTCTATTGTCTGTTCTGCTTGTAGACAATAGCTCAACATACTGGACTGGTACTAACTATGAATCAAATTCTCATAAAAATTTAGATTTATAAGTTAACCACAGCTAACATTCTCCAAAATGTTCTCCCAAGGTGAAAGCATACTACCTTTAACAATAATCTCATATCTGTACTCCTGGAGGAGACAATCTAGTGGTAATATTCCTTCTTTTACAGTTAATTTGAATAATCAATTCTGACTTGCAAATGTGCAATTGAGAAAATTGTCATGTTGTCAGGATCCACAGATGTGGATGAGATGTTCATTTCTCCCCAAAAGACAGGCATTAAGACATTAATACAGAAGTCATGAATCCCAATACAGATCAGGATACATATTTTTGAGATGAACTCCTCCAAGTTTCTAGGATAATTTTATTCTTGTATATCAAAATGGCAGCACCCTAAAACCAATATATTATCACCAGCTTTAGGTTGTCTCTTTTGTTAGTCATACTTACATAAAGCCATTCTCAGTGAGTAGTTGGGGTTTTTCTAAAGTTGAGAAAGTCCTTCCACTGAAGAATAATGCAATTACTGTGGATTCTGTTCTTGAATTATTTAGTTAGTGGAATACATTATTTTTCTGAAAAATCCAAGACACTCTGTATATACAGCTGGATGTGTAATTTTTATTATATTGTATTACTTTATCTATATATTTTATTTTATTTTTGTATTAAGTGCATTAAAATGTAGTGCTGTGTATTGCCTTCATTTTATGTACAAGTAAGCAGTCATAAACTGATTTTGCCGAATTAATCTGGGTTTCTGACCAAAAAGAAAAAAAAAAAGATAACTTTACCTATTTTATTTTACTAGTCCAAAATATGGCATTTACTTGAAATGTTTGATTTTGTACATCTTTTTTACCCCTCTCATTTTCTACATGATCTCATAGTCTTTTGCAACAGCGCTCCGCTGAGTTACATTCAACTTGTCCACATGGATTCTGGCTTCTTTCCTGCAAACTGCTTTCTCTCTGGTGGATTCCCAGTCTCTCTTCTTGCATGATATCATTCTGTGTCAACAGCAAGACTTTACATTTGTTTTTGTTGAACAATATATTTCTTTATACCCACTTCTCCAGCCTGTTTGAACACCAGTATATCAGCTACTTTCCCCAGCTTTTTCCCAGACTCATTGATGTCATGCTTTGTCTTATTTTCCAGACCATTAGTACAGATGTTAACGGCCTGAAGAATGTCTCTACTAACTTGCCACCAACTGGATAATAAATCTTTGAGCCCAGTGGTCCAGCCAGTTTTCTACGCAGCTTGAAGTCCATACCTCACTGGTCTGGATAGAAGAACGCTGTAGGAGACCATGCTGAAAGCTTTGCTTAAATCAAGATAAAAAGTATCCATTGTTCTTCCCTTGTCTACTGAGTCAGATACCTTACCATGCGAAGCTACCACATAAGCTTCAGGCTTAACTTGGCCTACGTCAATCAATATTGGTTGTTCCCAATTACCGTCATGTTATTCATTGGCTCAGAAATTACTTACAGGAGGATTTTTCTGGGAATAATCTTCCCAGAGACTGAGGTAACTCCTGTAATTCTCCTAATCCTTCTTATTGCCCTTCTTTCCATTTTGGAGTCTTGATGAACCTCCTCAATTACAGTGTCCCTTCGGAAAGGATAAAGACCTGCTGTGCAGTGACAATGTCCACTTCCCTGAGCACCTTCAGATATACGCATCCGGGTTGAAATCCAACTAGTTTAAGTAGTCTCTAAATCAATCTTTTTCTGCCCTGAGGTAATGATTCCTTCCCATAGACTCTGACAACAGCTCAGGGACCTGAAAGGTTTGAGGGTGCACTTGTAGACCTTACCAGGTCCTAACTAGTAAAAATATCTTGACATAAATCAAAAGCCAGTAATAATATCAAAAGCCAAGTAAAAATATTATCTGAAACTACTTCAGCAAGGGCACCTATTTAGGTGTTCCTCTTCCTTAGGTGTCTCATAGGAGATGTAATGACACAAACCATTCACCTCTGTTCTTTTTCAAGTGATTGCATTAGTAGTGTTTTGGATTGTCCACGCTTGTCATTGTGCTTTATAGAATAATATTACTCAGACTGTAAGCAAAACATTAGAATTATATTTCAAGTTGACTGAAATGAAAGAGGCAAAACACATTCAACAATCTTTTTTTCTTATTTGAGATTTTGTCATTTTGTTCACTGTTAGATAATTAAATGCAAAGATATACATAGAAACATGTATGTAAGATATATATAGAAGTATGTATATAACGGTAGTGAGTTTTTACAAAATCATTTTTCATAGTACTTCTGGTGTGCAGAAGAAAATCTCTTTAGACTATGAGAGCTTTTCTGTATCAGTCTATGTATCTTAAGGTAGAATTAGTCTATGCGAGGAGGTATTTCACATATTGTAGAAAATTATTCAATAACATTATCAGTTACCTCAACTTGAGACATCCATGCCATGAAAATCTTTCTTATTTTACAGTTAAGATACACAGACAGCATGGTCTTAAAGCCATTACACTCATTTGCTGAAGCTGAGGGAGCAGCAGCCAGCTGGGAGGTGAATGACAAATGAGATAAACGTCTCTGAAACACAGTATCTGCCTGAATACCTACATTATTACAAAGGTAAAATGCTTATGTGTCATCAGACCAGGAGTATTTTGACTCAGAGTCAACCTCTATGAGCTTCTGTTACTGTGACACTGGTATGTTTAAATTTTAACTGAGGAAAGTAAAATACAGGTTGGTGTATCAACTGAGAAAGCTAGGTAACCCTTGGGCTGAGGGGTAGAGACATAAAAAGAGCTGCAGGATACTACGGCCACATTTTATAACTGTCTCATGGAGCTATTAGCTACCTGCAGCAAACATTCATTTTGGTACATTTCATATGTCTTTTTCAGGTAGGAAAGTCAGTTTGTCAAATGACAGCTACCTTCCCTGCTGACACAGTTGTATTCACCCTCCTTAAATGCTTGGTAAAGATTTGGAGGTTTGTCACTTAAATATATCATATTGTTATGACTCTTGATGACAGGTGCAATAACATTACTTACCTAGGGTGTTAAAAGTCATCTCTCTGCCAAGGATGTAAAGTGACACAGTGCTCATTCCACTGCTGGTCTAGCCTCTCCTGCAACTGATGCTCTTGCACCAGTCATACCCTTTTACCTCTTTTATACAGCTCTCGTCCAGGTCATGTAACAGCTTTGTGAGGCTTCACCATGAGTATTTATCCTACAGAAAAAAAATTGAGGAGTTACCCCACTAAATATCCACCTTAAAAATGCCAATCTTATCTGACTTGTACTTAGTTAAACATATTCCTCAGACACAGCAAGGATAAATCTGACTTTTACCTTCAATACAAAGTTTTACCACTTAAATTCTAGGAAAACAAACAAACAAACAAACAAACAAACCACTTTAGCTGAGATTTGAAAGTATCCTCGAACAATGAGTGTATTATGGGTATTCACATCTCAGAGATAGTTTTGAGAATGTGAAAAATCTTTTATTTTGAAAATGCTACCTTCAATATGAAGAGAAATTCTAACCTAAAGAATGGGTACATTTCACCTAAAAAAAATAATAGAATATTTAATATGCTTACAGCCATGAGAAATCAAAAGGTCATTTTTGGTCAATGCTGTCTAATAGATGCAGCTTTGTTCACTACCATTAAAGTAGTTGGAAAGCTTGAGCTGATTACCCTAGATAAAAATAACCGTGTAATAATGAAAAAATGGTTAGAAGAGTATGGAATTAACTTCCCAAAAAATGGATAGTCATACCTGGAGTAAATTCACATATTTACTGGGGATGGCATCAATGCTTTTGGAACTACATTACTTACTATCTCTAACTGCAAATATTCTAATACCACTATAATATACTAATTTATGTCCTGATCCAGAAGATTACATATTTGCATATTTAGCTATAGTTGTTCACTCAGAACACCCCTATTTATGCCAATCCTACAATAAGAATTAAACTACAGGGAACTTATGCTATTTTATGCAGTGTAGCTGTGCAAAGATGGTCGACAAAGAGTCAATGAAACTGAAAAGTAACAAATGCCAACATATCAAAGGGGTATTTTTCATACAATGAACAGTAAACCACTTCAAAAATCTTTCTACTGGTTACTGTGAAAGAAAATACTCTGTAAGTATCCAAAAATTATATATATTTATAAAGGTAATAAGAATATCCACCTAATGCTCAGATATGTTTAAAAAAAACTCAACAAAACACAGATTTGAAAAGAATATAAGGTACCAATCAGTCACCAGATCTGATACTATAAAGAACTCCACTGATGTCAAACAAATGACATTATTATTTCAGAATTTCTTTCATCTTAGATCTGAGCAACTTGTGGTGACCATTGTCAGAGAAGAGTTACTAATAAATTTTACTGATTAGTAATTCCAATATTCTAATAACAGAAGCTTCCAGGACAATTTTAAGTTTGAGGTAAGTTATGAAGAATTGTAGTTGGGCTTTTTTTTCTTTAAAGTTGTTCCAGTAGTGAAGAAAAAATTATGTAATTTCTAAATATGGTGGGTTGATCTTGGCTAGCTGCAAGACACCTAACAAGCTGCTCTGTCAGTCCTCCTTCTCAACAAGGCAGAGAGAAAATGCAGCAAAAGCTTATGAGTGGAGAAAAGGACAGGGAGATCACTTACTATTTACCGTCACAGGCTAAACAGCCTTGACTTGGAGAAATTAATTTAATTTGTTGCCATTCCAACAGAATAAGATCGTAAGAAACATCAACAAATCTAAAAATATCTTCCCCTCTTCCCTCCCTTCTTCCCAGAGTAAATGTCACTTACACTTTTCTACCTCTTCCCTGCTGAGTGACACAGGAGGACAGGGGATGGGGGTTGTGGTCAGTCCACAATGCATCGTCTTTCCTCCTCACACTCTTCCTCTGATCCAAGGTGGGTTCCTACTCACAAAAGACAGTCTTTTATGAACTTCTCCAGTGCGAGTCCCTCCCACGGGCAGTTCAAGAACTGGTCAAGCATAGGCCCTTCCCACAAGAACGGACTGTTCCAGCGTGTGACCCCCATGAAGTCACAAGTCCTGCCAAAAAGCCTGCTTCATTGTGGGGTCTCTGTGGGCTGCAGCTTCCATCAAGGCACATCCACCTGCTCTGGTGTGGAGCCATCCAAAGACTGCGGGGTGGATATCTGCTCCGACACCTGGAGCACTTCCTCCCCTTCCTTCTTCACTGACCTTAGTGTTTGCATAGTTGTGTCTCTCTCATATTCTCACTCTTCTCTTCCAGCTGCAGTTGCACATAATTTTTTATCCTTCATAAAATATTTTATCAATATTTTTTATCATTTTTATCAATACCAAGGTGCCACCAGCATCACTGAGCACTGGCCAGTAGCAGGTCCTTGGAGCTGGCAAGAACTATCTATGTCCAACGCTGGGGCAGCTCCTGGTGTCTTTTCACAGAAACCACCCCTGCAGATCCCCTCTGCTACCAAAACTTTGCCATGTAAGCCTAATACACTAAAATTAAAGAAAAACAACAAGCAAACAAACAAATCCAAACCCAAAAATGAAAAAACAAACACATCACACTGAAGAAACTGAAAAGAAAGGAAATTCTGAATCGAATTTATAAGCAGAAATTACTCGGTTTCCTCTTGCTGAAACAGGACACTGAACTGATTTAATGTTAGTCACTCTTGCTTTTTGCTTCCTGATTCACAGCTTTCTGAATCATCAATCAAAAATGAGTCTGATCAGAGGTGTTCTGTTGGTCTCAATAAACTGGCTTACTGATTCAAACTGTTTGCAATCTGGGACCAAATTAGCTCTGGCTGGCTTTCAACAGATGAAGATCTGACAAATAAATTCTGAAGAATCACTTAAAAGCAGGTGTTTCACCAGTTCCATAAATACAAAAAGGCAATAAACAAAATAAACAACCTTACAGTTAAATCTGTGGTAAAGCATGCAATTAAAATAAATTTCTTTTCTATATCTTCATCTACTTAACTTAATAACCATTGGCTCCTTTCTGAAGGTAACTCCAAACATTCATCAGGACTCAGTCAATTCATCTCTTGCATTAAAAGATTGCTTATGTTCCCCTCTTCATATTGTAATAAGAATAATGGTTTTACACTAAAAAAGTGAGACATTTGCTGAATTTCTCCTTGTAACTGAGAAATATTGAGCTACCACTTTTTATAAAGTTTCCCTAAATATGAAACTATTGATTGTTGTGAAGCACTGTGTGCTACGAAGGAATACAGCCAATGTTCGGGGCCCTCAGATGACAGAGCAGAGTTAAGGATTCCACTCATTTCTTGTCATTCTTTCATCCTTCTTCTTTGCTGTCCACTGCATGGTAAAATCATTGGTGGGAATCAGAAGTCTAAGAAAAACATTGACTCTTTTACAATACAAGTTCTTCCCCTTGATTTCCAGGCTCATGTAAAGTGCATGGAATTACATTGCCTCTATATGCAGCACATTAATATTAGAGGAACCATAATCGACAAGGAGTTGCTAAAGTTCATCCTATTCTAGAATAAGTTGAATTATTTTTTTTAGGAAACTCTAGAAGGAGATACAGACAGCATAATAAAAATATAGAGCTTGGGGTGGGAGGGTTGGGGTTTTATTTAGTCAAATAATTGATGTAGTATCTGAAGAAATCTTATGCATTTAGTTCAGATCAAAATAGACATAAAGACTTGTGGATAAAAATTGACTAAGGCAATGCAAAGAATAATAAAGAACAATATTTCAAGAAGAAATTGTCATCTACTGCCACAGAGGTCAGAATCAGCTCTTGTCCTATAAAACATCTTCATTAAAAATCTGAAAGTGAGAGTAAACAGCATATTAATGAAACTTGCAATTTAAAGCGTAGTAAGCATCTATGAGATGTGTAAATGTAACTAAAAAGTAACGAAGTATTTGAAGGAAAAAACCTGAAAAACACATTTAATTGGAAAAAAGATCTAAAACAAGTATTCTAAAATGGCACATGGATGACAATAATAATGATAAAACAAAGAGCAATAACCTAAGATTAATCTTGGGTATGATTAAGGAAAATCATAAAATTTCCACTAAATTGATCTTTCCTTTAGATGTGCCAAATTGTTGATTCTATGAATATCTTGGGAAGAAGTGATTTTCAACATCCTGTTGCTTCCTAAATTATTAAAATATCATATTTTGACCTTTTACACATCCAAAAAAAAATATTACTTTTCTGTGTTAATTAACTTAGCTAACTGTTAGTTAATTACAGCAGGCTTGTAATTTAGAAAGCCTGTCAAATACAGAGTGATTGACTTCACTCGTAGGAGAGAAGTAGCAAAATATTTATTAAGGTGAAACAGAGATTTAACAAAATTAGTAGTAAATGCAAGAGTATTTCATGAGATTCGATGCCAAGGTACACTTGCGTATTTGCTGCACAGAGGACGGGGTCAGACAAGCTGTCAGGGAGACCCTCCTGTTGAGTCAGGAGGTTCAGAAAGGACCCCCTTGCTTTCTCAGCTCCTTCTCAGAGAGGAGTCTGGGTGTGGCTGGATCCAGTCTTAGTCCCAGACTTGGTCAATGGTTGATGTCTAAAGGATTATATATGTGCAATCAATCCCTGCTATCACTTCTCTAAGATTTCGAAGTTTTAGCGTGCTATTAGTCACTTACAGACAATCTGCTGCTGCAAGGAATCTCTTAACCTCGAGGAGTAGAATCTTAAGCAAGCACCCTCACAAAAGGGGAGATCCTGGCGTGCAGCCATACCGGAGAGCTCAAAGGGCTCTTGAGCTGTCCACTATTTATATAGTAAGATAATTGACCTACGGTCATATTCTCATGGGAACAAAGTATCTAGGTCCCCACTCCAGACTGTTTTGGCTCTGTTACCAGCCATCCCTCATAGTCCAGGGCAACTTACCAAAGTCGATGTTATGATGGCCAAGGCCCGAGCAGGAGCCGGGGGGAAAGAAGAGGGAAAAACAGGGAGAGCACACCGTAACAAAGCTAAAATTGCAACACTGGAAAAACATAAAAATGAAAGATATCAACAGATTCACTTGATTTAAACTAATGTAAGGGAGATTATTTTTGGATTTGGTTTTAACTATTTGCCTCAGTTCTTAAAAAAGAAAACATTTGACTTTTGAAAAGTTTCTGGGAGAACTGAAATTTCTCCTCCAGTTCAGGAGGAAAAACAATCCAAGGTCAATGCGGTTTTTAGCGTCATATGCCAAAACATCAAGCAGTCAATCATGGAAGTATTAGTCACTGTCTAGTAGGTCTGTTTAGCTTGCCTCTAGAATACTTTATGCATTTCTCAGCGTCTTGGTACCTGATTGGAAAGGGAAGAGAGGGAAAAGGAACAAATTGAATGGAGATCAGAGAAGAGCAACTAACATGATTAAATTGCTTGAGAAATTCATTTAAGCAGAAAGGTCACTAACTACTATTCACACTTAACTAACAATATGCATAGCTTGGCAGCAAATTCAGACAAGATAAATAGAAACACTTATTTATACAATGCCTAATTTATACAATGCCTAATTAACCTATGGGACATATTGCAACAAGATCTAATTGATGCTAGGTGCCCAAAAGAAAAACAAGAAAGTAGTCCAATATTTCTTGAAAAATATTTACAACAGCAAATACAGAAAGCATATTAAAAGAAAAAGGTGAGAAGACTGGATAACGTTTTTATCCATGTAAATCAACCTTTGAAAAACACTTTCTGTAGGGAAAAAAACAATCACTTTTGAGTAGTTTATCTCACTTAACCTCAGTCCAAAGCCTTGAACTTCTCTAAATATCTGATCCTGGTTAATGGTAGGAAAAGTGTGTTGGACTAGAGGAGTCCTTGGTAGGAAATGTCTCTGTTTCTGTACAATCAAAGAGGAGAGACATTGCAATAGAATATGAATAGGTACTGTAACGAAGACAGTGATGGAGGAAAACATTTTCTGTAAATCCATAAAGGAAAAATACAGGCTAAATGTCAATCACCAGGAATTCCTTAGGCTCAGAGTGCAAATGCAAAATGAATGTAAGCCTGAGACATGGACAGACGCTCTTCATTTGCAAAATTAACTGGCCACATTTGAAATATGTTGCATTCATGCTGAGAGGCATTGGTGGAATTTTGGCATACAGGAACTGAAAAATACTAGACCTACTGTAACAATGCTCCAATATTAATATATACAAGCACATGGAGTGTGTTTAGGATTGTTGGTTCATAAATGTTAAACGATTGTTTATTTTTTTCCTACTACT
Organism: Thinocorus orbignyianus; assembly: GCA_013400375.1. Taxonomy (NCBI): domain Eukaryota; kingdom Metazoa; phylum Chordata; class Aves; order Ciconiiformes; family Thinocoridae; genus Thinocorus; species Thinocorus orbignyianus. The sequence continues at coordinate 213,024 of VXBW01001557.1, forward strand.
ATTCATTGAGTATACTTACCTACGGAGAAAAGGATCTAGTTAATAAATAGTTTCAGTGAAAAGAGAATGAAAGGGAAATCTATTTAGTAGTGTAAGAGTTTTGTTGAAAGGTAAGTTGGTGTATATCCCTTCTTGAAAATAATTAGCATGGAATTTTTCTTGTCTCTATTGTTATTGGCTTAGGTTTTTGGTGCTGTAATAAATACTTAATCTACTTGGTTACCTGACTGGCAGTATTCATCTTACTGCAGTTTTCATATGTTCCTTTCTTTCCTCCTACAGATCATTGTACAAACATTGTTCAAAATATTTTTAAACTCTGCAAGATTTTTATATTAGCTCTGTCAAATGAATTTCTATTGTATCCCTGACCTTCCCTTTGTGTATTTTTTCTACCAGAGTTTGATTTTATAAATCTCATAATGCCTCCATCAAAGTTGAGATTTCTGGCCTTTATGCAGTACCTTCACTTCACATCAATAAGACCTTGAGACTCTGCAAGAAATTAGTGACTGCCCCTACTGTGATAAGAGTATGTAGAAAAAATTTCTGGATTGAGGCCTAAAATTTTACTGTAATTCTCTCTTCATGTCTTGTAAATAGTATTTTAATTAACTCCTTCAGGTTTCTTTATTATTTTTTTAATTTTATTTTCAGCTTTTATTTATTATGTCATTATGGTCATCGTGTAATTCAAAATAATTACAAATTAGCTTAGGGACGTTAGTAGTAATGTTACAGTTGAATTTGTATTGGTGGTTATACTGCATAAATTTAAGTGTGATTAATATCTTGGCTATTTAATATCATTTCAGAGAAACTTGAAACAGAAGTTGAAAATATAACTTTATATCTACACAAAGGGAAAATACTCTAAATGTGTCACTTTTTTAAAGACCTAGGAAAAATTTTCCTCACTGTGCAGAGAAACCTCCAGCCAAGTTCTTGTTCAGCTTTTTATATTTCCTGAATTCTTCAGAGCTATGGAATATTTTTCTTGGGTCATGTCTTAAGATAAATAAGACCTCAAACCATGACTTCTATAAAATTAGAGGGTTTTTTCAAATGAAAATATGGTACTTCAACAGATTCCTTTTATGAAATAAAAAAGGAAAAATAATAATTTTTACATTGTGGTCATGGTAATAATGAGGCTAGTTGTACGTAAAGTACCTCAAAAACTATGTAGAACATCTACAACTTCCTCTTTAAGTTGTTAACGAAAATCTGCATTCTCACAAATAAACCTCCCTCTCTTCATTGACTGTAAAAGGAAATTAAAATACCTAAGTTTCTTATACATACATACACCTCAAAGAGGGCAGATAAATCCAGACCACAAGTCACATTTCTATCAGAGAGATTAGATGGCTCAGGATGAATATCTGCCAAAGAGAGCTTGACTGAGACCAACAGCTGATCCAGCTTCAGAAAGGACTTTGAATCAGAGTAGTGTTTTCTCCTGTTTCCTCTTCCCTTCTTATCCCTCCTTTTAAACAGCATGTGGATCAATTCAGAAAAGGGAACAGTATAACTACAGCTTCAAAAAACACACATAATATTTTCTGAAGATAGAATATCCCTCTCTTATCTTGGCATGAATGAGCTGGTGTTCACTGGTGTAATAACTGGTTTTAGGGCCTAAATATCTCACAGGAATTTTGACAAAATTTGGGACAATATTTGAAAAAGAATCAGTATTTTTTTTGTCCTTACTTACGGAAAACTATTTATTATTATTTGATTTATAAAATTTTACATTTTCTTTGGGTGCTAGCATTTAAACCTTTCTGTAGTGTTTTATAAACATATATATGTACAAGCATAACAATACATATGATAATGAAAGGAACTAGCACTGGATGGTGCGTGTAAGGTTGTCAAAATACAACATTCAGTTTTGTTAGAACATAAACCAGAAATCTGAACAAGGTAAAACTCAGACTTGCAGGCCAAGAGATTAAATTAAAAAAAAAAAAAAAAAAAAAAAAAAAAAAAAAAAAAAAAAAAAAAAAAAAAAAAGAAGAAAAAAGAAAGAAATCCAGTCTTCAGTATCTCCTTCCATCTTGCTGTCAGATTCAGCAACTTTCACGACTTGAAATGTTCTTACTGTGAGTATAAATCCCTCGTGGTCTGTAGGAAGAGTCTTTGACCCTTCTTAATCTTAGATTTGTCTCTGTTCTTTGCATCAGCCTCTACTTTCCTCGCCACACTCAGCAGATGTCATTGTTTGTTCTCTGCTCTTGTGTACTTGCCTACCTACATTTCTGAAGCTTCCCCTGCTGCTCATGTAGGATTTTTCCCACTTTCCTGCTGGTCCCACCTGTTGGAGCACACAGTAGCCATGACAAGGAAATCACTTTTCCTCTTTTTCCCGTCCACTCCTGTACAGTGTGTAGCACACGAACAATAAGCTATGAACTAAGAGTCTCAACAAGGAGGTCACTGGTGACAAATTTGTGAACTTGTCTTGAACCCTACGCAATACATATCTTGTCACTCTGCATGCAGAAATGAAGGAAAGGGTTTGTATATATACTTATTTTTGAAGAGTGTGAATGTAAGTAATCTAATAATCATATGACAGTAAAAATAACTTAATTTACATTTCTACTTTTTTTTTCTATAACATCTTATAGGCTTTACACTTTTTTTTTTTTAATTTGAAAATGATATATATGAAGATCTTAAAAATGTATATCTCCTCCATTTAAATTAGCAGTGTATCTACTTATCACTAGGTGCTAGTCCATAATGCAGAAGAAATTAACTTCATATAAAAAGTTAACACAAATTCTAGCTGTTAATTAAACATTATCTTGAGGACTTAGGTAGGGGTCAAGTAATATATAGGCTTCCTGTTTGAAGTGGGTAATTTAATTCCACATGAGAGAATGAAACAAACGTTCATTATGGCAAGTATTTCTCAGTTTCCATGAGTTTTGACATGTATGCAAGAAGAATATAGTAGCTTCTGAAAGGCCAAAAAGAAGCAGTTAATTAATGCACTGGAAATTTTACTGAAGAACAACATAATTCTTGCTCATTACTATATTTCATTCTCTTCTGCTTTATCTTGGAAATGTTTGGTTAGAAGAGAAGTGAATGAGATATATAATTTCTATTCTAATCTAATCTGATTTAAATAAAACCACTTCATAACTTATATATTCATTAGACAATATAGGTTTAATTTCTTTTTACACTCAGATAAATTTGGAAGTATGACAAAAAATAAAATTTGAAGTAAATGAAAATACTTAAAGGCAAAACTAAAATAAAATATGATAATTTTTTTTGAACAAAAATTCTGAAGTTCTTGAGTTGTTTTATCTTTTTAAAAATTCATCAAGAAAAATATCAAATTGAAAAAGGTTTTATTCTATAAAAAATATTTTTTTAACAGAGAAAACTGAAGTGTCAACTTTCAAACTGAGACGACATGGGGTATGGGAAATTTTTAATATTTTCTATGACGGCTTGAAGGCCTGTTTCTGATAGTTATTCAGAACAAAAGTATTAAACAAGATATATGTGTATGAATCACCTTTGAATATGTGCTACTGGATAATGACTTGTAGGTTTTCAGGAACAGATGATCTAGTGACAACGAAATGCATACTTTTACTAAAGCTTAATAAAAGTTGGAATTCAATTTATCAGTTAATTCTAAATGATTACACTAAAAATTTATTTTTTTTAAATCTTATTTTCCAAAAAATTTCATGGGAAGAAAAAGAATCAAATTTTCTAAAACACAAGTAGAGCATCCTTGCCAGTAAAGTTTATCCATCTCAAAAGAATAATAAAATAAACAGTCATAATTTACTACAGATTCCAGAATTTCACTGTTTTTTAAAATAAAACTTGGAAGAACTTTGAGGTAATAACAACACTGTTGAGATTCTAACAGTAAAGTTCTAGGAATTATATGGATACTAAGAAAAAGGTGTAAAGCAGGGTCTGTAAGGGCTTTTGGGGGGAAAAGCTAGCATTTCTAAACTCAACAGTAGCTAGGAAGATAAAAGAAAGTATCGTCTGAGAGTTCTGATTTTTTTTTTATTTTTTTACTACCACCAAACCTGGAAGACAGCCAAGAACTTCTATATTTCTTTTCTCATATCTCTTTTCCCTGCATAAGAAGGAAAGGCTGCAGTTAAATACACTATAATATTTCCAAAATCAGACCCATCTAACTGTATTCTTTTTCTCCCTTTAAAAATTCTACAATTTTAAACAAGCTTTTTGAAAAAAAAAATAAGTGGAAAACAGTTTTCCTTTAATTACCTAAGATTTCAGAGAGTAAACCAAGGAAATTATTTCTCTGAAATATTTACCTTTATATATTAATGTGCTATACCTATGGTACATAGCTAGTAAGTGTGTATTTAGAAATACAACAACACCCTTTGCTATAGCTAGTGCATGCAATTGATCCCAGTATAGAATATTTAATCTAATAGAAGAATTAATTAGATACCTATAATTCATCAAGTATTTTTTATAAAAGCCTATGAGGGACAGGCTGAGGGAGCTGGGGCTGTTCAGCCTGGAGAAGAGAAGGCTCCGGGGAGACCTGATAGCAGCCTTCCAGTATCTGAAGGGAGCTCCAGGAGAGCTGGAGAGGGACTCTTTGTCAGGAAGAGTAGTGATAGGACAAGGGGTAATGGTTTTAAATTGGAAGAGGGGATATTTAGGTTGGATATCAGAAAGAAATTCTTTCCTGTGAGAGTTGTGAGACACTGGAACAGGTTGCCCAGAGAAGTTGTGGATGTGTCATCCCTGGAAGTGTTCAGGGCCAGTCTGGATGGGGCTTGGAGCAACCTTGTCTAGTGAGAGGTGTCCCTGCCCATGGCAGGGGGGTTGGAACTTGATGATCTTTAAGGCCCCTTCCAACTCTAACCATTCTATGATTCTATATAAAAGACAGTCTTTAGGATGAAAGTCTTTTACATAAAATATATATTTTTTAGAATATTTTAAGCATAATTTCATATTGTATCAATAAGTACAATGAATTAAAATACTATCTTCTTTAAAAAAAGAGATTAAACAATACATTGTGCAGATATCATTAGACTGACTTTTTAGAATGACAAAGTCAATTATCATTCTCTTGCATATCTATAAGGAGAGTATGTATTTATGAGCTGAAAATGAAATCAAAACTATCAAATTCATGTTCAGTCAATAAAAGAGTGACAACAATAAAAATTTCAGTCCAGTTCAAGTTTAAAAGATGTATGACTTCCTCTTCCAGTGAAAATATAAAAGGAAAGAAAATAAATCTCTCTGAATCAAGTAAGAAAATCTGCTAGTACTCTGCTCCTCTCTCTCAAGTGAAATCTCAAAAGTCTCTTCTCAGCCTTTTCATCTCCTTTCTTTTAAAGAAAAAACCGCTGAGATAGGCAAGAAGAAAAGAAACCACCAATTAGCCTTGAGGAATAAAGATGGCCATGACTCTTTTGCAATGTTAGATGAGATGCTTGTGAAAGAACTTCCTGAAATAGTTGATGTTGTTCTTTCTTGTAATGTCTTCAATTGGAAATTGATTAAAATCAAATTGGATTCAATAAGAGAATAATAAATACTATGAATTCTTGCCATTTCTGACAGACCTGCCCTATGAAACGCTTTGTTAGGAATAAGACCTTAAATAATACATTTTGCTCATAAAAAAAAAAGCCTTTATTTTTACCATTTAAGTTGACTGCATTATAATAAACTGGATTCAGCTGCCTACAGATTAAGTTCCATGGTCATCTACATCTTGGTTTAGTTGTTTAGGATACATACAAGCATATATGATCTCTAAGGGCAATATAAAATACTCTATTTTTAAGTAGACAAAAAGTTTCTGTTGTTCAAGATCACTCTTGATCTGTGATTCTGAAAAGGTCTTTATAAAGAAGCGTTCAGAAAAGTATGAAACCAAATCATCATGTGTTGTGATTAGTCTTCTAATCATAATTCTTTAAACTTAGTGGTCCCACAGGTATTGAAAAATCTTCAGATTTAATAATTGCAATAGTAACCGCATTGGACACAGAGACAATAATTCTGATTTGGCTGCCATCATTTAGTTATGATGGCAAAAATAGAAATACCACACAGAAAGGCAAAACTACAGACACTGCAAGAAAGTAGAGGGAAATACCACACAGAAAGGCAAAACTACAGACACTGCAAGAAAGTAGAGGGTAGACAGAAAACAGCAGAGAACCCTTTAGTTGTGTTGATTATGAAATATGTTTTTCTTCTTTCATTCTTTCTTTTCCTATTTTTTTAAGAAGAAACATTCATTGCAACTTTTTTTTTTTATTATATTTTTTTTTAACAGAAAAACAAACTCTTACTTAAGCAGAACATTTTAGAGCAAATATGGGGGCTGCTCTCACAGGTAGGAAATAAGTGTCTATGCTATATTTCTACTTAACCAAAGGAGCATAACATAAAGATCAATAAGGCTGAAAGACCTGTCAGGTTAATGTTGAAAGACTGAGGTTGAAGGGAGGAAGATGGCTTATTATGGTCCTCTGCAGATGACCTCTGCTTATTTGGACAGGTTTTGGCCAGATCTAATGACTGAATTGCTACCAGGTTTTGGCAAGTTTACCAACTGTTAATTTGAAGCCTTTTATTCTGTCCCAGAAAGGACTTGAAGGCAATCTTTTCCTCATGCATGGTTCATTCTGGAGTGAATCAGAAAGAGATCCTATCTAGCAGGGTGCACGCAACCAGTGTGATCTGCAAATTCTTACTTTATTGTGTGTTAATGTTTTTAAGATAACTAAATGATGGATTAAATACACCAAAAGACATAAAGATACTCTCACGATCTATGTCAAGAGCTTTTAAAGTGTTAAGAGTTATGCATGACCTGTGAAGACTTGTAATGGGTCTACAGATTACTATCTGAGAATTTTTTCAGCTATTTCAGTTACAAGCAAATTATAAGTAAAATATTAAGATTACTCTAATTATCTATTCTCATAAACTAGTTTACAGATTTCCTTCATGCATAGAAGCTTCAAATCTGGAAATGAAAGCAATGAAAAAATCTGCTGGAATCCAAACTTACTTTCGATGGTCCAAGGCTTGCCACTGGAGGTGAAATATATGATTTCTAAGGTGGTATCATACATCACCAAGTGACCTATCATACTTGCTAGATTAAAACCAACCACTCAGAGGTAACTTGCTTGCTGCAAATATATCTCAGTATTTCTCCCTATTAAACATTTTAAAAATTAAATCTTTCATCTTTTCAGGAGATTGCCTCTATTCAGCAATTCTAAGTATGTAAAAGCCTTGAGGATAAGGTTTAGTTAAGATAAAAAGAGCATCACAGAGCATTCCCGGGGAAACTTCATGTCTCTCCTGCTTCATTTCTCGTATTTCAGACTTGTATTCAGATTTCAATATGCTGAACAGATGTTAGGTTGGCCTTATGAACTAGCTTAACAAAATGAAGTTCATCACACATATCCCCCAAATCTGATGTTTACATTCACAATCATACTCATAATATACATAATATTTGAGAGACATAAGATATTATTGCTAAATAATAGGCTACAAACTGAAAAAAATGTTGTATGAAATCCTGAAGAATGATAGAATAACAAAGCTTGCTATTTTTTTAAGTTGCAGTTACTAGTGTCTAGAGTTTGTAGTGAATAAAGCCCATACAAAGGAGCAAGCGTTCTTGATCACAAGACTAGGCTAAAAAGCTCAAAAGACACATTAGAGGTAAATTACTATTTTAAAAGAGACTGTTTAAAAAATTATTCATGATTAAAAGTACTTTGATCGGGTTTTTTTCACACTTTGCCAAAGCAGTTGTTTTCCATCTCAATACTTCTAATTTGAGGTAAAAAGAATTTTTAAACCAAGCATCCAAAAAAATGTAGTTCTAAAATGTTATCTACTCGATGTATGACTGAGCTATTGAGTTGGTTAAAGATTTAAATAAATAATAATTATTATAAACTCTGACACATTTAATTCATCTGTAAGACAATAATCCATTTTTCCCTGAGATATAATCTTTGTGTATAAGTTTCTAAAAAAGAAAAGGATATTATTTACAAGTCAATAAATTTTTGCTTCATGGTTTAGGCTGAATTGTCCAATTACAGGCAACGGATTCTCTCCTCCCAACTGTTTCTTCAAGGAGAGGACGAGGAGGGATAAAAAGATTTCCACATTTAGAAAGAACTAAACTACTTTCACAAAATATTAATAATAAAATAAACTCCAGCTCTGGAGGTGAGAACACACAGATCAGGATCAAAGGCAAATGAAAGGAGAAGGTCCTCCTTGGACATCAGTCATTGAAGAAATTCAGAAAGAAAGGGTGTTAGTCAGCCTAGTTAAGAGTAAGTTTTGATGAGGTCAGTTCAAAGAGATTAAATCTAGAGGCCAACAGAAACAACTGAGACACTGAGTCAGAATTCAAGTCATCATATGCAATCTGAATTGAAGGCCACTCCAAAACTGTTATCCAAAGTTAGAGCAAAATGATATGCTGAAATATTATTAAATTCAAGTGAAACAACAGAAATCTTTCAGCATCAAAGTAACACTGAAAAAAAAACTAAAGGCTTAAAAATTCTTCCCAACTATTCTGTTTTATAGGCATTAAACTGTTTTCTTGCTTGCTTATCACTTGAATTAGTAATTTTTTTTTTTTTATTATAATCTCAAATGTACCTGGATCCAAACATTAAATTGTTATACTTTTTTTTTTAAAGTCACAGTAATTTAATTAGTTTCTATATTTATAACTTCTGTTGATTCCACCCAGAAGTTAGACTTTTTCCTGACAGAGGTGATAATTGTTGAAATATTTGAAATTATAGAAGCAGTTCAGCATTCTGTTTCTAAGAAAATAATAGCTTACGCTTGTTCTGATTCTTCAGAAACATCAGAGTTTGAAGAAGAAAGTGTAAAGCTAAGTAGCAACAAAATCAGACCGATTGCAGTGTGATTGGGAAAATTTAGACTGATCAGCATTAATGTATGCAGAACAGAGAAGAATTTGGCTTATAGGCTGTTATGAAAAAAGACTTTGGAAATTAAGACACTGTTCCAGTTCCTGAACTCCAGAACAAACTATTAGTTTACAGATCCACCTGGCACTAAATGGGACCATCTCCACTGTAGAGTGAATTGTGGATCATTGTTTAAGCAATATGAATTAAATCTAGACTTTCTAAATAGTTTAATCATTTTTTCAATAGCTTTAAAGTCTTTAACAACTTTTCTATTTTTCCTGTACTTACAGCCATAAGGACTACCTAGTGCTCTGGAAATAGCATAACACTGTGGGTTTTTTTCAAAAAAATATTGATTTCTATATGCTGTAATCAGATCCTTAAATATCTATGAAGAATAACATGGGCAAATGGATGCATAAAATATGCTAATTAATCCATAAGTACTTCCTGCTACTGAGTTACATAAAACTGTAAAGTTGAGATTCTCTTACATGTTATAGCCAAAATTCCGTTTCATATGAGAAAAAAACTCTTCCTTTAAAAACTGTGATTTTCATAAAAAAAACCCTGTTTCCACAGTGATTCAAAATTTTATAAGGATCTTAAACAGTGGAATTGCAAGTGCTGTGGCTCCCAGGGGTATCAGGGCAGGATCTTTAGCCAGGGCCCATCCCACCACCCCAGCCAGGAGTATGGCAGCCAGGAGTCACCAGGGCTAGTCCCAGCCCTGGACACTGGGCACCTCCCTGGGGATGGGGATGGGTTGAAGCCTGGCTGGGATGTAGGGCCCCATGGGTCTGCATCAGTCAGGATCATGGCCAGGAACACACATCTGCAGCTCACCAGGAACTGAACAGTAGAGGCTCAGCCTCAATCGACTCACACAGGAAAGGTGGTGGTCCTGGCTGAGGGGCACAGTCCTGCAATACTGTCTGGCATCTCTTATCCAGAAGAGGTCCACCCTCATCTGTTCTATCTTTATGGTGTTCTCAGCCCCAGCAGACAGATCCCCAGCAGAGGGGGTGCTCTCAAGGTCCTAATATCAAGCGTAGCCGTCCAGGTGGTGTGAACAGGATTGAGTTTCATTTGACATTGCTCTGAGGAACTGTACAGTGGCTTTATGTACTCATGTCATGCTGTATTGTTGAGATGGTGTTCTCCCCTCGGTACTTTTTTGCCAAGTTGAATGTTATCAGTACAGATTTGATACAGAAGTAGCTATACTTGCTTGTTCATGCTGCTGGAACCAATATCCTACTTCCCTGCTGATGACATGCAGTCAGAAACTGTGGCCTTGTAAGATCCTGGTAGATTCAGAAATTTTGTCAGACTTTACCGGTAGAAATTGAACAGTTGTTCACCTGTACTTATGTGTGCTGATTTTACTTACTCACCTGCACTAAAACGTGGAAGTCTCAACAAAAGTTTGCTCAAGACTACGTCCTGGCTTTTCTCCACACAGAGGTGTTTTTAGCCTACAGCTTTGGAGTCAGAGGGTTTTGTGCAGTTATAGGGGTATTTGGTTTCTTGTTCCTTGAATTCAGAGAAAGACAAGATAAAGAGAAATTATCTTAAGGATTAATGCCTTGACAACACGTCCAGCTTAAAAATATCCCTAAAAATCATAGGAAAGTTTGCTCCCCAGCATAACAACATAAGCAAGGGCAAATGTTCACAAGGTATATTCTGAGCAGGGAATATTCTTTTAACCATGGAGAAAAGCGAAACAGTTCCAAAATCTTCATTCTAATTTCTAGCTTCACATGTAGTCTACAACTTCCTTATCTTTTTTTATCCAACTGTTTTTTCGCCATCCAAGGAGTACCTTCTTTTTCCTGAAAAAAGCCTACCACAAAATAACAAAAAAATCCAAAACTTCATAATCTTTCACTTAATACTTCTTTTAAAAAAGTTTGATTTGTTTTTATTCTATTTTATCAAACTTTACAACATTCTAAAGTATTCCTGAAAGTGTTTGATTGTTTAACCTTAAGATAAGATCAGATGGCTATGATGAATTATTATACTCTTACATTTCCTACATCATTTTTTTTTTCCTTCCTAAATAATATTCTGTACTGTGACTGAGTCTGCGAACAACAGCCCTGATTAATTTTTCTTAACAGTCATTATATTTCTAAGTAAACTCTCTATGCTTCTGTAGGTTGTTACGTTTCTCTCTCCCACCTGTTTTGTGCTGTACATATCAACTATGATTAGCAGACAAAAAACTCAACTCAAATGTGAGTTCAGCGTTCAAAGGACAACTTTAAATTCACGACCCATGGGGGTTTTTTTCAGATAGCCAAAAACTTTAAGATCAGCCGAGAATATGGAGATCTTTTTGTGTACATGTGTTTATTTCACAGTAAGTGAAAGTAAGTGTCATGGTTTCAGCCAAATTTACCAAAACCAGTCTGACAGATGTCCCTTCCTCCCCCTAAAAAGAAAGGAGAGGAAGAAATAAGGAGATCTATAAATTTAGAATGAACTGAACGACTTTAATGAAGTATTAACACTAAAATTAAAACAAAAGAACAAAATAATGAAACAGATACAATGTATACAAAACTGTATCAAGGTCCTGCATGACCATGATCACATCACCAGCAGGCATTAAGAAAAGTCCCAGACTGGACTTGGTGACCAACAGGAGCTAGATTCCAGATCTGGAGTCAGGAATGCTCAGATCGGGATCAAAAGCAGATGAACAGGCAAGGTCCTCCTCAGATGTCAGCCATCGAAGAAAGAAGGCTGGCCCTTTGATTCCTGAGCTTTAATACTGAGCAGGATGTGGATGGGATGGAATACCCTAGCTGGTTGGTTTTGGGTCACCTGTCCTATCTGCTCCTCCCTATAGGTGTGACCCTTATACGCTTTTCTACTTCTGGCCTTTCTACAGGGCAAATAACAAAATTACCTGACCTTGGCTGTTACAGCAGTAAGTATAAACAAGGGCCTCTCTGCATGCCATTCCTTGGTATAATCAGTCACTGTGAGGGTGAACAGCTTCTGAATAATATGCTGTTAAGGTCAGAGTTAAGTTAGTTAGAGAGGCCCAGCTAAAAAAAGAAAAATATAAAACAGAAAATTGGTTTGTTTTACCAGGACAGTAATTCTCCAGGAAGAATTTCAAAAAGAAGTGGAGATTAATCTTGATGGTTTACTCAAGTATTAGAAACAGCACAGAAGTAAAAAAAAAAAGCAAGAGCTCAACTGGGTGCAAGACCTGAATTTATTCAGAACTTTATCATAACATAATCTTTAAATCAGGTATATAATTATGCACATGATAAAGTGAATAAAAAAAGTAATGTAAATTACAAATCAAAGGCCCGAAATAAATAACCATTTATAAAGCCATAAATTTGAAAACTCTGATTAAACATATTTCTCAAGTACCAAAGTTGAATTAATAGAGGTACCACAGAGTACAACTTGACTTTTACTTTCATTACAACTGTCAGAAATACTGAATGAATTTGTGTGCCATAAGTTAGAAGAACTGCTTTAATTTTGCCTGTACAAAGATCATACTAGCTTAATTTATTCATAGCACATGCAATATTGCATTTTGAGCTTTAGGGAAAGATATTACAGAACTGAACTATGATTTACGGTAAGTTAAACACCTTTATATTTAATTAAAATTCTCCTAGCATTATGAAATGTTTTGGAGACTTCTTTGAAAATTTTTCAGTGAAGGGTTCAACCTACGGCTAAAATTTTATTGTAAGTGTATTTCTTAAGCATGTGACTCTTGCAGAGCCATTGACTCACTGGAAGCTTTGCCTGAATAATTTGTGGGTTCAAGTCATGCTATCATACTAGAGTGCAAAGTTACACATGGAAACAGAAATAGATGCATTTAATTAATTGCAAAATATAGTTGCTTTATCAAAGGTAACGAATGCTTGCAGATTACTTTTTCTCATTTTCATATTCCTTTACTATTATTTGTGCACTTAACTAGCAGGGCATCCTAAATCTAAAGGAAAAATAATCTCTATAAAGCTCCCAAAGCACACTTTCACAGTTAAAGTCCAGAGGGTAATGAATTTTTGTAGTAATATAATTTCTTTTAACATTCTGAAAAATGAATAGATGTAACTGAATGTTTTAGTGTGAAATACCTGAAAATTAGTTTTAGTGTAAAATACCTGAAAAGGTATTTTAGCAAATTTAATCTGATGGCCATCTGATATTCCAAAATATGTCAACTACTTTTCTAATAACTTTACAGTTATTAATGGAATTTCTCAAACTCTAAAAAAAAACAACCCTCGTATAAATTCTCTTATCAAAATCCTTTCAACATCAAAATATTTCTTTCACTAATTTTTGTTCAGTCATGTTCCCATGATACTTCAATATCCTCCTGGTCTACATTTCACTTCCTGAGATTCTATCCTGCACTCTTCTACTTCAGCATGCCTCTTTCAATCTATGTCTCAGAATAGACTCTCTTGACTCTTAAAATTGAATAACACAGAAGTATTTTTGATTTTTCATGTCACAAGTAAATAAGTATGTGATTTCTTTTTTCTTTTAAAGGGCATTCCTTTAATCTTTCAACTCAGCTTCAGGAACAAACTGATTTTTTAAAATGCTATTGAAAAAAAAAAATAGATACACAGTGAACTCATCATTATTCTGATGTATATTTACCTGAGGAACTGGGATCTTAATGGGTGCAATTATTTGCAAGAAGAATCCTCAGTAATGCCTCTTCTTTAAGCACTGTCTCTTATAAGAAAGCAGGCATAGCTATCCGAGCTGAAATCATGTACTTCCATTTTCACACTCGAGATAATCATCTTACAGGCCTCAAAAACAGCAATTCAATCTTAGCAGGGTCTTCCTTGGTTCACAAACCAATCAGTAACAATCAGTAGTTCTTTTTATAAGGCCTCATACTGTTGAAGTACATATAGTTCTTACACAAAATTCAGGTAGCAGTTCTTTTATTAAGGATAAGTCCAGTTGAGATGATGGATACCTGACTCACACTCAAAATTCTTTTCATGGAAAAGTTGGTTATGAGCACAAAATACAAACTATCTTCAGAATGCTAAACACAGAACCTACGTGATACAGGATTGTTCTCTTCTATTTCTGTGAATTCAGGTTTCTACATCAGTGTAGGAGAAAAGTTTTAATTTTAATTACTATTATAAACATAGAATATCCTTTACCTACTTTTCAGTTCAGTAGACAAATATCTGTACCGCACTTCTCTAAACCAAGGTCTTAGCCAAAAATCCTATCTGTAAGGTGGAGTAATAAGGCCCTGATGAGGTCTTTTGTTTACAAGCAAATGTAATTCATTATTTCCCTGAAAGGATTAGTAAAAACATAAAAAACAATTGGACAATTGTATTGCTATAAGAATTTGATAGAATCTTGAAAATAACATTGCTACTGGTCATAAGTACAGAAGGGAACAAAATAATCAATTACCTAATCACCACATGCAAGAGGGAAAATCTGCATTGTCAGAACACTTCCATCTGAAGGTCACATGCCAAAATGTCTAAATACCAACTAAAAATGTTTTCATGATTTTTATATTTAATAAATAAATAAACTGCAATTTGAAAAATCTGAATCTTTAGCAGATAAATATTTCTATTAAACTTCATCATAATAGATGAGGAAGATTAAATCCTTGCAGGCAGAAATAAGTAGTTACACAGGTACAATTATTAGTCTTGGCTATGTTGATTATGTAACCAACCTCAGTATAATAATAAGAAATAGTCAACATAGGTATGTAAAAATGAGATTGCATCAAAGATAATGTTCTTCTATGATGGGGTAACTAGTGAATAAGGAGGAACCACAGGTATGATATAGATTTTGTGTAATAGGAGGAAGTTCATACAATATTGTCATATGAAAACTAGCCAAATGTGGGATAAATTGCTCTGTGGTGGGTATGGAACTGAGAGAAAAGCAATCTGCAAAATGAGATTTAAAAATTTATTTCTTATCACATTTTGAGACCATTTCAAATAGCAAAACCAGGAGTCCATGTGACTCACTTCTATTTAAAATATGACTCACTTCTATTTAAAATGTTTGTTAGTTTAGACTATGAAACACTACACTGAGAAACCTTGTCAATCACATCAAGTTAGAAAGAGGCAAGAAGATTTCTGGATGACAGAATAAGAATTCAAAACAATCTGATTATGCTTTGGAACAATGCTAAAAAATAAACTAATAAGTAATAAAGGGAATAAAGGGAAATAAAGGGAAATGCAGAGCACTATATTCAGAAAGAGAAATCAAGTATCCATATAGAAAGGGAATAATTATTATTGTGACCTAAAAAACAAAGCCATCTCACTCCAGGATATATTAATAGGAAAGTTTTTAAGTAAGAAAGTACTTTTCTGCTCTATCAACTTTCCTGAGACTGCACCTCGTGTTCTACTTACATTTGGATCATGGCAACTTAAGAAGGAAAGTAACCAATTACAGGAAATCTAAGGCAAAATTTTTAAGAAAACTGGTTTGATCAAAAGTTAAGAAAGCATAATCTTTGAAGAAAGATTCAATTAATGTTTTTTTTTCTGAGGAACAAAATACTAAAAGAGTAATGTAAGTCTTCAAACAATTAAAAGATTCTAAGGAAAAGGACAGTGAAGAAGTGTTATCTGTTCTACTATACAAAACAGCAAGCAATTATATTAAATTACGGCTAAAAAGTTCCAGATTAGAAAATCATTCTTACTGTAAAATGAATTATGCACTTAAAATGAACATGCACAGTGGTACAAACACAACTTCATTAGGTCTTTAAATAAACAATTTAGACGAGCATTCATCAATAATATCTGGGTCTACCATGCTTATAATTCAGAGGTTGGACTAAATAACTCATAAGATCTTTTTGAGGCATCCATTTTCCTGATTCCTATGGTTTATCAACTTTCATATTAAAGGTAAAATATTAGCTAGGAGAGATGAACAGTGCTAATTTCAATTAGAAAAGAAACTTATTATTTTTAATACATTTAAAAAAGAGCCCCCAACACTCAAAATTAATCATAGGCATTATCTTATTCTCCAATTTGAAATGGATTTACGTAGAGAGAATGTTTAATAATGTGTACTGCTACTAGAGCAATCTGGAATACAGACAATTACCTTGTATCCTAGATGAATGGGAGACGTTAATGGGAGACAACAATTAAAGGGAGACACAGCTTCTTCTTCTTTCTCTGTCCTTCACAAATTCTTCCCTACATAAAGTGCTATCACTTTATCTATCTAGGGAAATGTGGTGTGCTATTCCCTACTTTCTTATCCCGTAAGTATCCAGTCTGCTAGTCTGTTTGAAACTCCTAAGGCACAGAAAGGCACTATATTTTCATTTCCCATGTGTAGAAGAGTGCTCTAGCTACATAGTTATGACATTATCTCCTTATTCATCTATGTTTTAAAATAAATAAAACCACTTAGAGCATATTGTGAAACTTGTCTAGATATTAAGAAAGCATCTAGAGAGAGTCGTGCTGGAATAAGCGGAAGTTGACTGTTTTCACATAACCTACACATGAATATTCACCTCAGAGGGAAGGTGCAGAAATGGACCATGATTGCCCCAAATAGCTGAACTATGAAGATATCTTGAGGTATACCTGAAGACCATAGGACTTTACAAACTTCCTTCACTCAACATGTTACACTGCCTTCTACACAGTTTTACTTTATAAAATTTGTGGGTTTCAGAATGTTGTGGGATGAGCATAATCTGCTGATGTAGTACTGATGATGCCATTCTGCATCCAGTTCCCATGGTTGTCCCAGATGAGGGGCATGATACAAGGTCTTACCCAGAGATTCAGGTCTCCCTCTCAAGAAGAATAACTCCAGAAGACTTCTCATTCAGAGGGTAAACACATTAGAACTGTAGTGACATTCAAATAATACTTAAATTTCTGATGAGGCTATCATATTCTTGTACTAGTCTTAAGTGATAATACAAGCTTTTCTTCCTTTTACAGGAGCCTTCAGCAGGGCCAGAAGATAAATGAGAAGTATTTCTTATGACATTATTCCTAATATCATAATTTTTGTAACAGATCAATGCAAATCATCAACCCCTAATGCAATTATATTTTTCTCCCATGATACCAAGTTCAACATAATATATTTAGGCTTTATGTAAGTATTAGAAAAAACATTATTTGAATACAAATGATAAGTTTTACAATTTAACCTTTCTATAAAACTATGCTTAAGGGTTCAACTATTTCCCAAAGACACAATTGACAGTCTACTTTTGCAATATGCTGTATGAAAGGTTATTTGTATTATGTTTCAGCTACCAAAAAGTCCAAGCTCTCTGTTAGATACTGTCTTCTGAATGCCTAAATATTTATTTATTGAAATATTTCTTGAAAATAGATATTATAACATAAAAAGATTAATTTCTCCAGAAACAGCCATCAGAAACTTTGAGGCCACACAGAATCATGCTTATAAAAGGTTGCTTCTCTTCTGAGATTTCTTGCTTTTCATCAACAAATTAAAAAGGACTTTTCTATACTTTTTTTACAGACTTTGAAAGCTATATTGTTTTAACCAGAGGTTAACATAATTCATCCTTGGAACTGGAGTCTGTGTAGTTTTAATTATCTTAGTGTACAAAGACAAATTGAATATTACTGGAGAAGTATGATTCTTTATAAACTGACGCAGTTGTGGTTTAATAACAAGAGGTTTTTAACCTCTTCTTCCAGTAATCAGTTGTGTACTGTTTTGAAAATGCTACCTGCTAAAATTTCTCATGGAAAGAAAACAAAAAACCTTCCACAGAAATGCTTCCTTCCATAGAAATGCTCTATAAATTTTAGTGAATTTGGATAGTATATATTCTGTGCAAATTTAAAAGTCTTTAATATTTAATAATCCATAACATGGCTAATAGATTTATTACATATGAAAAAACATATTTTATTTTTCCAGCCACTGTATTGTCATCATCCATCAAGTAATTGAATTTAAGTAAACCAGAAAATAAACAAAAAATTTAAAAGTACTATAAAACACACAAAGGAAGCAAAATAATGTTTACATTCATGGAAGCTGTAGTGGCAAAGAAGCTATGGTCCTAAAAGTGATCGTTTATTCAAGGTAATTGTGAATTTTATGTAACAAAAGATGACACTTTATTAAACCTATCATGCAGTACTATCTCTGTGACTACATGCAGGGATATCAGCATGTCTCCTCTGACCACTCTTTCTGCCAATTTTCTTTTTAAAGATAAGAAGAACCTTTGGTTGGTCTTCATGTTCATTTTTCAGCAAAATTCATTCAGTCCAAATATCCTAGTCTGTTAAATGTCATTCTTTAGTTATCAGACTCAGTACTCAGCATGTCACTGATGGTCTCAGCCATACTGCATTCAGAATTGCACAGTAAGTTTGCATTCATTAGCAGAAGAAAAAAGATATACTGAAGCAGTCAAATCAAATATAGATGGTTGACCAAGCATGGAAGCATGGAAGACTTTGGTGTTTTCCCTTCACTTCCATCCATGCTTTGAATTTAAGGATCGATACTACCTAAATAGTTGATAAAAGGTGTCTAATCTGAAAAACCTTTGTATCAGCATATCAATATGTTTCTTCCAAGTTATTTCCTTACAGCATGTTACAATAACATAATGTCAGGCAATAGATATTTTGCAACAGAATTTATTCTGAGTACATTCTGTGACTGTACATAGACAACATATGATCCAAATGTTTGGCAGGTAGAAGTGAATCTTGTGAATTATTCACGAATAGTTTATAATCATGAACCATTTATCATCTACTTGGTACAACTCCATTTAAGTGGAAATTGGAAATTGTTTTGTGTTTTGTTTTGTTTTGTTTTTTTCCTGAGGAAAGCACCAAGTGAAATTCTGTGACTAAAAGTGTGGTTTGGTTGCCTGGCTATTAGGGCTGGTGTGTGCCTAAGCTCTGTATCTGTAATGAGAAATATTCATTCACACACTCAGTCTTTAAAGATAAAGTAATTCCTTTTATTTTGCCTTTCATGGGCTATGAGATTTATTTTCCTCTCACATTCAGTGTCACAGGATTTGTTCTTAAGTAATGAAATTTCATAGAGAAATAGCACTGACAAGGAAAAGGAGTATGTGGATGAGGTTGTTTGTGTGCTTTTTAGTTACATTTATATTTTAAGCATTTTACATTGTGTACTGGACTAGCATGAAACAGATCAGCAACATGTGCAACACAGAGGTATTAAAGAGATGTATTAATTTATCTCCTAATTCCAAAATTTCTCATATAAACCGTACTTTTACATGATATAATTAAATATACCAGCATTTCAATTTAGAATGCAGCCATTTTCTTGTTGGAAATCCAACATGTATATATGATCCTTCTGTGGAACTGGACCCACTTTATTGACAAAGAGTCTGTGTTGACGTTACCGTTGTCCCCAGTGATGTAAAATTATTAAAAATAATGTCAGTAAGGTCCTCACTCTCTGTTACACTATAACAAATGGCTTTAGCTTAGTAAACCTCTTAACTGTGTAAATAATTTTATGTATACACATTGCAGTCATGCCCTTGTTAAAGTCTCTTGATTTTTTCAGAGCACAATATTATAATACTAGACTGGTAAAAGACAGTTTAACTCTCTTCAGAAAGCTGAAGCCACAGAAGGTAAAGTGGACTTGGGAGTTTCCCAAAAGAAACAAAATCCTCAAAGGATCAGATACCAAAAAATAGGACCAAAAAATGCCTCACTACTAATGCCAAGGTCTTTTTTATCACATTAAATGTGAGAACTTTCTTGGTTAAGGGCTTTACTTCTAAGAATGATGCAAATCAGATCAGATGCAAATGAATGGAAATGAAAATTGTAGTTTCAATTAAGGTGAGGTTTCAGAGAGGATTGTGCTTTTTGGTTACCTCCTAATTCAAGAATACTAAAGGAACTGAATTCTGCAGTGTAATATAAAATATATACTAAAGTCTACATTTATTATGAGGAGCAGTAAACTGATAAAAATAGTCTGCAATTAATCAAAAAATATTAATTAACATTTAAGTAAGAAGCTGCCAACTTTGCATTCTGAAGACAAAAGTAGTTTCTGGCATAAAAATTATTTTGATTAAAATAAGAAAAAAAAAGACTAATGTCATTTCTGCCTTCAGAAATATCCTAAAACCTTTTTGAAAGCACATTTTTAAGGAGCTGTATTCTCACTTTGGAAAGTTCCTAAAGAAATAAGAACATCAGTTTGAACAAATATTTAGGAAGCAAAATAGTGAAAAGATCTGTCATATTGTCTTTATTTCAACACTCAAAAAAATTTTTTTCTAATACTCTAAACACATGCATTTTAGCAGTCATAGAGAAATTGGTAATATCAGCAGTCCTGTATCAGTGGGTGATTATAAAACTCCTTTTCCTTTTCCTCTTCCTTTTCCCTTTTTCCTTTTTTTTTTTT
>VXBW01001557.1:233537-250056 GCA_013400375.1 Thinocorus orbignyianus
TTTTTTCCCCACAAAGGATTGGGAAGCAACACTCAGAAAGTAGTCACTAGAGTGAAACCTCTGCCTTTCCTTGTTTCACTGCTTGAAGATTAGACGTGAAACATCTCTTCATTTATCTGTCAACAGCATAGCAAAAAATGCACCTACCAACTGGCATCTCTTTAACAAACTCCTCTTGTCAACAAGAGTCGTTCTTGGAATTATTTCAATATTCTTGCCATAGAAATGGGTCTTCCCATAGGGCTTTTTTTTAGCACAGAGAAAAATTTCTCATTTATAACTTTCTGTACTTGCTAACCTTGAACAAAGCAGTAGTTTTGTAAGCCAACGCAGATGTTTTGTCTCTTTTGTCAGAAATTCAGACACCAAGAACAGTACAAATGGTTCTTGGAACTGGTATACGTTGCCATAACTCAGCTAAAACACTGCACAGCTCTTATCATTTCACCAGCGGGGAAAAGGCTATGGCATATATCACAGCTACCCTCATTTTCAGGAAACAAATTTTATAAGGAAAACTATGGTTCTAGCATTTATAACACAAAATATGAGATAATACAGACAAAGATTACAAATTAATAGTTGTTGTGTTTATTAATGTCAGCATGCTTCCCAGGCTAGTATTCGTATTTTTCAGAACTTCAGTGAGCATTTTCTGATTTAAATAGGGATTTCTGGTGAGAATCTGAAATTATAAACTCTACAAAATGCATACTTAGATGCTGCATAAACTCTACAGAATTTCACAGCAAAGTGATTCTTTCAAAAATATTCAAGTATTTATCCTACTTCAACGGGATTATCTTGTTTATTTTTCTGCAATACCCAAGTCATGGGATGATGATGGTTGGCTGTAACACTTCAGTGGCAATAAAGTGAAAGTTAATTTAATAATTCTAAATGCCTAAACGGGCCATCTAAAACCCAGACATTTAATTCTGATCCATTCAACACAGGTTTTCTGAGTACTTGTCAAGAGAAATAAGTACTTCTAGAACTACACTTGTAAGATGTTAACTCTCCTTGTAAAATGCACATGTAGGATAGATCAGGTAAGTTGGCCTTTAGAAGTATTATTTTTTGCTCATTATTCTTTCAAGCAACAGAAGGTACCAGGCAGGCATCTGAAATGGGGTATATTGAAACCACTTAAAAAAAATAATAATTATGCAGTTTGCTTTTTCAAAAACAAGATACCTTTAATAGAAGCCAGGCTTTAGTTGGAGTATAGAGGTAAAATATGCTTAAGACAAGACCAAGGTACTTTGTTGAATGAATTTATCCTTAATAAGCTGTTAAAACATGTTTAAACATTCGTGAGGAAGTTGATGAACATCAATGAAGAGTCTAAGCTAAGGTACTCTTAGATGCTATGTCACCAGCGGATTCGAGTGTATGTTCTCTCTTTGTGTTAAGCATGTTACTTCTGACATCTCCAGAGTAAAACTTAACTTCTACCTCCAACTACTCGATCCACCTTTTAAATGAATTCTATTACAACAAATATCATTGTATTTATTTTAACACTTTTTACATTGAAAGCATAAAACTCTTACCTTTTTGTAAACTAGTATAAGTAATCCTCTAAAGGAAATTTCACCATGTGGGAGGCTGTTTCTGATGAGCACATTCCACACCCTGGTTGTCCCTTTGAATATTTTATAGCCATGGAAGTTTTTAAAGCTGCAACATTTTCACTTCAAGAAAAATGTCTTTTCATCTCTTACAAATGTTAACTGTAATCTCTGTTGACTTATTCTTCCTTCTTTTCTTGGTAACAGGAAGATGTGATCACCCAAACCAAGATACAAAGTGTATTATTTCTGACAGAACAGATAATACTTTTTGGTTTTCAGGTTGCTTGCTTTTGACAAGACCTAGCATATGTGCCTATGTGTTAACTTATTTCAAAGAATAGTAATTATTCATGTCAGAAAGGAGGAGACTGGGATCATTTAAGAATATTTATGCATGCTAAGGTTTTGTGGCACCCAGATAAGAAGCATAGATGGTCTAGAATCTAGATGGGTCACTTAGCAAGACCTTGAGAGCCAGATCACAACAGCTGTACATAGATCCTACAGTTACCATGCTCCCAGTTTACATACTTTAATAAAATGTTGAATATTGTTCACTCAGTTGAGATATTAAATCAATTTAAGCAGAAGTGCAGAAGGAGTCTAATATTTACGTTTCTGATAAACCTTGTTATATTTTGTAAAGGACATGAATTCTTAAACCACATACCTGTACATTGAAGTATAACTTTCTGAAAGCTGTGTCAACCAGATCTATAATGTTTCTAGAAAAAGAATTTCTGTTATTTATTACTGTTCCTTTATCTACATACAGTCTTTTCCCTATTGTTTCAAATTTGAGAATGTTTTAGACAATAGACAGCATCGGAAGAACAGTAAATACAAACAGTACCTAAAGCTATTTGCCCGACTTTACAGCCAATTCTGACTCAATAAAAGGATTTATATTTATACCAGCAACAGCTTAATAAGGCTATAATATGAAAAAAAAAATTGCTAAATGGCATAGTTTTTTCACAGGAATCTGGTGGTTTTGTCAACACTTTCGAATTCTTTGGCCAAAGCGAATTTATGCACCTGAATAAAATCACTAATTTCTGATCTTTTATGAACACATTTATGTGGAATATCCCTAACAGCATGTAAATTAGATTAAATGGACTTACATGAATGGATTTACAAAGAAAAGAAAGCAAATCTACAAGTAGAAAAATATTTCCTCTTTAAGAAAGAAATTAGATGAACTGCTATATCTCTAAAAAGAAGCATTTTCATTATTTTAAAACTCTCAAGAAACCTTGCACTCTATGGAACTAGGAGTAGTTCATAGGACTTAGGGAAATCATAGCCTAGATTGAATTTGCAGTAATTATGATCAGGAAAATATTTTTTCTTTCCTATTTGTTTTTAATTGCAACATTATTTAATACTTATAACATTACTATTGTTGTCTAAATGGAAATGAATAGCAGGTCACTTCCATCAGTATTAATGAAAGAGTGTTAATTACAGTAATCATACTTCTCTGTATGAAAATAAAGAGTTCAAAAATATGTAAAATAGAAACTAAGTTTAGCAGCTATCCCAGGCTTGAGATAAACAAGCCTGCACTAACCTAATAATGTACAAAAAACATATCCACAAGTTCAAAGCCAATTAAAAGAAAACAAATAAACAAACAGAAAAATGAGTTTTCTCAAGGTGAGTCAATTACATGGAGAAACCATGATTCTAGTGTCATAGGATTAGAACTGGAAAGGAAGACTTGCTTATTGTGAATATGATGATTGACAGCCAAACCATTTATTTTCAGTAACCTGGGAAATTAAAAACTTACCTGCAATCGACTCAGTAAATTGTTGCTGTTATTAAATTATTTTTCCTAAATTTAACATAATGAATATTGGCATCAGCAATTTACACTTACCACCATTATCTAATCACCACAGGATGCATCACCCCAACCTCCCATACAGATCTGGCAGTATGAAAACTCAAGTATAAATGTTGAATGAGACGAAGTAAAATCATTATCTATAACAAACCTATATATATCATACATTTATATTTATTTGCCAAAACATACGCATTTACATGTGAC
This sequence comes from Thinocorus orbignyianus, assembly GCA_013400375.1. Classification (NCBI taxonomy): domain Eukaryota; kingdom Metazoa; phylum Chordata; class Aves; order Ciconiiformes; family Thinocoridae; genus Thinocorus; species Thinocorus orbignyianus. The sequence continues at coordinate 237,177 of VXBW01001557.1, forward strand.
TAAGTACAGCTTTATAGACAAAGTGTGCAATCCAAATGTAATTTTTTTCCCACTCTTTCTAACATTTTTGCAGTTATACTCTGTTAATAAACTTTCTGGTTCTGATTCATACTTGTTTCATGCAGGGGAGCCTGATACTATATCAGAGGATGCTATTTGGAAATTATTGTGTACATGTGTTTCTGACTGTATTCAACACATTTCTTCTCTCTTAGCTCTGATAGACATATATGTAGATTTTTGTAATTTCTGTTCATCTCCTTCCCTTGTGAGGTGGGTTTATTTCAGTTCCTAAAGAAAGGAAGGCCTTCAGCACTCCCTGGTAGCTAAGTGAATGAAGATCTTGCTATGGAACCTAGGATTCTGATGAAGACGGATTTTTAGCCATGACAGTTGCTTTCCTCTCTTGGTATGCCACTCCTGAAAGTTTTTCCTTGGGATATCCTAAGACTGGAAGACTCTTAAGGGAATGTAGTAATATTTTCAGTCTTGTATATTACAGTTTCAATCCTCTTCCCACTGATGACAGTCATGAAATACCAGAAGTCAGCAGCAGCCTCCAAACTTCTGAGACTTCCAAAGATTCAGAAAAAAAGAAATTTTGAGATCACTTTAAGGGAGCATGGTACGAGAGAAAAAAATATTGCTCCAGCAATATTTTAGTTAGTTCACAGCTAATTATTTCACAGCTAATTTTTACTCTTGATGGGAAACAATTTCCTGTAACTTTTTATTACTATTGATATGCTCTGGTCTTTTCTACTACCATATTTTCCTGTTAATCAGTCAATGTTAAGTCAATGAAGCTGGTGAGGTGCCTGGAGCAAAAGTATTAGAAGGAGTAGCTGAGGGATCTAGGGTTGTTTACCAAAGTTCATAGTTTTAAAAACACTGACGCAAGCAGACAAGCTGGTTTAGGTTTATATGCAATGGGGATTTAAAAATTGCTTCTTCACACCACTATCAGTAGGTATTACTCATTGTTCATTGACAGTAATCATTCCTGAGTTTGGACATGGAAACTGGAACATAGAAAAAACCCAGTTTTGCACAAGGATTTAGCTTCCGGGTCATGGTGGGGAAAGAAGTAAGAAGAGCAACTCAAATTTCCAAATTGTTCCAAGAGGCAGAAGGTACATGAGAAAATTAACAAGTTACACAAGCACCTCAGTAATTTCCTGTGTCCATATCCTATATCCAACATCTTTCCCCTGGCAGTCTATGCCAGTACTTCATTATCCTTACTGTTGTAAATGTTTCCTCAATGTGTAACTGGAAACTTTCTTGTTGAAATTATTTTTTAACAGTTCTCCTCTATATCATAGACATGATAAAGAGATTATCTTCCACTTTGTACCAGCCATTAATTTTATGAAGACTGTCATCTGCTTTCAATCTGAAGGTCTTTAAACTAAAATCCTGCAATCATTTCAGTCATGAACCTGTATGTTACAAGTTTTTAAGTATCAAACATTATTTTTTCTCAATTTGGTCACACACCAAAAGCAGGAAACTGAATTTTGGTAGAAAGTGTTAGCTTACCATAATCATATACTTGCTATCATATAAAACAAAGTTTTTAATAATAGTCTCCTATTAATTCCAAATCATATGAGTTAAAGATCCAAGAAATGAGTTACAGAATTTAACAGGGATAAGTCCATGAAAAATCTGTGTATCTAGCAGGAAAGAGAAAATCACTGACTACGCATTCATTTTAACATATAAAGTTATTCTAGTGTACTTCTACTCAGGAAATGTAACTAATACAACCAACTACAGACAGTCGGCTAATGAAGATTTCTTTTTTCTTTCTTACAAATTCCATAACTATGTCCTCTTTCTCCCAGAACTACAAAAACAACAAAAAAAACCCAAACAGGAAACACTATCAATTATGCCAGCAAATCTTCAACTACAGTTCTGCTTCAACTGTGCATTCGTAGCTGTCACAGTAGAGTCCTGAGTGTTTTGTATGCAACAGAACTTAACATGTGTTAGTTTTAATGAGAATGAAAGTAATTACTCATACTGCTGGAACAGCTCGTTAAACTTCTTTTTCTTCCCCTCCCCCATTTTTTAACCACAGAATTGAGTGGTGTACTATTAAAACAATTAAGGCATTGGTGAATTGTATGCGTTTATCTGAAACCTCCTTGTACAGACAGATATAGCAGGTCATTCTCTCATTTTTCTTTTCTGTCCATGCTAATATCTCCTACATCTGTTCAAGCACTGACTTGATTAACTTAATTATCTGAAACCTTTTTGAGGCCTCAATAGTTCCTGTATAACAGACATGACACAATATAGTTCATCTGTTATTTTTATTTCATTCTGATTAAAATGTACTTACTCCTTTTCTAGTAGGCTGCTTTTTTAATCTTCACAGAAGTCCTGTTACAACTATATCCACATGCCACGCAAACACAAATCTAATGCCTTGCAACTTAAAAGAGCTGTTCAAGTGTGTTTTCAGTGTGTCGGGTATATGGCTAACTTAATTTCCCCCCTGCAAATAAGAAAACTCAAAAATAAAATTTTATTTCCTCTGGGGTCTTTTGCTGGTGTATCCCACTTGATTCCTATTACCTGAGGAGCCCATGGCTCATCTACATATGGCTTCAAGTGTGCTGAAGTGTAGCCATCATGCCTCAGAGCAACAGGCTGCAGGCCCTTGATAGTACTCCATCCCTCTAACCATTGCCTGTTGTCCCACAGCTTGTCATGGGCAAAGCTGGTATTGTCCCCAACTCCCTTCAAGCCCAGTTTAAAGCCCTCTCAATGACCCCTGCTAGTTTATGAGCAAAGACCTTCCAGAAAGGTCAATCCCATCTGACACCAGCAAGCCTGGTGCCGTGTTGGCCATCCCATTATCAAAAAACCCCAAAATTGTGACAATGACACCAGGTACAGAACCACATATTAATAGACTGGGCTTGTCTGTTTCTTCCCATGTTGTTGCAACAGGGGAAAATTATCTGTGCTCCAGATTCACTTACCAACTATCCCAAAGCCCTGAAGTCTCTTTGATTCCCCCCTTGAACTATGTGTTGTGCCTTCCTCACCAGCCACATGGAAAAGCAGCAATGGGTAACAGTCAGAGTGCCGTACCAGGCTAGGAAGTTTCCTGGTGATGACTTTGATCTGGGCCCAGGGAAGCAGCAGGTTTTCCTAAGAGGGTGTCCTGCTGGCATATTGGAACTTCTGTTCCACTCAGAAGGGAGTTTCCTCCAACTGTAACTCGTCTTTTCTTCCTCATGGAAGTAGTCACGATACAGGGGATAGGCCATTCTGACCTCGGCAACCCTTCTAGTGAAGATGGACTGGCATCCTGGCATCCATATCATCCTCCGTTGACAGGCTTTCCACATTGCCTTCAGGTACTGGAAGGTTGCTATTAGGTCTCCTGGAAAAGAGGAGGCTCTGAGGAGACCCAGTAGCAGCCTTCCAGTACCTGAAGGGGGCCTACAGGAAGGCTGGGGAGAGTCTGTTTACAAAGGCCTGCTGTGACAGGATGAGGGATAATAGCTTTAGGCCGGAGAAGAGTGGATTTAGATTGGATATTAGGAACAAGTTCTTTCCTCTGAGGGTGGTCAGGCTGCTCAGGGAGGTGGTCGAGGCCCCTTCCCTGGAGATATTCAAGGTGAGGCTTGATAAGGCCCTGGGCAACCTGGTCTAGTTGGGGATGTCCCTGTGACTGTGGGGAGATTGGACGAGATGACCTTTGAAGGTCCCTTCCACAGGTTTCAGTCTGTCAAGAAGAGACTGCTATGGTGACATGGGCCCTCCATGGACTGAAGCTCCTGCCAGAGCCCGTTCTAGTGTGGGGTCTCCGCCGGCTGAAATGCAGACATCTCTTCCACTGTTGTCCTCTATGGGCTGCAGGGAACTAGATCTATTGTGACAGAGTTTATACAGTCACTAGGTCAATTATTTTGTATTACTTGAATCTGCAGGTTCCAACACCCTGATGCTGGGTCTAGGATAGTATCTCTCACAGCAGTCCTGTCAAAAGTAACTTGGTTTAATGCGAAACCTCTCAGATGGTTGTGAACTTCCAAGGGCAGCCAATATGAGTTTATTCTTTTACCATTTGACCTAATCTGATGATTGATTATCCTACTTTAGGAAATTGCATGTATTTCAAACTATTATTATTATTATTATTATTATTATTATTATTACATGTATTTCAAACTATTATTATTATTATTATTATTATTATTATTATTATTATTATTATTATTATTATTATTATTTGAAACTCACACCTTTCACATCTTTTCAGAGGTCTATAAACAGATACAGAGTGACCAGAGGATATTTCTAAGGCATAGTTAGTAGAGCAAATAGGTCACACTCCCAAAGTCTCACATAATACAGCTTTTCCCACTCTGCGTACTGGACTGTATCTGTGTTCCTAGTATAAATATTTTCCAAGAGTTTCCCACTCATTTCAATGAGCTGGCATCGGAAGCAGGGGCAGCATTCTCGAGGCTGTTGATTCAAGTGCTGTAGATGGAAAAGTAAGATTGCTTTCTCTATCCACTGCCTGTTTCTATTTTTCTAAGGATTTCATTAGTACTTGGTGCCACAGCAGTTCACTCAGTCTGAGGAAGATATTTCCAAAGAATATTAAACCTTTGAATCACTTCTTTTCAAGGCAGACTTCACATAAAAGTTCTTATATAGACAGCTTTGCATGTGGCTGCATTAAAACTATTATCTTAGATTGTGACCAAATTACCAGATGATTCAAACCATGTTTGTAATGATAATATATTCTTTTCAATATTTAGTGTCCCACTAGTTTAGCTTTAAAAGCAAACATTTTTAATAATCACCTGTAATTTTTATGACAATTACATTTAACTGTGCTATGGAAAAACTCCCTCTGGAGTACTGCTACTTGTAATGATGTTTGATTTTTTGTTTAGGTAATTGATGTTTTCCCACCTAACAACTATATTTTGGGATCTTCCCTGTGTGTTCCAAGCAGCAGAAAAAAACCCTGTGCTTTTACCTCGCTTCACTGAAACACTCTATCACAAGGTCAGATGTAAACTACTAATGATCTTAAGTGACAATATAGGAGACTGATGGGGTTTATATTAGAATATCACAATGAAATACCATATTTTCAACAGCCACAGAAAAGCTTATTGTTATGAAGGTGCTTACTACCAAGATATATCTCTAAATGATAGGATGACTTCCTGGGCCTTGAGGGCACTGCTAGGTCCTTGGCCACCTTGCTGGGAGATGAGAATGACTGAAAAGAATCCTGAGTCATTCATACAGTTGAAGAAATATTGGCGTGAAATATACAAGATCACCAATTTTTGCTCAAGGGAGTACGTTAACTACCATCCTCTTTCTATCAGCTAATCGTTCTTGTGCTTCTATAACAGTATTTTAACATTCAATTTTATTTTCCTATTAGTTGTTTCAAGTATTTAGGTTCTATACTCAACAAAATGAGAAATTGACAATGTCAGGGAATTAGATTTTCAAAATCTAATAAACTCCCTAACCTGGTCTGTAAGAAGGAAACCAAAATGTTAAATTTACATCCTTTGTTTTTTCACAGAGAATGTTACTATACTGAACATCAAACCCAGGCAAGTAATTTCTCACAAATAAGTAAAGAGGTAATGATTATCCTGCCAAGGCTACTGGAGCTAAAAACATTTCTCTTGAGCTATATAAATTTAAGGTCCTGTGTTGTCTTCAGGACAGTCATAATTTAACACAACAATCCATCTTATGCAATACATTCCTTATGGTGCAGAAGAGCCTAACAGGTACTAGAGAAGAAAAATTGACCTTCCACTTGCTTGACCTGACCTTCATGCATGGAAATGAAGTATGCACTTTAGATGCACAATGTGCAACTTGCCCAGCTAGCATAACCAGTCTCCTTCACTTGACCTGAAAAGCTTCAGTGTTGGAAGTTTAAGACTTCCAGAATGAAGGCAAAAATACAAACTACAATCAAGTCTTTTTACTAATGAGTTGTGTATTGGTATAATCTGTCCTCAGTTATTGTCAGGAAAAAAAAAAAAAAAGGTATGAAATATTTACCATACTAAACAATAACTTTTCAACAGGGAAGGAAGACAGAGTGGCAGTGTTTGAAAAGAAAATACAAAAACATACTCATCAGAATATGCTCACATACTCGTTACAGTTTCTGTTAGACAGTACAAAGCTAAAAAATGAAATAAGATTAATTAAGATGCTGTTCACTGATACTCTTTTAATAAAAATGTTTTAAAAAGGATTTAATGAATACAGTGGTAAAAAGATCACAAAACCATACGTTATGTTGTATATCACTGAAGAAAACCACAGAGAAGTTACTAAGCAATCAGCCCTAGTTGGTGATCCTGTTCCTTCTTTATGGTGCATATGTACTCTATTTATTCATTAGAGCTATTGATCACATTGTAAGTCTCTTGGAGAACCATATCATGATTTTCCTAACACCATATAGTTTCCTAACTGCTATATAATTTGCAGATTGCTTGTGAAAAGAAGCCGCTGGTCAAACACTGCAGAATTATAGTGTATAGACAATTATCCATGGAGTTTGGACCTACTCTTTCCCAGAAAATAAAAATATTATTACTTGCTTCTGCTTCCTTCTGTTCAGTGTTCAGCATTTTATGCAGAATGAATTTGTATATGGAACATACTTGGCACTGTTCAGGTATGCTATTTTGTTCACAAAGAAAGGAGTGAATACTGGGACATAGCTGTGATGTGGCCAGGCCATGTGACTTCATAAAAGAGAAGTCCAACTGATAGATCAAGAAGACAGTGAAAACAGAAGTAAACAAAAGCAGGCTGTTTCATGAGAAGTCTACCTCATACTTTAAATGAAGCCCATACCTATAGTGCATGTCACTGGGAAAAATCTTGGATGGTATTCTCACAGGGAAAATATGTACATATAATGGAATTTCTAATTAATCCATATAATGAATTTTTAAATGTATACTGTAATGTAACCTATTAGAAATGTTAAATTTTATTAGGCAGTCAACTGAAAGCTATAGTTTTGAAGTAGAACTAAAATATTCATAGGCAAGTACATAACCACCTCCAGTAAGAGCTGAAGCTTTGAAGTGATCTTCAGTGAAAAGGTTGGTGAAACTGAATGCATCTGGAATATCTAAATTAATTGAGGTGGAAGCCTTAATCTTCACCACAGGATCACCAATCAATGATGTAAACCTCAAAATTATTAAAAAAAAAAAAAAAACCAAGCTAAAACCTTAATTAAAAAGTCAAAGAGATAAATATAAAAAAAATGTATATTTGCTTTGTCTACTCTTTTCTCAAGTTTTCCTTTATAAATTGAGATACATACATTAATATATATGTTCATCTCAAAATGACAATTATAATTCAGGTGATTATAATATTGAATCAATACACACAAGAATCAGGAATGGTAAGTAGCATTTTGTTCTTTTCCAGCAGTTTCTACCCAATGGAACTCTGTAATTGAATTTTATTTACTTATTTATTTTTTTAAAAAAAAAGAGCTATACAAACTCAGATTACCTATACTTCTAAGGAAAAGCAAAATTCTAATAGGAGAATAATAACAGCTTATTATGGAAATTTGTATTTATCTGACACTTTCAGACTATTATAAAGTACATTGGGACCTTATAATGCAAATTTAACAGTTCTTCTGATAACATTGTGATTAGTATGCAGTCTCAGTAGGATGTGCTTAGGTCTTCTCTTTTAGTCTTTGAGATAAAAATCACTTCATATTATGCTTGTTGAATCAACGAATAATACTGTATATAGATAGCTCCCATATCAGGTATATGTTGTTCTGCATGAGCAGGAGTGTTTAGGAGCTAAACTGTCAGGTTTCTTAAGTTGCCTTTACTGAAAATTTTAATTGACAAAAATCCGGTCATAAAACAAAGTGGCTTTTTGTAAGATTTTCCTATTTCTCTGCTTGTTACCAGACAAAGAAAAGAAAAAAAAATCTGGCAAAATTAGGTATGTTTCATAAACTTGCATCAAGAAGTTACTCTCCCAATTTGTAAGAGGACACTCACCTAACAAAGTACTTAAAGTGATGCCTGTAATTTATATAAAACCAAAATGGGTCATATTGCTCTCTTGAAAAATGGGAGTTTTCCCTTGTGCTAAACTTTTCAATTGAGAATCTCAAAACAGATCATGAACAGAAATTGATTCACTCTCTGAGTCTAAATTGTGCCTAGATCTACCCTCTTTCAGCCCTTTCAGGTTTTGTCGTACTGGAAATAAAAGAGCTTAAACAGAAGGGCTATCAGAGTCCTTTGGAGTCCAAATAAAAAAAAATAAAAAATTTTAAAGCTAGAATTACAATTCGGAATAAATTAGCTACTCAACATAATTTTGTAGCTTTTCCCTTGGCAAGACCGATTGATCTGACATAGAGTTCTGAGATCTACAGGTTTCTTCATGGCTGAGGTTCACAGGCTATGAAAGTGTGTGCACCTACTTCTGTTATACATTTAGTATTACAGTATAGTTAGCATATACAGTATATATTTAGTATATATATAATATTATATATTTAGTATTATACATCTAGTATTCTTAAAGAGAAGACTTCAGACTATAGGAGGTGCTGTATTTACAGTTCTCAGGCATTACATTCTCTAATTAAAAATAAAAATATTTCTGCAAATTAAAGGTGTCCAGAGAATAGCTTCCCTACACATTTTAGTTTCTGTGACCCATTTTATGGAAAGACAATGACACCATTTGAAGTAGATCTTTGGTATTTCTGTCATGCTGATTAATGTAATTGGAGAAATACATCTGAGCCTTCCCTGAGGAAGAAGCAAGTGCAACTTTAATGAGTTTCCTTAATGCTGCAACTTGCTTAAATAAAATAAGAATACAACTAAGCTTATTCACATGTAAAACTAAATTAGAATGCCATTAACTATTGTTCAGTGCACTGAAGTGTGAAATATATGCTTTTATGTTTGCTGCAAAACCCGCACACTTTTAGCATTAAAGGCAGGGGATGAGTAATAAAACAAAGAAAAGATAAGTAATAGATAAAAATAGCTGCAGTCTGTGAATGACAGGCATAGTGTAATACATGAATACACACGAGCAAGGGGAATAAAACTCCACCTTTTTAACACCAAAGTTAAAAAACAGGGCAGAAATCTTCACCAACTGATTTGGTCAGCTAAGCTTCTGATACTGTCTGAAAATTATATTGTATACCACTTCAAACAGAAGGACACACAATTGAATAAAGACAATCCGATCCCGGCATTCTATTCTTATGTAGGGCAACACAGATCAAGTTGAGACTGCTTTAGTAGCTGTGATCAAGATCAGGCTCAAATTCTCAGAACTAAATGATGATACGGTCATCAGTTTGTTAGAAACAAAAGGGCACAAACCACTTATAGAGAGCTAAGAGTTTATTATTAGCCCAATTAATGTTTCAACAGTCTAATAGCTGAAAGTGTTGGTTCAATTATACTAATATTCGCTAATAATCCAAATTAATTCAAAGAAGCCTCAGTGATACCTGTTTTGCTGAGGGAAAGGAGAAAAAAATTAAAAATCACTTCCCCCTGGTGCTGTGCACTCCCTTCCAGTGTCCCCAGGGTTCCAACACTGGCAGTCTCAAAAGACACAGAGAGTGTTGCTATTGAAACGCAAGAAAAAGAGGTCAGAGAAATCCAGCAAGCCCAATGCTGGTTTTGCAATTAACTCAGGGTTATTGGCAGTTTCATGCATAGGATATTCTTTTAAAAAAAGTCTAACCAAAGTGCTTTTAAAATAAGAATGACACTAATACATATTAGATGTGATTATATTCTGCATTGTATAACTTTTAATAAACTAAGTTTGCAAAACTGTTGGGAAGTAAATCCTATCGCATTGATTCCTATTTACCATTTTGTTTGATTTGGGGTTAGAAGTGAGATATTCATTCTAAATATCCTTCAGATCTTTTGAGTTTTAATTCCAGTTGTGCATCTTGTGGGTTTTTTTCTGAAGCATTCAGTTACAAGCATTTCAGTAACATGATTTGATTTTTTTGTGTCATTCCTAAGTATTTGGAGTAAGTGGTACTTAGGGCAGAAAGAGGGTAGCACAAAACTTCAACGGTCCAGGTGAGCTAAAGATGACAAAGAAGTTTGCTGCTGTCTTTCACCACCATTCCGCCTTCCTGCTATCCCTCACTATTTATTATCTACCTTTTTCTTCCTTTTCAGCTGTATTTGATTTTCAAGTTAAGTTATTCATGTTATCGACTCCCAGCTCCTACATCTCAAAGCATGGACCAGGTCTCTGCCTGATCCACTCCCACAGCCATCCTGAGGAGACCATTTCCACCCAGCTCTTTTCCTGGGGCTCATCCTCTTGCAGCTCCTGCCCCTCTCCATGTCACGGGTGATTCAGTGACCTCACAGTGACTCACAAGAAAGCAGTTGCTCATAGTGACTCACAGGAAAGATGGGAGGAAACTAGTTATTCAGTAGAGACCAACAAAGAGCACAGCATTTTCAGTCAGCTACAGTGGATGCTGTTGAACAAATGCATCAGACTTCCAGCATCTCATACTTCCAGCATCTCATACAGAATTAGAGTAGAAAGGATCTTTGGGACTACATTTTCAGATCTAATGCTTTCCTTAAACCTATTGAAAAATCAATGCATTACAGCATATTTACCCCCAAACCTTTCACTTTCTTTTTTTTTCTTTTTTTTTTTTTTTCCTTTTTCCTGCAGCAGCAGAGGTGTACATGTACTTCTGACTCCAGCAGCATTTTCCTTGTACTTTAATAAAATGCCTTGCTTTCCTCAGCTGATTTGTCTCGTGAACACCAGATTTCCTCACTGCTCTTTTTCTGGGGGAAAGGAAATTAAGAAAAATCACATACAGAAAATAATACAATGGGGAGGTTTTGTTTTTGGGGGGAGGTTTTTTGTTTGGTTTTTTTTTTCCCCCTGGGATTTTGCCTTTGGTAAAAGTGAATGACATCAGCCCAAGTACCTACCTTTTACTGAGTTGCAGCGTTTTGGGTGTTACTAATGCACACAAATGCTTCTACACCTGAGACTTCTTTAATCTCCTACTATTTCTGTCTGAAACCCATTCTTAGTGTCTGAAACTTTGTTTTGCAATTGTTCTCCTCTGCTTATGGCATATGTCTCCACAAACTTCATTAGGTCCACCTAATAAGTGAAGCTAGCTAGTTAAACAGGTTTTGTCCCAACCTATGAGTTTTGCCTCTTTCCTTCCCATCCTCTCCCCACCGCTGTGGGGCATCAGAGCCAAGGGACTGCCACCTAGCTCTTTTGATGCCATCTGAGGCCAAACCTAATTAGTTTCCAGCCATCCAGTGGTTGCTTCATCCATGAATGTGAGACATGTGCTGCGATCAAGCAAGCCAAGCGATTAAAGCCCCTTTGGTATGGAGGACGGTGGTCGCAATATAAACATGGGGAGGCCTGGCAGATAGGTTATATTACGCTCCCACAAACCTGTCAAGGCAAGCGCTATGTGCTCACAATGGTGGAAGCAACCACCGGATGGCTGGAAACTTACCCTGTGCCTCATGCCACCACCCGGAACACCATTCTGGGCCTTGAAAAGCAGGTACTGTGGCAACATGGCACCCCAGAGAGAATTGAGTTGGACAATGGAACTAATTTCCCAAACAGCCTCATTGACACCTGGGCTAAAGAGCATGGTATTGAATGGGTTTATCACATTCCCTATCACGCACCAGCCTCTGGGAAGATAATGGACTGTTAAAAACTATACTGAGAGCAATGGGTGGCAAACTCTGAAAAACTGGGATATGCACTTAGCAAAGGCTACCTGGCTAGTTAACACCAGGGGGATCTACCAACTGAGCTGGCCCTGCCCAATCAAAACCTCCATGTACAGTGGAAAGCTATAAAGTCCCTGTGGTGCACATGAAGAATATGTTAGGGAAGACCGTTTGGGTTTTTCCTGAGCAATTTTTCCATAAGACAAAGAAATTCAGTGAAAAAAATGTTGCATTTATTGTTTACCTTTCCTTCTCCACCTTCCATTTACTATCTTCGCTATCTTTCAGGCACATAAAGAAGTACTAAGGCCAAGCAGGGTGAATCCAGAAAGGATCTGAGATGTGAAGCCATGACTATATCTGGGAGAGGTTGAAGAAGACCAATAGCAAACAAGGAATAGAGATATAATCAGTGCTAATAAGTCAAAATTCTTCATGGCTTGACCACTCATTTGAGTTTTATGCTTCTGCTTTAGAAAAGATTTGGAAAAAAAGTTGAAGAAATAAGTGAAAAATGGCATGAAGGTTAATGAGTGTGGGTCACACCAGACCAATTTAATTCATCTTTGAAGTGTGCTACTGACTTTTTTAAGATGAAAGAAGGCAGCAGATTTAATCTGTCTGGACTTCAAACAAAGACTAACTATGGTGTCACACAGGAAAAGCTAAGTGAAGCTAGAGAAGGAGACTGAAAGGGAAACTGAGGATACGGAGAGAATTAGCTGAAGGATGCATACATCATACTGAAAGAGAGATACTTAACTGGACGTTGAAGCCCGGTGAAGTTGTAACAGTTAGGATTTTGTTATGGACAGAAAAAAGAGGAATACTGCAGATATGGGAAGCTGAGAATTCCTTTTTAGTCTGCATATAAGTTTTAGCAGTGCTGTAGTTTAGCCTCAGACCGCAACAAAGAACCACCTAACAGCTGCGCTCTCTCAAACCTCCCACAGCTGTGAGGAGAGGATTGGAGGAAATAGGTGAAACTCATGGGCTGGTACAAAGGCAGTTTAACAGAACAACAAATAGAATGAGAAGGAAAA
>VXBW01001557.1:250647-272017 GCA_013400375.1 Thinocorus orbignyianus
ACTGACCCTTGAGGGACACCACTCATCACCAGCCGCCACTTGGACATTGACCCGTTGACCACAACCCTTTGAGTGTTATCCACTGAGCTGTCCATCCATCAAATCCAGGACTTTCCAATTTGGAGGTGAGGATGTCATACGGGACAGTGTCAAATGCTTTGCTTAAGTCCAGGTAGATGACGTCTGTTGCTCTGCCTTTATCCATCAAGTTCGTAGCAGTATTGTAGAAGGCCATTAAGTTTGTCAGGCAGGATTTGCCCTTGGTGAAGCCATGTTGGCTGTCTCCAATCACCTCCTTATTTTCCATGTGCCTTAGCAGAGATTCCAGGAGGATCTGCTCCATGATCTTGCCAGGCACAGAGGTGAGTATATAAACACCATTACAATACTGACTGTGCCTCGAACCACCCCCCAACTGAGACCCCCACTGACCACCCTCCCCTTCCCGGCCAGCTCCCTGCTACCCCCTCACATGGCTCACATGGAGTGGGATACCTGTGCCCGTGCTAGAGCCAGGGGAGAATTAACCCGATCCCTCCTGGAAACCAGGACAAACAGTGTAGCCAAAATGCAATAACGATGGGTTTTAGAACAGTTATAATTATACTGACACTCACTATCTAAATTACCTAATCAATAAAAAAACAAATCGTACTAAAGCTAAACATTGCTATTACATGACAAACTTCCCAGTATCTATCCCTTTCCTCTGGTGTTGTGTTCAGTCTTCTGATATTCCTGTGTGTCCTAAGAAGGATCGGGAGGAAGTATGTTCTAAGTTTTCAACATCCTGAGGTCTCTGCTGGGAGACTTATGATATTCATGGTGGAGGAGTTTCATCCTGCTCAGACTTTTGCTGAGTTTATTTTTCTAAGCTTTTTCATCACAGTCCACTTCCCTCTCCCACTGTAGCTTGCAGTGTTCACACTCTTTTTCTCCTAATGCAATTGGTTACTTTTTTCCTTACATGAATAGCTTGTTTGCATCTAAAAGGTTCTCAAGCTTACTTTCTGCCAGGTTTGCTCTTTTTTCTTCCTCGTATCTTGTTTATTCCCTTTGGGATTGGCATCTTTTCCTGTCTACTCATCTCGTGTTGACTCTTTCCAACCCATACTGTCTAGATTCCCCACCAGAAGATGACTGCAGATTTGAATAAGGACAAGAATGTCTCGCTGCAGTGATCAAGAACTGAGCGCAACATGTTGGCTCTGTAAACTTCCTAGGCAACCACCTTTGAGTCTAAATGAAAACATCATTGAATATCCGTGTGTGCTGGGAAGAGGTTGTTGCAAGACTCTGTCAAAGGCAGCAGCCTCAGATGGACTAACTCCAGGGCAGAAACACCTGATAATAAATATTAGACTTAGAGCCCCTCACCTCCCATCTGAAAGCAGTAATCACTACTCTTTACTTCCAGTGAACACCTGTGAGAGTATGGGTTTTTTTGCTTTAGTCTGTGTGCAATTGGAGACCACCTGTTTACATGCAGGATTTGTTCTCAGCTGTTTCCCACAGCTGAGACTACTGATTGTTTGCTTCCAGCTGATAGATATTGCTGCAGTGAACCATGTATCAACATTACATTCTGTGTCACTATGGCAAGGCTGATTGTACAAGTGGTCAGTAGCCCTCAAGCTGAAAGAAAAGATTAACAGTACTTTCTAAAATAAGACCCCATGGGAATGTTCCTCTTCTCTTCCATACCTGGTAGGGAGCAATGAACATCACTGCATTTTCATTGCGACTTGTGTCTGACCATGAATGGCATGATGCTGTGGTAATTAACAGCTGCTTAAAGAGATGGCTAAAGAACAAAAATTCTTTAAGCAGCCTAAATCACAGTTTTCTTAATTATTCACCATTACAGCTATGGTATTCATCAACAGGATCCCCAACACTGCACAGTGGAAGCAACAACACAGCAAAACATTATCAGTCCCTCTAGTTTGTAAGGATTTTATTTTAGGGAGTGTTTCAGGTGGAGGTACACGTAAAGCTCTTGGGCTCAGGCCTGAGTCAAATACACCATCTAGGAACAGCTTTGGTCAAAAATAATGAAAGTCTGCTATTCCGTTACTACTTGCAAAGACACCTAGTTCATATTGGCAAGTGAATAAAGTAGGTATAAATTCTCTAAGAGAAAATTTGCCCAGGAAATTAAAAGAAGGCTCCTGATCACCAACAAGTGAGATCTGAGGAAGCGGCAGGAAGAAATCCAGCTTATTTAAAGTTATGTTTATAATCAAGTAATTGATTACGACAGGAGAAAACTGGATTTGGTATTTTAAGAAATTGTCTCAAATCATATGTTCAATATTAATGGGATTTTTAGATACGATCTTTACTGTGGCAAAAGCTGCAGTATGTCTTGTTCTTCTTGTGTAAGATATAGGGGTCAGTTTCTTTTCTTGCAGGAAGGCTCAGTGTTTAAAAAACTTAGTGTTTAGGCAGTTTGAGCCCTGCCAACAAACCTTTAACCATGCAGGTAATTTTAAGTTTTATAAACATCTATGGGTCAGAAAGCATCTGAGTGGGAAACCTTCCTGAAATGGTAAGGTAAGATCTGGGTGATAAAGTCCTTCTGTGGCATTAATCCAAAATACTTCTGCAATTCTTTCTGAGTTATGAGAGTGGGGAAAAAATTCAATTCCCCTTGCAAAAGTGATCCGAGGGCTGTCACACTTCTGAGAACAAAGTTAGAGCAAAACCACCCTCAGTTCAAAATCTTGACGTGGGCAAAATCCTAGCTGATAATTTTTTGAGTGGATTAGAGAGGATTAGAGAAGAAAGAGAGGTAGAATGAAAATAAGAAGATAAGATTTTTTTCTTTAAGTCACTTCTGAGCATAGTAAATTGGTACCTTTAAGATTTTCACAATGTCAAATGAAACACTCTTCTTTTGATTCTTCAGAGTCTGAATTTCCAGACTAAGCAGCACTTGCAGACTATTCTTGGGCTGCAGTCAGGTCTCTAAAGAAGGAACAGAAAGTGAAACTAAACACTGATATTTCAAGATTTTTAAATCACTGCTTGTGCTCTTTTTCTGGTCTTGTGGCTTATATAATTTCTTGATGTTTTTCTGTATAGGATTTCACTAGTGAAATCTTAATATTGCTTTTTTTTTCTATACAGGTTCCAAACTCAGCTGTAGGGACTTGACTGTACCTATAGTCAGGCAGATTTTTCTGTGTAATTTAAAATACGCTGCTTTCCATTCAATACCTTTACATTCTTGCTAGATAGTAGGTTCCAACGACTAACTCAGAATCAAAATGTTAGGTCACTCTCTGGTGAAGGTGGGTTTGCACTAAATCAAAGTGGTTGAGGGGGAACCCCAAATTCTGGTCTGCTGACTCTCTTGTCATCAGAGTAACCTCTGGCAGAGAAGCCATGATAAGTAGTCATAAAGCTGGAGAAAACACAGCTTCCAGTTATTTATTTATGTTAAATGAGTAAGAGTTCTATGATAGTTAAGGTTATGTTAAGGAATCTTTACTGTGCTCCTTGAGGTGAATTAAACACTTTTTTTTTTTTTTTTTTTTAAATAGAGATACTAAAAAAAAAAATAACAAAACCCAAAAAGAACCAATCACAAACAACAACAACAACAAAACAACAAAAAACCTCAGTATATTTGACAGTCTTAACATCACATCTGTTCTATAAGGAGTCTGAAAAGATATATCACAAGCCAGTTCCTTATATATGTTTGCACTAGCATCAGTCCTGTGAGATCTGACATAGGGACTTCTCAACTTCTGAGAAGATTTGAAGTTTTGAGGCTGGAGTGGCTAGGAAAGCCCGCAGCCCCAAAGCAGTGGTGGCAATGCGTGTGCTTCCCAGAGATGTTCCAAACAAGGCACAGTTGTTCTGGCTGTCACTTTCACTGTGGGCCTCATCTGCGATGGTGTCCTATTTTTGAGCCGGGGAATGGGAAAGGTGAAAAAAGCTGGTTTTGAGGCTGGAGTGGCTAGGAAAGCCTGCAGCCCCAAAGCAGTGCTGGCAATGCGTTTGCTTCCCAGAGGTGTTCCTTGGGGTGTCGGGTCCATCCCCCATCACCACCTCTGCTGCCTCTGAGTGCTTATGTTCCAGAATGGCTACAAGCTAATGCAATGCTGTGGCCATTTCTTATCTTATCACAAAGGGAAACTTCACTCCCTTACAGGGAGTGTTTCTGTCTCTGCTTTACTACTTCCAGCCAGTTTAATCCCTTTTGCAGTAAGGCCCTCTTTCTTTTCATTCCTTAGTAGTAAGTTACCACTACTGAGCAGTTACGATTTTAATTTTCCCTTCAAGTTTTTGAGGATACTTCCCTGTGAGCAATTTCCATTCTTAAAATAAGGATGACTCTAATTCAGTAGTGTCTGATGTTAACCACATCTGATTGTCAGTGGGGACTGCAGACAGGTGGAATGGATGAAGCTCATTTTGTGCCAAAAGGAACATAATACTTAACTGCACACAAACACTTGATTCTGAATTAGAGCTTCATTTATGATAGCAGCTCCCTTATTGTGGTGCACTGAAAATCAGTCCCTGGAAATGGCCAGGAGCAGAAATATAGGGAAGATTATAAGAGGCAGGAAAGCATATTGTGATATTTCCCTAAGTAGCTCTGTCATGAAATCTTCCAGTCAGATTCTTGCTACTATGTGTAGAGAGCTTAGAGGTGCATTAATGAGGGAAGTCCAATATCCTTATTCTTTCCGCTTCCATTAGAAAGGGCAGTGAAAGCACACAACATTCTATTTCAATTCTGTGGCTTTGAATTTGCAGCAATCTTATTAAGAGCAGCAAATAGCACTTATGAAGCTTTCTTATGGAAAACAAACCAACAAAAAAACCCCGAAAACAACAACAAAAAGAAAAAAAACAAAACCAAACTGAAACATAAGACCAAATATGAACTGCACTGTAGGAAATGAGAAAAGCAAAATCAGGAAACCTGAAACAATGAAGCGAAGCGTTAGGCCCAGTTTGTTTGTTCAGAAGGAAACAGAATGATTAGGATTTAAATACAAAATCTAAATGTGCTTTTGTAATATATGCAGACTGCTGTTGTGCCCGCTCTTCAATGATGTCATTATGCTAGAGGGAAAAGAAAAAGATTTTATATATGAAGTCAGTCTTTTTTTTTCTTTATTTCTGCTTGGTTGAGTATTTATATTTTGCTAAAATTCACACAGTGGGAGAATTTTAACTTCAATCTTCATCACAATAAACTCTGTTTTAGACAGAAGTATATCTGAATATATCTGTCTTTTATTTCAGACAGAGATAACTAACAGCTGATCTATTTGACAATCTATCCATCCAGGTTTGTGTCCTAAATTCCTCATTAAGGTATTTGAGAGCTTCTTGCTAGACATAAAAGTATAACTATTACATATTTCTTCATTCTGTCTTTTTCCATACCCACTTCATTATAGCAATAATAGCTATACAGTTATGATTAATTTTGTTGTATGGCTGAGAATATCAAATGGTACAAACTGAAGAACTTACTAGAGCCTCTAATCATAAAACTGCTGAATACTATTTATGCTTAGGGAGGTGGCAACACTAATACATAAATGTTTTTCATCATCCATCTATATAGGTTCACATATTGGCAGTCTTAATCATATTATTATCTGGGTGCTTCCATAATGCCTGAGCACTTCTTACTGTATTAGGTTATTAATCCCAAATGACTCCAAGTTGGATTCCAACTTCACTCCTTTTTTGGGGTGTCTTTAGATTTACAGCTCTACTTCAATGGAATTGTTCTTAATTTATGCTTATCTTCACTGGAATAAGCTCCTAATATCAAGTGGATAAAAGTGAGAGTAGAAGCATGCCCCTCTTAGTATCATCTTGATTACTCTCATGTAATGTTATGCTCTGATTTTTTATTTATCTAGAAAATAATTTATAAAAAAGTACTAAAGTAACAAATAAAATTGATATTTTGCATAAATAGAGTCTGTGAAAATGTGTGCCCTACAAGGACAGTGGATAATGAAAAATGAGGAAATAAAAAATAACATTTTGTTAATGACTTTTAATATTGGTTTGTTATTAAAATACACAGAAAGAATTATACTTTGTTCAGAAGATGACAGTAATATTTACTAAGAAGTTATATGTGACAGCACTATAATAATGTTTCAAAAATATTTTCAGGTATTTATTGGATATGTTTACCCTTTGTAACAAAAGTTTGGAAGAACTGAAATTAAAGGAGAAATATATTAAACATTTGGCCTGAAGTACCCCACTTCACTCCCAACTTCCATAATAAGTTTCATTGTATTAGTTAATTCAGATCATGATAGGAAGTAGTGAAAGAGGTTTCTGCCCTTTAACAATTATATCCTTTGGGAGAAAAACTGTATTTCAAACGATTGCTTTAGTGTAAGAGTACTGCATAATGCTTCAGAGAGTGGACAGAAGAAAGCATGAGAATGAGGGACTAGTCAGGCAGTTTTGCCACAGCCTCTGTCAAGGGAAATGTAAAACAAATGAGCATATCTGTTCAATATCTGTCAAATAATGAGAGTGTCATTTGAGTTCTGTCTGTGTCGACATAGCTGAAGCAGAAGGCTAAGGAAATATTCACTAAATGGAACACTCGCTGTTTTTTTTAAAAAAAACAAAACGTGTGCAGAGTTACTCAGGAGCAAGTTATGCAGCTCTTAGGCCTATTGGTATTTACTTGTGCAAATTACCCTCTTAGAAAAATAGGACTACTTTGTTGTTTAACTTTTATTATCAAGCTCTATATGTTTTATTGCTATATTTGGCAATAAATATCACAGTAACATCACAAAGAGACTAGTTTGAGAGCCCAGACTGGTCCTTGACAGTCTCTGGAATATAAATAATACAACAGTCTGCACAGATGAAGTTAAAGAAAGAAAGTCTATCTATTTGATTTGATTGCTTTTTACAGAATCATGTTGATTTTGACAAGATTTCTCAAGTGCAAAGTACAGTTCCGAAGCAGTTCAGAGAAAGAGTAAGTAAGTCATCAATGACGATGACTTAATTCAGAGGATGCAATCCAACTTGGCCTTCTTACTTACATGGGAATTTCTTATCCTCTGGGCCCTCGGACCAGTTTTTTTCTCTGTAGGTGGCCCAATTAATTTAAAAATTAAATATTTATTAGACATCAGCCTCATAATCCTTTTTTAAGAACTAACTATGGGAGAGAGAAAAAGCTAAAACTGACTTTTCTGTTAACTTCTGTCTCTTTCCATCGTAATCCATTGACATTGGGAGGGCAAATAGTCTCAGGAAAGAAGTAGTTTATTTCTATTCTATCTCTTTTGAAGGCTTTTAGGCCCCATGCATGTTTAAAAGGCTGATAAGTAGTCTTCACGTTCTCTTGAAAACATCTGAAGTGTTTTGGTTCTGTTTCCCATCAGACTGGAAAAAAGAAAGAAACAAAACCCAAGACAACCCATCATATATTCACAGTATAGAGAGTTATGTTAAGGAGTTCATCGTTCTTCTGTAAATGACAGTACGTAAAACTTCATTATAATTCTTTGAAATAGGATTACTAAGTGGGTTACAGTGCTTCTTCGCAAACTTTCTGCTCAGCTTCTCAAAACTGAAGTCTTCACCACTTAGTGTTGGATCTACAGGTTCTAGCAAAGCAAAGACTTCAGAAGAGTGACAGTATAAAACAGAATATCACATTTTTTCTAATATTATTTTTAATACTAATTCCTCTAAAATGCCTTCTTAGCACTTTATTTATATAAAAGGTCTGTAATTTCAAGGGTTTACTGATTGCTTATTTTCTGTTACTGGAGTGTTCTAATACTAATCTTCATTCCTTCTTTTTTCTCCTCTGTTCTTCTACTACCTTTCACAAAATCCACCTTGAAATACAATAATAAAAATGGGGTCTAAACAACAAAAGAATCCTCCAATACTCCAAAACCTGAACCCTTTCTCACAGACTTTGTTCTTCCTTAGCACAGTATCTGGTTCTAAAATTCAAGTGGGATTCACCAGATAATCTTTCTTTCCATTTTAGCAACACGAACTCTGACTGACCTTCCAGAATCAAAATGAACAGCCCACTGCAGGAGTGATAACTGAATTTATGCACAGCCTTTCTTTCCCTTGTCATTAGTTGTGTGTCCTGAAGACGACTCCCAGCTAACCAAGTACCTTTCCCACTTTAAAAATTACTAGCGACTCTACTCCCATAATTCAAAATCATCTTTTCCCACCCATGTCCAGCTGCAGCTCGCTATCCTGCCCCTGGCAGTATGCCTCACCACTGGTGTCCCCAACACACTGCTCTGCTGCCTCTTCAGGTGACACCCTGAAGAGGGAATAGGGTCAGCATCTTGCTTTGGTCCTCAGAAAAGGGAGAATGCCCCACCCCATACAGGAGCCAACAGCCCAATAGGCATTGCTTTGGTCAAACAGTTCTTTTTCAAATGTGTTATACTGGTCCAATATTGTGTGTATTTTCCTAAATCCTTCTCCAAAAAAGTCATGCTGGCCATATAATCCAAATAGCTAAAGAAGCTGGGTATTGGAGACTTACACCTTGATATGGAATAGCTTTTCGAATGAATAATTACATGGGTTTATTGTAAGTGTGAATAAAGAAAAAAAAAATAACATCAAGATTTATAAATACATCATCAGTAGAGTTGATAATTTAAAACCGACAAACTGACCCTTGAAAATAATCGCTTTTCACAATTCAGGGAATTCTGAATATGAAAAAATTTATGAACAATGTATATAAAATTTAATTTATATTTTTTCAAAATTATAAGCAATTCTGATTCATTATTTCAATATTCAATAATATGCGGTGGTGTTTTCATTCAGAAAAAAAATAACATTCTCCATTATATTGCATCACTGTAAATTACCTGATTCTTTTAAATGACTACATCTTATGCAGCTTTCCATAGGATAATTTCTTTACTCACTTTACACTAATACAGCCTGAGACTGATAATTCAATTTATAGTCTCTGCAACATGATTCTTAAATATCACATTGGAAGAGAGAAACTGATAAGCATGTCATATTTTTCTAAAGCATTATAGTTATAGCAGCTGTTAGTTGTCCCAAGATTATTTTTGATCTTTACACGTGTACAAAAAATACCACACTTTTGGAAGGCAAATAGAATGTCAGTGTTTTATAATGTTACCCAAAATAGAAAAGCAGTGAATATCTCTACAATCACAAAAAAAAACCCAAAAAACAAAAACCCAAAGATCGTTTAAAGATTTCTACTGAAGATGCCTTTTCCCAGGTGGTCAATTGCACTTGTCATCTGTTATTTTGGAAAATGCACAGAATTCAATAGATGAGGTATATCAAACTAACTACATTAGGAAGATACCAGCTGTCAATATGGCTTCAGCCCAACAGCATCTTTTGGGAAAAGCAAATTCTGAAATGCAGACAGTATAGTATTAGTCTGATAGAATGAGTATGTTTCACCATCTGCTGCATATTTCACAATTAATTGTGATTGTATCAACAGATATTTTCCAAAAACCACATTTTCATTTTTATGCAAGAAATAGCAAAGCAGAACAGCAACAGGTGTCAAGTAATGATATACCCAATGCTGGAGCTAAATCAGGTAAGCTTCAACCTGGCTTAAAAAGATCGCTATCTAGAGTACTAATTACAGTAAATAGATCCAAAAATATCAGTGTCAGTGCTTATATTCTTTTCTCCACATCAGAGCCCTAGTTTGTTTGTTTCTTTGTTTCATCCTTCCTTCCTTTATGTCTTCCAACATGATCCCCATCTGCTGTCAAGTGAGAGGCCTAGTTCTAGTCTCAGCTACTGTTATTCCGTTTTGACTTTTTGCCTGTAACATTAATAGGCTCCATACAGGGCCATGGCTCCCATTGCATTTATTTAAAAGTGAGATAAGATTCACAGAATGGTCAGACAAGTCTTTGATAACATTTGTAACACTGAAAGCATAATTCAAAGATTTTGGAAAGACCTACAAATATGCCATTATTTAAATTGCTTCATTCTTCTTATCTTAAACTAACATTTTACTTTACTCAAAGTTAAATCATCATTCATACCAGCTTTGTGGAAAGTGACTGAACAGGGCTTAAAGCAAAAGGAAAAACTGTTACAACATGTTTTTCATACTGCGTAAGCAATAAACTGCATTCAGACAACTTTTCACTTTCTTAAAAGCTTCTCTACTTACTTGCAGATATGAGTTACCTTGAAAATGGAGCAGGGAGAAGGAAGCTAGTGTCAGACCCAAAAGATCTTCAGAGGTGCCATTTTACCAAAGACTTTGTATGAGGTCACTTTCTTTCACTAGTACCAAAATTATGCTTAGCTTTACATAGTAAAAATAATATTTCAGTTTTACCCAGTAACAATATCACTAGAAAAAAAATAATAGGAAAAAAAAAAAAGGGAGAGAGAGAATAAACTTTCTCTGTATGATATGCACAAGTGTATGATATGTGATTGATGTCTTCCTTAATAAGAGAATTGCTGCATTTCACATAGACCTAAGTTTCTAAATGACTCAAAGTGTGTAAACTCAAGTAGAGAACACTGTAATAATCTATCCAGATGACAAACACAAGAAATCCAGTGGCATGGAAAGGACTTCAGACAAGGGTTCACATAATCCTAGCCAGATAAAGCTGCCATAGCTATCTTTCACCAGTAATTGTAAAGATTACCAGAAGTCTGATTTGCAAATACTAGTGATGAAAGAGGGGAAATAAAGTAATATATTTCTGTTGCTTTATCATGGGATTACAGAATTGGTGAGTTTGGAAGGGACTTCTGAAGGTCATCTGGTCCAACCCCTGTGCTCAAACAGGGGCACCTAGAGTGAGCTGCCTTGGACTATGTTCAGACTTTATTTAATATCTCTAAGGAGAGAAACGCTGCAACCTTCCTGTTTTGTCCATTGACCCCAGTTCTAAACTGTTTCATTGAACTATAGGTAGCTGGTTTTTATCTATATCCCAAACAAAACTATAAATAAATCATTGAGCTGGAATACTGCAGAGAAAAAGGCAGAGAAAAATCTTTGTCTTGTACTGAAGAAACTATAATTTCTGCTTCTTTCCCTACAATTCTTGTAACTTCATTAACTGATTAATGAAGTCTACGGAGCCTAACATGAGAGTGCTTTCACTGTAGGAAATGACTGTCCAATATTCAGAAGTCTCTGAAAAATCCAAGAAATAAAAATGCAGTCATCTTATTACAGTAAGTTCACTCCTTCTGAACTCGAAAATCATGTCAATTCATGACTGCTCAGATCATTAAAGGCATTTGATGATATCTACACTAGTACATGGATTTATTTTCTTTGTGTTGGATTTTTTGTTAGTTTTGTGATTGTTTTCTTCACTGTTTGGCAATCAATCAGCACAGCAAATGTTATCTTTTAGGACACCAGTTATTAATCTAGTACTTACCAAAGTCAGACCCAGATGAAAAGCAAGCTTTCCATTTCTTGGGAAAATAACCATGTCCTTTCCAAGACACATGATGACAAGTGGATATGCTGCCACTAATAGCTTTTTGAGCATTTGCTGTGACGGGAACTTTTCAGAAGTCACTACCATGTAAATTAATACCAGAGCTAACTTCCCCTATTGGTCATTAAGCTGCATATGAAATTCTATCAGAAACATAGAATTTTATAGGGAATATGTAGAGAAATACATATGTTTCTTTATAATTTCCTTTATGTTTATAAATAATTTGATTGATTGAGTAAATAAAGAGAGATGGGGTTTTTTTTCTTATTTTTCTGCAAGGAAGTTTCTTCCTTAGGAAAGATGTGTATGTTACAAGGCATCCCTGTGTCTGAATGGATGTAGAGAGAAACTATTACAAATGCACAGTAGATTTTTGTCAAAAAAAGTGAACTAGATGCATTTCAAATGAATTGCCAATGTTATGGCATTGCTGATATAAAACAAAAATGCTTTGCTTATGCTCAGTGCTTTAAAATTATTTTATAATACTAATTATTAAACTGCAGCATTAACAAAGCCTATATATGGATATTTTTGTTTCAGAGAAGACACATTTAAAATAATTGAATCTTGAATAATTTTACATTTTGGTTACAAATTTGAACACTATAGGTAATATTCTGTATGAGTGAGACACCTACTGCCTTATTCTTCTTCTCCAAGACATTCTACATTTCCCATCAATTAGTGAAACACTACAATTTTCTTTTTAGTTATCTAGGCCTTTAGCCTAATATTTTAATTCTTGGTCATTATTAGAGCTACCAGCCAACTGAAATTCATACTCTGGCAACAGCCTTCTTTCCTCTTTCTCCTCACATCTCCTGAGTTTAAAGTACTATTATCAATCATATTTTCAAGCCAATTCTTTTGGATGCCCTTAATATTTTCTCAAAATGAAAATATGTCAGCCTGCTAG
The DNA here is from genome assembly GCA_013400375.1 of Thinocorus orbignyianus. Lineage (NCBI taxonomy): Eukaryota > Metazoa > Chordata > Aves > Ciconiiformes > Thinocoridae > Thinocorus > Thinocorus orbignyianus. Next base: position 263,089 of record VXBW01001557.1, read on the forward strand.
GAACTGAATCTAAATTCCTCACTTAATGTCAGAATCTGCCAGGGACTTTACTGTCTCTCATTTTATTCATTGGTCAAATAACAGCATCAGTAATGTTAATTGTCCTTCTCTTTCTGTAAAGCAGATCCTCTTATTTTCTTGAAGTTAGCGTAAGGTCCATTTATCTGTTTATTATTTTCCAGCTCTTTCTTCCAGCTTGGAGTAGTAGGTCCCTTTCCTACACGACATTCTTTCTGAAGAATGTGGCAACAGAACATTACTTCACAATCACCAATTTTGGCCCAAGATGGTATCTAAAAACCACTGTGAAATAAATTAGTGAACTTAGATCTGTAGCTTTTCAGCTCACTCATTCTCTTTTCTTACATGTCTACTGTATAAGCAGAAGTTGTATTTCTAGCTCAGCAGCCTTTTCTTTGAAGGTGATTTTCTATAGAAGTAGGTAAACCTGATCCATCTGACTTTGGACTGCTGATGTGTCTGTATAGCATTAACTCCAGCAGTTACTGACATTATTTTCTGCTATTTGTTGGCAAAGAAGTGCCAAGGATATCACCCCTGCCTGTAAAGACTTTTGTAGTGCTGATTGTAAGAGTTGCTGAACTCAGCCTGAAAAGCCACTGCCTAATTATAACTGTCTTGTTTTTCCCTGAAAAGCCGAGTGCCCTACTGTTTTTCTAAACCAAGACTGTTGGCTATTTAATACTGTAACCAAATATCTCACCCATTCTGCTTGTAAAGAACTTATGTTGCTACTGACTTTCTGTCCTAAATCACAGCAGGATGTTAAATATTTTTTATTTCACCTCTGTGATGAAGTGAGTTCTGTAATATTATGTCATTTATAAGGGTTTTGGGAAAACTGGACAAAAACCCACAATCAATTATGTAAATATAGTTCTTTGAAATTTGAATAGTAAACAATTTTATACTGCATGGTAATGACTGCTCTTCTATTTTCTGCCGTTTTATACATTCATTGCAGGAGGTTGACAGAGAAGAACACATGGGGGGAAAAAAAAAAAGCAGGTCTGCATTAAAGGTCTAGCTACAATGAAATTTCAGAACCAACTTTCTTTCCCTACAATTCATTTCCTACCTCACAGTGTTCTAACCAGCCAGAAGGTATACCCAGTAGCAGGCACAACCGTGATGCTATTAAATGTGTGACTCCCAAAACAGAAAGAATTCTATACATGGCTGCCACTGTATCTGGTAGTGTGTCAGGGTTCTGAACTAGGGAACCTGAACTAGGGAAGTTTTATGCATCTCAAAAACAGGATCAAAAGCAGTCAGTATACTGAACAAGCATCTGGTAAATTAACACTGAAAACAAACTGTTGCAGAATTTTCACTTCAGTATAGAATTTGGGCTGCATTTCGGGCAGCTACTTCAGTTCTTTAGGAATAAGCAGGATCCACTTTTAAAACCTACCGCTGCTACTATTTTGCACTTCTTTGCAGTAGATGCCAGAAGCATTTCTGCAGGGATTGTTTACCTGGGTTCAGCGGTATTTTCAAGCTGTGAATTCCTACCTGCCCAGGGAGAAGCCTCAGCACAGTGCTGCCAGTGCACAGAAAACACAACATCTTAGTTAAAAACCACAGGCTACAAAATAGAGGCAGAATCTTGAAATAAGGAATCTCTCAACCAAGCAAGTCCCCCAGACAGTAAGCTTGTATTAAGATGCTTCTCAGGATTTCTGTCCTTCGCCTGAGGATTCTTGAGCTGATCATTGTGCAATGGCTCAGTTCAACAAAGACAGAGACAGATTGATTCAAGCAACAGCTTAAGAGGTTAATAAACTTGTATGGAAAAAATGAACTTGAATGTTCTCCTCCCTACCTCCCATCGCTTTCCACCAAAGCTATCGGAAGAAGAACTAGACTTCCTCAGTGACCTTCTATGCCAATAGAAATGTGTGCTCTCTATTTGAGGTACAAAGCATAAGTTTATATTAAGTACTGCACAATAATATTCTATAATTCCTCAGAAAAGTACCAAATGTCTTCATAGGAAAAACATATTTTCCTATCAGTTTCAGTCCTTTCTAAAGGTCTTGAGGTCCAAATTCAGCTGGGGTCAACATTCCATCAAAAGCATGTAGTCTGGCTTTTACTAGTGATCCATAGTAATCTATTCAAGAAAAAAAAAAGTATTTCAAAAGAAAAATTTTAGAAGTGAAAAAAAAAAAAAAAGACCACGCTGCCCCAATCACTCAGTCTTGATATCTAGTGTGGCTCCTTAGTTTTTTGTGCATCTCCGCCATGAAGGATAGTACAGTTTTATATGCCAGTTATAGTCCTTTACCATCACCAGCGTTGCTCTGGTGTCTCCATATCACAGAATCACAGAACAATATTGGGTGGGAAGGGACCTCTGGAGATCATCTAGTCCAATCTCCTCACCAAAGCACATATTTTTTTAGAGCAGGTTGCACAGGAACATGTCAGGTGGGTTTTGGATGTCTCCAGAGAATGAAACTCCACGACCCCTCCGGGCAGTCTGTTTCAGTGCTCTGCCACGTTCAAAGGAAAGAAGTTCCTCCTCCTGTTTAGACGGAACTTCCTATGTTCAAGTTCGTGCCTGTTACCTCTTGTCCTGTCACTGGGCAACAAATGAGAAGAGCCTGACCCTAACCTCTTGATACACACCATTAAGATATTTGCAGGCATTGATCAGTTTCCCCCCTCAATCTTCTCTTCTCCAGACAAAAGAAAACCAAGTCCCTCAACCTTTCCTCTTAAGAGAGATGTTCTAGGCCCTCAATCATCTTCGTGGTCCTCTGCTGCACTCTCTCCAGCAGTTACCTGTCCTTCTTGAACTGGGAAACCCAGCACCGGAAACAGTACTCCAGATGGGGCCTCACCAGGGCAGAGTAGAGGGGGAGGATAACCTCTCTTGACTTGCTGACCACACTCTTCTTCATGCAACCCAGGATGCCATTGGCTTTCTTGTCCACAAGAGCACATTGCTGGCTCCTGGCCATCCCCTTGTCCACCAGGACTCCCAGGTCTGTTTTCCACAGAGCTTCTCTCCAGCAGGTCAGCCCCCAACCTGTACTGGTGGGGGGAAAAGTGCCAGGAAAAGGGCATCTTTTGCTTTAGCATCAGGCTTCAGAAGTCATTTAATCCACATTTAAATATGTGGAAAATACAGTCAGAGTCCTTACTATGACTGAAATAAATGCTTCTACTTTAAGATATATTTTGTATTAGAATTTAATGTTTTCTATTGTCTGCCTCAAGTATAAATCACACAAAAACTTTAAACACTAGTGAAAACTGGAAGCTTTCCACAGCCTTTTATGATCGCTACATTATACCATTATGTTTCTGACATCCCTTTTCACTATGTTTCCCCAAATGTCGTTAGAAAATCTTTCATCCAATAAACCTGTTATCAAACCGAGATAACAACCCACACTAAAATAATCCACTGAGGAGTTTTGACCTCTTTAGAATAAGTTTTAATTTATCTCGGTTTTCCTCCCCCGGCACAGGACCCTACACTTAGTCTTGTTGCATTTGATCAGGTTTCTCTTTCCCCAGCTCTTCAGCCCATCCATGTCTTGCTGAATGTCGGCACAACATTCTGGTGTGTCAGCCACCCCTTCCAGTTTCGTATCATCAGCAAACTTGCAGAGGGTACTGTCCATCTCTTCATCCAGGTCCTTGGTAAATATGTTGATGGACATATTTAGTGGACCCAGTACTGGGGAACATAATTTGTTACATACCTCCAACTAGATTCTGTGCCACTAATCGTGAGCCTCTGAGCTCTGTCTTGCAGCCAGTTTTCAATCCACATCCATAAAAATGATGTTGAGTCAGAGACCTGGTACAAAGTATGCTATTTAATGCCTAAAGAGTACTTTGATGTCCTGGTATTTATCTTCACGTTGTCTTTAAAACAGAATGACTCCACAGTATTTGCTCTTTGATTTCTAAAACACAGGCTGTGAACCCAACTGAAAGCTAAAAAGCTACCAGCCCAATGATACTGGTAAATATCCATCCAAGTGGAAACTTCATGTAATTTCAGTAGCTTCTGCATGCTTGCGTAAGTGTGTTTAGAAGTACAGTTTTGCAAATGAGTGGAAAAGCCACTAATTGTGGCTATTTGTAGAAGCCGGTATTTGTAGAAGTCTTTATTTGTAGAACACCAACTGTATGCATTCATTCTTCTGATCAGAAGCTATAATTACCAATCTACTTTAAATGTGAAGTCACATATTACCCATTTGGATGATTCTAATCCCTTTCAGATAATTATGATATTCTTAGCCTTTTCCTGTAATAATATGTGCAGCTACTAAAAATTCTGTCTGTATGAAAAGATTTTTATTGTAAGGTTCATTACACCTTCATTACAAATAGGTGCTGTGGCATTATTTATGTATTTTCTTTCTATGGGATATGATTTACCAGTTCCCGGAAACTTCTGTGTGATGAGGATCTTACAGATATCATCAGCATGTCAGATTTTGGAATTTTAAAGATGTTCAGCATACCTAAATAAAATCTCTTTTGTGTAGATGATGGGAGCTGGAATGGAACTGTTGGAGTCAAATTTAAGAAATCTCTTCACAGGACAGTGAATATATGCGTTGAATATTTAATAAAACCTCCTTACAGATGGAGAAAAAAGCTGCTAGTACTGCCACTGCAGTGACAGGCAAAAATGTTGCTGCTTTGTCATCTGTTAGAGCCAGCAGCTGTGATGGGAATGGCATCACCAGCACTGTCACCATGGGCACTGCTAATAAATCTCTGGAAATGGAAGGAGGCATGAGAATATTCAGCCTTTCAAGAGACTAATGAAGTTTGATCTCACATCTCAGCACTTTCAGAACAATGCTTTCGAAGGGTGGGAGCTAGAAACACTCTATTCATAGCAGCAAGCTACATGGTCCATCACCTCACTTTTTTCTTTTACTTTGTTGATAGTTTTGGGGTTTTGTGTTTTAAACACACAGAAGTCTTCTTTTGTCTTAATTTTATGCCTTCAGGCAGGCGGAAATATAAGCTGAACAAAAAAAAAGGTCACAGATAACGTTTATTAAAATTTAATACAAGCATTTTCCCAGATCATCACAGGGCACTTTTATAACCATTAACAAGGAAATTCTCAATAAGAAGAATCTTCAGCTCTTCTGTAATTTCTCCTTACGGTAGAATAAGAAAGCCTAGAATGCTTAATAATTAGCTGTTAGTGGAAAAGTTGTGCATATTTTTTATTTGTTTTCATAATGTATATTAAGATGCTGACAAATAGCAGGTTGCAGCTAACAAACTTTTTTAGTCTTTCCTTCACAATAGCATTGAAATATTTTTTTTATATAAAAATATGAGGAGGGTTTTTCAAGATAAGAATGAAACAGAACAATGAAAGAAGTGGAGTTGCCAAGCATAATTAAAATTACAAAAGATTCCAAGCTCATTTTTAGTAAAATAACTTTACCATATTAGGTCATTTGGGTAATATTTTATTATAACATATACAATTTACATCTTAAAATAGTACCAAGTTTTGATATGAGAATACATCATAAAATGGAAAACAGTTCTTTTTTCAAATTGACTTTACTCCATGTTAGTTGAATAAATAGTACTAAACACAAAAAAATACTTAAGATGGTAGCATATAGTATTGAATATGGTGGTAGAAGTTAAAGTAAAAAATCAAAAAGACATCACCTCAGTGTTTTCTGTATGTCTGTAGAACATGTAAAAGGTGACATTAGAAATAATGGAGATGGCAGTGTTACACAGTTACCCACTCTATAAACGGAGGGGCATGTGTTCTTTGTATAACTTTGGTTAATATACCTTTTCCCCAGTCATTCAGTTGTACCCTATTGCTGGGAATGGTGTATTCATAACTAGTTCTAGAATAGTGGAAGAGTGTAACTTTCGCTTTCTTGTAATTCTCAGTGAATCTAAGATAAAAGCTTGGAAGAAAAACTTCCAGCAATTGCTGCGTGCCTATTGGAGACAAGGCAAGCAGAACTCTATCATCTATGTAAAATAAGGAAATAATACAAGTCATTTAACAGCTGTGATGGAATTAAAGCAAGAAATATCTCATAACAATTCTATTTATATGCTGTTCAGCTTCAATTTCTATGTAAATGATAGTAAACCTGCATAAGGTAGTTACAGATGTGGAAAAACGCATCACTGAAGAGTCTATGAGGAACCAGAATGATAATAATAAACCTAATGGGTTTCAACCTCCAAATCCTTTAGTTATTGCATGGTACAACCTACCATAGCCAAACCCCTGTCAGTATGGTTAACTAAAATGAAATACATTGTATGAGCACAGTGTTCCCAGGTGTACTAAAACAATCCTATCAGACAGTGCATATATACATATTTATTTTTGTGTGCTTTTGCTTATGAGCAAATAATGAGCAGTTTTCAAGTTACTGTTTATTGTTCGATTGGCCTCCACAAGGACTTAAAAATGTATCTTAATTCAGTTATGTATTTTTCAATTATTTCATTCTTCAACATGTGCATCCTGCAGCTTATTTGGTATTTGTGACTTTTATTTAAATTCTTTTACTTAAGTTATCTAACCCCTATAAATAAGAACATGTGAAAAAATAAGGAATTCTCTAGATGTCTCTAGAGGACATGAGTGAAACTGTGTTTTCAGAGAGAAATTAATCTTTACTATCTTGTGAAATATTTTGGCTGAAAGTGTACAGACTTTATATTGAAGTATTCCACCTTTAGTACTGACAAGAGAATTAAAACAGTTTCAAAAGGTGGGAAAGAAGGCATGAAAAAGAAAAAAAAAAAAAGCAGTTGTGATTGGTAACACATCAGATTCTTCTTTTAGTAGAGTTAGATTTTTTAATGGAAAGCATGCAAAAAGAACTGGTTCATAGATGTAATGCCACCAAGTGCCCACCAAACTGCTCTATTACTCCCCTTCTTTAAGAGAATATATAGAGAAAATATGACAAAAACCCTGTAGGTCTAGAAAAAGACAAAGAGATCACTTTTGAATTACCTCCACGGCCAAACGGACTTGACTTGAGCAAATTAATTTAATTTATTTCCAATTAAACAAAGAAGAATAATGAGAAATAACAAATCTAAAAACACTTTCTCCCCCTCTCCCTTCTTCTTAGTCTCAACTTCATTCCCAAATCTTTTATTTTCTTCCTTTAAGTGGCCCAGGGGGATGGGGAACAGGGATTGTGGTCAGTTCGTAACACCTTGCGTCTACTGCTCCTTCTTACTCCTTCTCTTCTCCTCTTTCTCTCCTGCTCCAGTGTAGGGTCCCTCCCACAGGATACAGTCCTTCATGAAGTTCTCCAACGTAGTTCTTTCCCATAGTGTTGCAGTTCTTCCAGAACTGCTCCAGTGTGGGACGTTTCCATGGGATACCGTCATAGAATCAAAGAACAGTTAGAGTCAGAAGGGATATGATTATAAAGTTTAGAAGACACCCATCAACCAAAAAAAGAATTCTTCAAGTCATGTATTTTAAATGAACTTCTACAAATATGACCTACAATAAGATTTCCTTCCTTACTGTGTGCATTTCAGAACCCCTTTTTGTCTGTCTAAGGATTTACAAGTCCTTCTGAAACATATGCAATGAATAAGTGGAGAAAAGAGAAGAAGGATCAAAGTTTTCCTGATATTTTAATACATATCACTGCCTGAGCTACAACACTGGGAGAAGAGACTTTAACAGTGATTTAATGCAGTTTTATAGCTGTTCCCATGCTGGGATATCCAGTGCTTTCCTGTCCTACCTTAAAAGCAAAAAACCTGTGAACAACTCAGTAACTGGTCAAAATGCTATCAATGAAAAAGGCAACCAATGACAAAATTTGATTTTTATCTTTTTAAAACTGTGTCCTGGTTTGGGGTAGAATGAACCAATTTTCTGTTTTACAATTTTACTTTCTTAGCTGGGCCTCTTCTAGCTAACTAAACTCTGAAATTAACAGCACACTGTTCAAAGAACTGTTTCGTCTCACAGTGATAAGACCCAATTATATCAAGGAATGGTATGCAGACAGGCCCTTGTTTATCCTTATTGCTGGAACAACCAAGGTCAGGTAATTTTGTTATTCTGCCTGTTGGAGGGTCGGCAGCAGAAGCGTCGAAAGGTCCCACCTGCAGGGAGGAGCGGACAGGACAATTGACCCAAAAACTGACCAACAGGGGTATTCCATCCCATCCGCATCATGCTCAGTATAAAAGCTGAGGGATCAAAGGGTCAAGTTCTCCTTCTTTCCCTTTTCCTGCTTCTTCAATGGCTGACGTCCAAGGAGGACCCTGCCGGATCATCTGCCCTTGATCCCGATCCGAGCATTCCTGAATCCAGATCTGGAATCCAGCTCCCGTCAATCATCGAGGCCAGCCTGGGACTGTTGCCTGTTGGTGATGCAGTCATCCTGAGAGCTTGATACGGTTTTGTATATACTGTATACTTTCTTTTTGTTTTCTTTTTGTTTTTATTAAAGTAGTTTAGTTTTTTCTAAACTCCTAAACCCCTTCCTCTCCTTTCTTTCTGGGGGGAGGAAGGGCCATCTGTCAATCTGGTTTTGGTAAATCTGGCTGAAACCACGACAAACTGTTTACCAGAAAAAAAAATAAATAGAACTCTTTTAAGTTAAACGTTGCATCATTAATTTGGAAACGTTTTTCTTTTATTTGAAATAGTTCAGTGACATCATGGAGATGTCCTAGAGGATCAATAAGGTTTGCACACCCGCTACTGGTTTTCTGAAGTTTTTATTAAACTCATTTTATGAAACTAATAATGAGTTTATTATTCAGATTCCATAGAACTAATAGACAAGGATGTACACTCTCTGCTAGAACCTGCTATTTCGTAAGGTGGCAAAGTAAATCCAGACAGGTAGTTTGTACTACATTGTCCTGGTTTCCAGCA
>VXBW01001559.1:0-21316 GCA_013400375.1 Thinocorus orbignyianus
CACCTGCGCTGCACAGTAACTCAAGAGCTTTTTTACCACTGAACCCATCCCACTGAGAACCTCTCCCCACAACCCCCCAGATTTCTGGGTGTACAAGGCTGTTTCCCAAGGTCTAGATGTGTCTCCTTCACCAAATCATGCCTTGATTTTAAAACAGAAAAACTTGCCTCTTGAGAGTGTCTCTATAAGGGGAAGCTGTTGATGCCCCATCCCTGGAAGTGTTTAAGGCCAGGCTGGATGGGGCTTGGAGCAACCTGCTCTAGGGAGAGGTGTGCCTGCCCGTGGCAGGGGGGTTGGAACTTGATGATCTTTAAGGTCCCTTCCAACTCTGACCATTCTATGATTCTATGATTCTGTGAGCACTAAGTGCTCTGGAGTGAGTTGCCGTGTAGGGCACTGAACCGCACAGCAAGATCCACGTGCAAGGAGGGAAGAGGGTGCATTCAAGGAATGGGAAATTATGTGCCCAGTTTGAATCAAGGTGCTGAATCTTGAGTACTCAGAGCTGAAATTAATGTCCAGAGAGGAGTTGAGCTGCGTTTTGCACATTTGTTTCTGTAGAATAAGTCAATGTCCTGGCTTGTGTGGCGTACCAGATTTTCCAAGGCCTAGAATCCAATCCTGGCGGTTCATGTCTTTGTGCTTGAGCTGAGCACCCGGTGTGATTGCCATTGACCACTAGATGGCAAATGGTAACCTCAACACCTCACCTTCCTGTGGCAAACTGGTGAAATCAATGATTAGGAGCAAAGCATAACTCAGAATAAACTGAACTAAACTAAATTAAATTAAAATAAAATGAAAGGAATCGCTATCAACCTGAGGCCTGTTCCCAGGGAAGTAAAAGCTGAGTCAGGATGCAAAGAATTTGAATTCTTTCTGATTTACAAACCTTTGGGAGATTTATTTTCACATGTACTTATACCCCACTAAATGAACTCCTTTTGAACCCTTAATACTGGTAATTTTTTTCCTCTTTAATAGATATATTCCATTGCCTAATGGGGCACACGAGGTCTAATATGAATGAGGGAAATCTTTTCTCTTTCAGAAAACGGTTGCAGCAATGGAGGAAAGATAAATTTGATAAAGGAGTCACACGTGGACCATGAGCAGAGGTAAGGAGGGAGACCCAGCACTCCTGCCTTTTTCTCACTGCCCTCTCTTTATCACAAGCCTGTTGCCACCAAGTGAAATCTCACCAGTCTCATCTGTCTGTGCCTCTGTCCAGTCCTGCTTAGCTGTGCTCCTCCCGCAGACATGAAGAACCCGCAGAGAAATGGTGTGCTCTTGTCTCATCGTTTGGTTTGGGGCTTTTTTTTTGGGGGGGACCGGGCTGAAAAGGTGCTGACAGGATGGCTGGAGTTTTGTAGCCAGGTCTCTGGTGCTTGCCAGCAGGTCCTGCCATTCTTATCTCTCGTCATGGCCACATTGTCCATTGGTTTTAGCATCTCTCTTCCTATTCTGCAAGTTCTTTTCTTTGCTCTTTGTCTCAGCTCAGCAAGAGGCAGCCAGACTCCTGTGACATGGCAGTTCCTACTTTCTTTAATTTTCTGAGGGTGTGTAATAAGAGAGGAAGGTGATTCAGACCTATCAAATGTGGTCCTTGCATGGCTCTGCCGTTTCTTGTTGGCTTGAAAAACAGCTCCTTTTGCAGCTCTGCTCACATTGGAGAAAGTGCATGTTGGGATCTAAAGGAGGGTAGACAGTAAAAGAGTACAGTGGGTTTCCCTGGGTGGGTTCTTGTGATCAGATGGTGACCTTTATAGCCTGGGCTGTCCTGGGAGCTCCGGCCTCTGTCTGTTGTCAGGCTGTAAATCCTGCCCAGTGGTTCCCAGGTGAGACACAGGCAGCCTTCCCACACAGCCATAGCATGGCAGTCACGATGCCATCTGCTGGGGAGTTTCCCCTTTCTTCTGCTGGCCCCACTAGACAGATGGTCCCATAAGGAATGTTAGACATTTCAAACTATGTTTAAATTGAGACGTAGGGATGCTAAGGCCTGAGCCAGCAGCGGCAGCAATAACCTTTTCCATCCCCGTGATAGGAAGCAGAGGCTGTTTTCACCTAAAGAAGCTCCCCAATTCAGAAATTTGCCCCGAGCACACGGGGAGGTGTTTGACAGCAGCACATGAAGCAATGTCCCTGGGTGCAATATAGTGAGAGCTGAGCCAGGGCACTCTGCCACTCATTCCAGATAAGTCGAGCCCTTTAACACCAGGGACTGCGAGGGGCTTGTTCCATGCTCTCAATGAGATAAGCTGCCATCCGCGCTTCATGAGACACTCCGCTCTGCCAAGCTGCTCTGAGAAAACCTGGGAGATGTGCAGCGTGATTTAAAGCATGTTGGAGACCCTGCCAGCTGCAATCCTAAACGTGGGGTTCTTGCTCTTGAAAAGTGAGGAGCTACCAGAGGGGTGGGATCCTGAGACGGGGGGGAGTTTGTGCGTCTCTTCCAGGTGCTCAAGAGCTGTGAAGGAGCCAACTGCAGCACCAGAATGACAGAGCTGGCAGTAAGAGAGTCTAAGAAGTGGGAGATTGCTTAAACATTCTCCAGCTGAAATGTATTTTCACCATCTGGAGCCTCCCATGTGTTTCACACAGTGTAAACGGTACCTGTGGGAGAGCAGTCTCTGTACACACAGGCTCCTTTTGAATGGTCTGAAACTGATGTGAAAGCTGAGCAGAAACCAGCCTGTGTGCCAGTGAGGGAAGTTTCCTGGTTGTAAGGATATTTGCCTAGAGCTGTGAGCTACGTGCTCTCCTTTTCCCTGCTTGTGGTGATTTATTTCTTGTTAAAGCTACCAGGACAAAGTCACATTTTTGGTGTGCTAGTTGTATTTGGAGGGCAACGAGTCCTTCATTTTGTTGGNTTTCTTCTGCTGGCCCCACTAGACAGATGGTCCCATAAGGAATGTTAGACATTTCAAACTATGTTTAAATTGAGACGTAGGGATGCTAAGGCCTGAGCCAGCAGCGGCAGCAATAACCTTTTCCATCCCCGTGATAGGAAGCAGAGGCTGTTTTCACCTAAAGAAGCTCCCCAATTCAGAAATTTGCCCCGAGCACACGGGGAGGTGTTTGACAGCAGCACATGAAGCAATGTCCCTGGGTGCAATATAGTGAGAGCTGAGCCAGGGCACTCTGCCACTCATTCCAGATAAGTCGAGCCCTTTAACACCAGGGACTGCGAGGGGCTTGTTCCATGCTCTCAATGAGATAAGCTGCCATCCGCGCTTCATGAGACACTCCGCTCTGCCAAGCTGCTCTGAGAAAACCTGGGAGATGTGCAGCGTGATTTAAAGCATGTTGGAGACCCTGCCAGCTGCAATCCTAAACGTGGGGTTCTTGCTCTTGAAAAGTGAGGAGCTACCAGAGGGGTGGGATCCTGAGACGGGGGGGAGTTTGTGCGTCTCTTCCAGGTGCTCAAGAGCTGTGAAGGAGCCAACTGCAGCACCAGAATGACAGAGCTGGCAGTAAGAGAGTCTAAGAAGTGGGAGATTGCTTAAACATTCTCCAGCTGAAATGTATTTTCACCATCTGGAGCCTCCCATGTGTTTCACACAGTGTAAACGGTACCTGTGGGAGAGCAGTCTCTGTACACACAGGCTCCTTTTGAATGGTCTGAAACTGATGTGAAAGCTGAGCAGAAACCAGCCTGTGTGCCAGTGAGGGAAGTTTCCTGGTTGTAAGGATATTTGCCTAGAGCTGTGAGCTACGTGCTCTCCTTTTCCCTGCTTGTGGTGATTTATTTCTTGTTAAAGCTACCAAGACAAAGTCACATTTTTGGTGTGCTAGTTGTATTTGGAGGGCAACGAGTCCTTCATTTTGTTGGTCTTGTATATATGTAAGACTTTTTCAGGAGAGGAGAATTCAGTTGCCTTGTGAAGTGAGCTATTAGCAGCATTTTATCAAATTCCTCAGTAACCCTCACCAGTACATCCGTATCATCCTCCTCCTAAACAATAGTTATAAAATCCAGACCAAGAGGGGCAGACTGTATTTGGAATTTTTGCTGCAGTCAAAGCCAAAATTAATGAGGAGTTCTATACAGTTTCCTTTAGGAAGAGGTAGAAAAGACAAAATTTTATGTTCCGTTGCACGACAAACAAAATGCAGGTGGGTGCTGGCAGCCCTGCTTTATCCAGTATATTTCCAATCATCAAGTTACAGGAACTGAAATCTAATAGATTTTAATCTTTGAATTCCTAAGGCCATACCTAAAGAGTATTTTTTACTGAATCAGTCCCTTCTACTTTTCCATGCAACTTACTTTCCCTTTTTGACCCCGACACTAACATCAAATAAATAGAACAAATATTAGACATGCTCATCTAATTTTTTCTCATGTTTCGTTGACATGATTGCAAGCTCTTGGCTTTGTAATTACCATCTCACACTGAGACATCAACAGTGCCAGAAAATATTCTGTCTCCACTTAATACTCGAGTTGTCAATAAATAATTTCAAGCTATTACTCAAAATTGTCAACAAAATAATTTCTGGTGAGCGGAGCCTGTTTTCTTCCGTGCTGTTGTTCAAGATAAAAAAACCCCATAGTTCTGCGAACTATGACAAGATACTTTTAGTAATTGTCCCCAAGATCTTTGTTCTTTTAAGGCTGTGGGAGTATTTAAATGGAGTTCTCATTAAGGAAAAGAATGGTATTCCTCAAACTCCCCCTTGGACACAGCTGACAAAGAAAGAAGAACAATTCTGGAGATTTCTCTAAGGCTTTTTTCCGAGTCTTGCTTTTGTCAGTGTCACTGAAGCTGCTCACAGAGTTGTCTGAAGTCTCACACCCACATGAATACCAAAGCTCCGTAAAATAATGAGATGATGAGAGAAGGAATTTCAAAAATGTAAAATTCAAACTTTCTCTTGACCTTTTTCTGTTACACTGCTCTGTGAAGTAAGTGTGATAAGAAGCCTGCAGAGTCAAAACTCCTGGTATTCACAGCATGCCTACCCTGCTGCTCTGCTCGTTGCTGCACTGCACTACAATTACTTTCCATGAAATACTAATTGATTTGGTTTTGACCATGTGCCACCAGAATTGTCAGACTGAATAATAAATTGTGTGACCTCTAAGGGTACTGAATTTTAAATGATCTTTCAATATCAGACCCTGTATCTGCATGGAGGCATGTACCAAGATACTGGGACTGGGGACAAATCAATAGATTTCTTGAGACATCTCCTATCCATAAATGATCTAACAAATATTAAGCTTAGTACTCCTGGAAAGCTGGGAAGGGACTCTTTGTCAGGAAGTCTAGTGACAGGACGAGGGGGAATGGTTTTAAATTGGAAGAGGGGAGATTTAGATTGGATATTAGGAAGAAGTTCTTTGGTGTGAGGGTGGTGAGGCACTGGAAGAGGTTGCCCAGGGAAGTTGTTGATGCCCCATCCCTGAAGTGTTCAAGGCCAGGCTGGATGGGGCTTGGAGCAACCTGCTCTAGGGAGAGGTGTCCCTGCCCATGGCAGGGGGGTTGGAACTTGATGATCTTGAAGGTCCCTTCCAACTCCAACCATTCTATGATTCTATGAAATACTTGTGCTAAATGTAAGCATTTTTATTGCCTGTGTTAGTTCCTTTTGAGTTTCTAGTGGGGGAAAAGACAGGTTAAATGGTGAAGTGGGTACAAAAGCAAGGGCCTGCTTTGCCTCGCTTGTGTAAGGATCTAAGAATTTTCTGTGTCTCACTCTCTGACTACAGGGCTGAGCTCTGTACTCCAGTGCCTGCTAGAAATTTCCTGGTTAAATGCAAAGCCAACCCTACGACACTAGAAAACGACAGCTCTTCCAAATAACTGCATGGGGAATGAGCACACGGAGCTGGGGCTCACAGTAACGAGGAGGCCATGGGCTTGTAGTGAATTTGCTGCACATGACTGGCAGGACACTGTCAGGAAGGCAATGTGCAGCTATTTCCAGCTTTTTTCTTTCTGTTTCAGTTACTCAAGCTTTGCACTGGCTTGAAAAAATCTCTCCTTATCATTCTTTATCTGCAGTGCTGCATGGCCAGCGACCTGCAGCCGAGCCCAAGTTGCACTATTGCAGATGCAGCCTTCCTAGAGCTTTTGTCACTTCAGCAGGAAAAAAAAGAAGAGAGGAAAGGGAATTGCCCATCGTGGTGCAGATGTTTTTTGTGCTCTGCTCGTTAGTGTGTCGCCCATCCTTTGCACTTGCCTGGAAATAGCTGATGAAGAAGAGGTGCCGCTGACTTCCCATATAAAGCTATTGATGTGCTTTCAGTGTTGCCTCTGGGTCAGAAGGAGGTTGTGTGACAGTTTGAAGTAGTCCCCTGCCCTCGTGGCTGTGCTGTGACTTTCCTTCTTCTCCCTGTTTTCTTTTCTTTTTTCTTCTCCATTGCACAGGTTCTCATGCCTTGCCACACTTCTCTTTCCCAACTCATTCACTAAATACTATCTTTTCATTTTCCAGTGACATCTGCAATCAGAATAGGGAGCTGCTGGGAACAGCCCATTTATGGGAAGGAAATCCAGAGCAGCCATGAACCGAGGCATACGGGAGTACGGACGTAGGCAGATGCAGGAATGGAAACTAATTTTAGTTATTCCATTGCAAGCTCATCACACTGTCAGTGTCACACTCTTCTTTATCTCCCATATCCCACCCAACAGCTACCTCATGCCACAGCTATCTCCTGACAGAGACCATTGCAGGACATTTTCATAATTATTTCTTCCCTGTATTTTGGAAAACTTCAGCTCCCGTGCTGTGCTGGTTGCTAGCGGGCTTTAGCTTGCATCACTCTCCTACTTCCCTGAAATGACATACACATCTGTGGTGTCCTGATTAGAGAGCAGCCTTCAACTGAAATCCCTGCATTTACACGGCTTTGGAAAAGAATTTCAGCTTTGCCCAGTATGAATTTTAAAAACTTCTCCACAAGATGTCTTGTTGATTCAGTCCAGATGCTGAGATTCGATCCAAGTGCTGTGACAGACAGCTGTCTTACAATTCCTGACACTGTGCAGTGGAAAAATATGTGGTTTTTTTTCAGAATGATCTCAGTGGGTTTGAGCACTAGTTAAAGGCTCCAAAGGCACTTCTGTTCTTCCATTAAAAGACAACCTTTTCTTCGTTGTTAATGCTATATTACCTTTGGGCAAAAGCAGTTGTGTGGATGAGAGTGACACCTCTCTGTGTCATATAGGAAAGATTTCCAGGGTTGCCATTATGTTTTTCTCAAGGTTTTAAGTGCAGAAACACAGGTTCCCTTGTGCTATAATGCAAATCCTTTGAAAGAGCAGGATGGGACAGGATATTTTCTTGTGGTGAGACAGAACATTGCATTCTGAGTTCTGGAAACTGAGGCACGGTTGCTGGCTCAGCTGGCTCTGTCCTCTGCTGCCTTGGGCAAGTCATTTGATAAATCTTTGAAGCAGGGTTCCTTCCCTTTGCTGCCCTGTGTGTCTCTTTACACACACCCTACGTTCTTGGGGACGGGATTTGTTTCTTATCTATTGCAGATGCAAGAGTCTAACTGTGCCCCTGACAACTAAGCATAAAACTTAAATGAAAACTGTGAACCTCTCTAAAATCAGAGGCTGCTGGTAGCGGTTGATGCTTGTTAGGTTTCCTGTCTCACCTGCCCTAAAGATGGGGATTTGGAATTGCAGCTTGAAGACCTATAAGAAACGTCTCCAAAAACTCATCGTGGATTAGAGTCCTTCCCTTGTGAAATCAGAAATGAAATGCTCTTACTTCCACATTCCAGCCACAGTTTCACCTGTGATATTTATATTCATATAAACGCAGGGCAGGCAGAATTTTAATATTCTCTCACCCTCGAGCTGATTATTTAATTGAATATTTTTTCCACAAACATCTCTTTTCAAATATTTCCCCCAAAACAAAAAAGGAGGAAGGCTAAGGAATATTTTCTTTTCAATAATGCTTCTGTATTTAAACCAGGGACAATTCTTTTTTCCTCTACTGAACCCTTAATCTCTTTGGTTTTGCTTGGTGGCATTTCCTGAGAGACTCTTACAACAGAATCAATTAAAAGCAGTCAGAGAAAAAGGGGGGAAAAAATAGAAAGAAGAAAGTGCTTTTTTTCATGTTTTTCAAAAACGCTTAATATGTAATAACAATCTAATTTGAAAATCTTAATTAAATTTAAGGTATGGACTGCTGGACCAAAATCCACCTGAGTTTTCACACGTGGAGTAATTACATGTGACATGACAACTGACTGGCAACCTCTCTTTTTATTCATTGGGGAACTATTCATGGCCAGAAAGTCCAGGACACATAAAGAGACGTTAATCACTTTCTCTGGGTAAAGATTCCACATTCCAGGCTGCTCTCAGTGTGCTAGTGAGAGCAGGTGTTCCTCCCTTCCGAAAATCAGACTAGGGAGGGGTAAGGATGCTTCAAAAACACTTCACATTCTTTTTCCCCACTTCCTCTTGCCCGCAGGGGCATCACACCCTTTCGATCTTGTATATCATCGACATTGACACTTGGTAAAGCCTGGCTTCACTTTCTAGCCTTTCAGCACAGAGCTTACTTCACACATTCCTACTCAAACCCGTGCTCTTCTGCTGCCTCTTGACAGAAGAAGCCGTGGGGGCATGGGCCTGGAGGAAGTTGTGGGGTGCCTGAGATTAGAGTCTATTTTGGAGCCCCACAATCTTCAGGACTGACCCTTTTGACAAAGCCAGCGGTTCCCAGGAGCTGTGGCATGGCCCTGGCTACCGCCCTGTCCACGGCACTCCCGGTCCTGCCCAGGTTGGTTCGTGTGATAAGGAAAGGCTCAGTTTCCCCTCCAGTTCTTCCCATGGCATAAGAATGGAGAGTGGCCAGCCCATCAGTGCCACCTCCACCAGATGCCAGCTCCCACAGGAAGGGCGAAACGTTAATTAAACAGTGCACGTGCTGAATGTTGTTCCCTGGCACCGCCAGGTTCAGACCCGAGGGTTAGGTTTTCATTAGCCACATCTTCCTACGTACAACTGCAAATTGGCCAGGGGAATGATTACAAACTTCCCAGGAGCGAAGGCCAAGAGACTTTTCTATGACTCTGGTGCACCATTAGTGAAATGGGGTGATTGCTTATGCTAAAGATTCCATTCCAGGTTGGATGGGGCTTGGAGAAACCTGCTCTAGGGAGAGGTGTCCCTGCCCATGGCAGGGGGGTTGGAACTTGATGATCTTGAAGGTCCCTTCCAACTCTAATCATTCTATGATTCTATGATTCTATGATAGTAATTAAACAGCAATGCTTATTAATTTTCCCTCTCCAGTTGCCTCAGTTAATCTATTTAGCATAGATTTTTCTTTGAGGGTGATTTCCTTTCTAGGATACTTATTGTGCACGTAAATTGCATTGCATGCGGGAAAAAAAAGGCCAAACCATTTCAGTGACATGAAATAAGGCTCCTCTGTTAAACATTTTAATTCAGGAAAAAATATAGATATGTATTACATTCCTCAGCCTGCAGCCCAAGAAAATAAGAACCTGCTTCTGTATCAGATGTACTCTATTCCTCATCTGGCAGATTCCCAAGAGAGTCTAAACTGAAGAAACTAGGAAAACTCAGCAAAGATGTGTTTTCATGTAGCACAGCAGGCTGCCTTGCCCTTCCAGCTGCTATTGTTCAAGGAGCTATCAAAACGAGAGCGGAAATGTAGGGGTAGTTGGAATGTCTGAGCAGTAATTGTGTTCCTAATGAGCCACTGAATCAAGATGACACATTTGTGGGTTAGGAATATGAATGTCATACCATCGTTGTGTGCACACTGCTTTCTACTTTGCGTATTTATATCTGCAGGGTGTGAAATTAGAGATTCAGAGAATATACGTCTGGACTTGGCAGGGCTTGGGGAGGTCACTGGCTCAGGCTCGGCTCCGAGGCAGCCCCAGCGCTCTTCATGTCACTAACAGAGCAGTGAAAGTCCCACTGTTCAGTTTTGTCACCCAGCGAACCAGAGCTGCACGGCAGGCTAAGTTTTGATTCATAGGAAACGTGGAGTCAACCTAGAAAAACCTCTCTGGCTCTAGAGTTGTTCATCTAAAAGAATTTCACCCAAGGTATGGTCAGGGGCCAGGTGCAGTCCCCACAAGAGCCAGCCTCTTCAATGCATTTCTCTCTTTCATCTCACAATATCTGCGTTTTAACAAATCAGTGCATTTCTGAAATGAATATTTAAGCATAAAAAAAAAGAAAACTAATTCTGTAGGTACCGTTGCTCTCATGACAAATCTACTGCCTGCGCAGCTGGCGGTCACCGGCCATCCTGAAGGTTTTCCTTTGCAGTAGCCAGTGTTGTGCTGCATCTGTGTGTTAAGGCTAAGTCTGTTCTCGTGGTTTTCAATGTTAATCTCACTTCCCATGCCTTAGTTCAGCACAGTCAGGTGGTGAATCATCACGATAAATAAGATTGTGCTTTTCTTTTACAATTAACTAGCAGAAATGACCTGAACTCTGCTCCAAACTTCTCTGAGTTTTCTCTGCTTAGCTCTGGAAAGCTGCTCTGGAGATGAGCCTTGGACAAGGCTTGGAGGAGGATTTAGAGATAAGCATGCAAAGGTCTCCAAAATGAGATCTAGATGAATCTTCCTAAGTTCAAACACCAAATTCTACTGTAGTGTAGGGACCTTGACAAAGTATTTAACTTTTATTGTCAAGTTCTCCATGTTTAGAAGAAAAGTTGAATAAACGAGGTTAAAAGGCCATGGTGAAGTGTGGCTCCATGACATCAATACTGCACATTATTTTCACAAAGATAATAGTATTCCTGAAAAAAAATAGAGGATGGATTTAAAACAGGCACAGCCTGAGTGCCATTCTCATGAAGTCAGGTGGAGTTGTGGCCATTTGTGCCAGGAAAGATTTCCTGAACCATTTGCAAATATTCCAGCCCTCTCTCTGTTCCTGAGCATTTATATGACCCGCAGCACTGAGTACCGGCATCCAACTAGTGTGAATGTTTAGTTATAGTGAAAATAAGCAGTGGGAAGGGACGGAGGGGGTGTGTGTGTGTGTGAAAGTGCTTTATCACAAACTGTGTGGTGCCAATGCAGGTGCACGGTGCCTGCATCAAAAAAAAATGAATCATAGAATCATAGAATGGTCAGAGTTGGAAGGGACCTTCAAGATCATCAAGTTCCAACCCCCCTGCCCTGGGCAGGGACACCTCTCCCTAGAGCAGGATGCTCCAAGCCCCACCCAGCCTGGCCTTGAACCCCTCCAGGGATGGGGCATCAACAACTTCCCTGGGCAACCTGTTCCAGTGCCTCACCACCCTCACACCAAAGAACTTCTTCCCAAGATCTCATCTAAATCTCCCCTCTTCCAATTTAAAACCATTCCCCCTCGTCCTGTCACTAGACTTCCTGACAAATAGTCCCTCCCCAGCTCTCCTGTAGGCTCCCTGAGGCCCAGCTTTACAAGCCTTGCTCTCTGGCTCACATTTGGTTTCTCTTCAGAGTGTTCCTTCCAGCAGTGCCCTCGCAAAGCGTGGCTTTAGACTTGCGGTGGGAGAAGTTCTCCTTGCTCATAAGCACTCAGGGCCTTGTGGTTGGGATTTTGTGATAGAGCCTAGAGCTCCTCTCCCGTGCCCTGTGCTGTATGAGCACTGAAGAACGGACCTTTTCCCAAAGAAGCTCTTTTGTAAGAGTAATGTAAAGACTTTGCTTCAAGAAGGTTCTGGAAAAGACAGAGTTGATACCTTGAGGGAGCTGGCCTTTGCCCTTGCTGTGAAACTGATGGGTTTGGATAGAGGGTCTGTAGAATTTACACGTTGGCTTGAAATCTGTGTGGATGAGAGTTGTTCACGCGCGGCGAAGGAAGTCAGCTACCAGGAGGCAGAGAGAAAGAGCAGTTCCTCTCTGAGGAGAAACTTGTCCTATCTCCAAGTGTCCTAGCGCAGAATGTTTACAAAACGCTCATTAAGGGAAGGGGGATTGCGAGATAGCGAGAAATCTGGTGAACAGCTTACACTGCAGGAGATAAGAGAGGGAGGGCGACCATAGGAGAGAGCGAGCCATATCCAATTACCGAGACCTGGTTTTGGGGAGGGGGAAGGGGGAGACAGACAGGACGGATCACAAGTTTCAAGACAAGAGCTTCCAAACTTGTCATCTCTCTGTGACACAAGCCGCGTACAACCCAGGGGATAAAACCGCCACTTAGCCCACACGGGAGCTAGAGCTTGTTGAGTGCGGTTGGAGTTAGAGCGAAGCCATGGATTCCGTAGTCGTCCAGCTGTGGGCTGTCCTCTGCCTCTCGGTTCACCTTGCCACTGGCAGTCCCATCCTGAGCTTGGAGCACTCTTCATTGGAGGAAGATGTGCCTCTTTTTGACGAGATTCTCTCCGAGCAGGATGGCGTTGATTTCAACACGCTGCTTCAGAACATGAAAAACGAGTTCTTGAAGACGTTGAACCTCTCCGACATTCCCCTGCATGAAACGGCCAAGGTGGATCCACCAGAATACATGCTAGAGCTGTACAACAGGTTTGCCACTGATAGAACATCTATGCCCTCCGCAAACATTATTAGGAGCTTCAAAAATGAAGGTAAGATCCGTGCATCTGTAGAAGAAGTAACTAGAAATGAGTCTTTATAGTCAGTGGGAAACGTATTTAACCGGCACAGAGTTTGAACCTGCACCAGGGGGAAAAAAGGCCTTCCAGTGAGGATGGCATGGGAAAAAGGCAGCCAACACTGCTGGTACCCCTGTTCCCCACATCCCGCTGCTCGTGGGAGACATCCCTTGCCCTCTGCTTTTGAGACTGGAAGGTTTGGGGGGAAGATGTTTCTTTAGAGTTAGGACGGCACCAAGTAGAATTTGGGCGCAGTGTTTTCATTAGCCTGTAACGACACACAGCATTTGCAGTTCTCTGGTTGATCTTCCTATGGATACCTTCAGTAATTCTTGAAGTTGATGCAAAGAGTGATTTTACCCCCTGTTCAAAACTGCAATTTTTTTCCTATTATGATCTTAACCAAATACGGCTTCTGTTAATATCCTCTCACTATTGATCCTCATGGGATTTGTAATGTTTTCTTCCTTGGGCATCTCAGCACAGTCCAGCAAAGTGAAGCAGAGTTTTGGATAACATTTAAGTTCTACTTTGGAGGACTAGAATATTTCATACTAAAAAAACCAAAAAAGGTGGAAGAAGCCCAGCTGTGACTGTAGGTCATTTCCCTATATGTTTCTGCTTTAGCATTTCCTCTCAGTTCAACAAGGAGAAGACAATGTTCCAGTGCTAACACCCAAGAGTTTCTCAACACTTATTTGTGGCAATACAGATTTTATGTTAAAAATGTTTTTCAGCAAATCATTGCCAAATACCAGCTCCTCCACTTGGCAAATATAAGTGCTTTCAGTCGTTTTAACTACTCAGGGGTACATGCAACTATTCAAACTGCTTTGGGGCTTCCCTCATCCTTTGGTAGCCTAATTAATGAAGCTTTTTTTCTAACACTTGCAGTTTCAAACTGCTGAACTATAAGGAGAGGCTATGAGCAAGTCCTTTCAGTCTTGCAGCGCAGTGGGATGTGAGGAAAGAACCCAAAAGCTCTGTTTTACCCTGTCCTTTTGCCAGGCCCGGGCACTCTGTACCAGCAACATGTTTCTGGTTTGAAGAGGCACTGCATTGGGGTTTAAATCTTATTTACATATTCTTTTCTCCACTGTAGAGGCATGTATTGAAGGGTTGATGGCAAAGCAGTTGCACCTGCCCAGTGAACAGTCACTCCTCTGACCAGCCGTGCCTGTCGCTGCTCATCAGCGTAAACGAGGACATAGAATCATAGAATCATAGAATGGTCAGAGTTGGAAGGGACCTTCAAGATCATCAAGTTCCAACCCCCCTGCCATGGGCAGGGACACCTCTCCCTAGAGCAGGTTGCTCCAAGCCCCATCCAGCCCGGCCTTAAACACTCCCAGGGATGTTGCATCAACAACTTCCCTGGGCAACCTGTTCCAGTGCCTCACCGCCCTCACAGCAAAGAACTTCTTCCTAAGATCTCATCTAAATCTCCCCTCTTCCAATTTAAAACCATTACTCCTCATCCTGTCCCTCCACTCCCTGACCAAGAGTCCCTCCCCAGCTCTCCTGGAGCTCCCTTCAGATCCTACAGACATGCAGGAATGCATGTTGTTCTGTTCTCACTCTGCACTATTTGAGAAAAAATTTTAAAGAAAAGAAAAGGGTTAAAATTACCAAGTACAATGTGCTAACGAGTAAATTACCATGTGGTTTACTGCCATAAATCTGAAGTTATTCCACGGGCAAAAGCAAAATTGGCTCAGGTTTGCAGCCAGTACAGCCTGACCCTTGGCCAGTGGGAACGTGGCGCTGCAGCCAGGGCGATGGGTGCCGTCTCCTCGATGCCCCAGTTCTGCACCCCTCAGGGTGATTCCCTGTGATTCCATCTGTCATTCCGGTATTTCTCTCACCTCTTCCAATCCAAGCCAGCAAGATGTGAAGGGAGATTGCTGACGTTAAGACAGCTTCATAAATGCAGGCAGGCAGAGGGACTATGCAGTTAACGATTGTGAGGTACCTTGAAAGTCTCTATCACTAAGAACCATCTGTTCCATGCTAAAGAGCTCTTTTGATAGAGAAATTAATTACTTGCAATGACCAGGACAGTGGAAATGGATCTTACCACGTACACTTTTTGTTCACCTGCCTACTGCACATTGGCAGTAATGGCACTTTCATTATTATCCATTAAATTCTTTATTAAATTTGTTCTAAGAGCATCGTAGAAAGATAATGTGCTGCATGGTTGGAACTAGCTCTTTGTTTTAACCCATGGACTGTGATGTCCCCGTTGTAAATGGGACTGTAATCAGTTCTTAAAACTTGAATAAAGGTCTAAAGGGAATTTTTTCTCTTCCTATGGACTGGAGATCTCCCTTCTTGACCCAGCTGGGGCTGTCCCGTTAACCTGTGGGCTTTCTAGCTAAAGAGCAAAGTCACATCCTGAAATGAAACCTTCTCATGCCCTGCTGGTGCTCACCTGCCTTCCCCTGCTTCCTGCTGAATTACTTGTGCTCATCTTCCATACGGCCAGGTGGCATTTCTCCATCCTGTCACTATGTCTAATCACTGCAGACTTGCTTTAGCTTGTCAAGGTCTAGGAGATCCCAGAGATTCCTTAAAGTACGGAGCTTACAGCTCAGCATGAATAGCGTTGTCTTCCAGCTCCCAGCCTGCTCCTGCAGAGCAGGTTCGGCTCCCACCTTTAACAACTGACAGGTACAGAAATGCAAGCACAATCACCCTTTATTTTTTATAATTATTATTATTATTAGTGAACAGATAAAAGTGCAAAATGGAAAAACAAACCAAAAGGCAGGTGCCTCAAGACTGAAATGAAGTGGGATGCGTCATGTGCTTAAGTGAACGGCTTGCTTAAGTGCACTGGTGGAGCATGGCCAATGCTTGCAACTTTATCAGTGTTGTTTTTTCTACAAACATATCAAAATTGGAAAAGTCAGAGATGAAGATAGCAATAGGTCACAAGCAGTTTGCCTTTGCAGAAATGTTACCCATAGTCCCTACGTCCTAATCTGTCTGCTGAGTTCCAAGGAGACAGGACAGAAATTCAGCACCAAATACACCAGCATGAGCTAAGAATCCCGCATTGTGTGAAGAGATGCATATTGCCTGGGTATAAACAAACAATGCAGATAGGACAGACAGCCTGACCGACACGCAGATATTATGTACTTCTTATATGTTTTATTAACTAAAGCTGCCAAAAGTGCCTGGCTGAGTACAGCTGTCTGACTGCTCGCTTGAAGCCCGTTGAGTCTGTAGCAGGATTTCTGTTGCCTGATGGTTCACGCTGGGTATTCACTGCCTGCTCTTCCTAACCAGGAGCCTTTGCATCTTCTGATGCTGCTTTTCCTCCCTTACTGCTTGTCCCTTTCAGTTTCTGAGGGGTGTTTCAGCAGAAGGGAACGTTTGCTGGCACAGAAACGCTCAGCAAACACAGATACAGCCTGTGGTCTTGTATATGCAGCTTCTGTGTCATCCATCCCATGTCCACTCCAGTGCTAAATCCTTCTTCGCTTCCTCTCCTGCACAGATGAATGTTTGCCCTCATTTCTTAAAGAATTACTGTGCAACAGCCTTAAAGTGATTTTGTTTCAGAATTAGGCAGGATATTTTTAATATGTAATCCTTCCAGAACAAGGAAGTCCCCCAAAGGCATGGGGATAGTAGGAGAATCTATGAATCCAGAGTTATGGTCTTTATTATGTCTGGGATCTTGCTGTCCTTGGACATCCAGAATAAAGTCAGCCTTTTTAACAAGTAGAGTTTTGGGAAATTATGAAAAAACACTCTGCAGGAACTGTTCAGCTGAAACTAAGACGTGCACAACACGTCAGAAGAAGTTTGATGCATGTGTCGCTGGATGTATTGACCCTTCTAAAATATTTGATCTTTGTCGTTTCCAGACTTGGCTTCCCACCCTTTTGGTGTTACAGGAATTCGGAAGTACCCTCTTCTCTTTAATGTTTCCATCCCTCACCATGAAGAAATCATCATGGCAGAGCTGAGGCTCTACACTTTGGTGGAGCGGGACCAAATGCTCTACGATGGGCTTGACCGGAAGGTCACCATTGTTGAAGTGCTGGAAAATGACCATCTGGGGGTAGGAGAAGAGAGAAAGACAGTGGCACTGGCATCCAGGCAGATCTACGGCACAAGCAGTGAGTGGGAGAGCTTTGAGGTCACTGAAGCCATCAGGCGTTGGCGAAGGGCAGGGCTGACCACACACCGGCTGGAAGTTCATATAGAGAGCAGGGAAGGGGAGGAGCAGAACGGAGAGGGGAAGCTCGATATCGACATCAACTCTGAGGCTAAGCACGTGCCCCTGTTGATTGTGTTCTCTGATGACCAAAGCAACGACAAAAAAGAGGAGAAGCAAGAGCTGAACGAAATGATAGACCACGAGCAGCTCCTGGACTTGGAGAACCTGGAGGTTGGCAACTTCCACGGTCAGCCTGGTGAGGAGGCGCTGCTCCAGATGCGCTCCAACATAATTTACGACTCCACTGCCCGAATCCGGAGGAATGCAAAAGGCAACTACTGCAAAAAGACTCCGCTCTACATAGATTTCAAGGAGATTGGCTGGGATTCCTGGATCATTGCCCCAGCGGGCTACGAAGCTTACGAGTGCCACGGAGTATGCGCCTACCCTTTAACAGAGCATGTCACACCAACCAAACATGCCATTGTCCAGACTTTGGTTCATCTTAAGAATCCCCAGAAAGCCTCCAAGGCCTGCTGTGTGCCCACCAAACTCGATCCCATCTCTATTCTCTACTTAGATGCAGGGGTGGTCACCTACAAGTTCAAATACGAAGGCATGGTGGTATCAGAGTGCGGCTGCAGATAGTAGCAGGGAATGCGAGCCCAGGGGAGTGCACAGGGGTGGTATTTAAAGATTCAGTCTGTAAATTTGTACATTTGGGATTTCCTATTTAATAAGGTTATTTAATGAGGCATGTACAGATAATTGTATGTTTCCTGTTACGGGGAATGGGCAAGTCATACGACTCTAGGGAATGTATATTTTGTTCCATTGCTTTGCTTCTTGCTGTTCTTTGCTGTCCAAATTATTGACCGAGTCTCTCTTCCCATCAGGGCATAGAGCAGATCACTGGATTATTTGGGAGGGCTCTTCGTGCCAAAGAGGCACGTTCAAATTCAAAGAAATAAAAGCATATTTTCCTACTTTATAAATGCTGATTGGCATCTGTAGGGATTTCCAGAGCTACTGAGGATAGGTGAACTATGAGCAACACACACACAGACTGCTTAGTTTTGTGTAAAATCTTTATAAAGATCTTTACATGCTCAGATATTTTTTTAAAAACTTATCTCTTCAGATCTTAAGTCCTGATAATTCTCAAGCTCCTAAACCACTAAGGCACAAAAAGGTGTTGGCCTTTTAGCCTTTTTTCTTAAACTTTTCTTTAATCTTTCCCCATCTCAGGTAGCGGTAACTGGCGGGGATGACCTGGCACTTGGAGAGGGAGGGATCCATTCCCCTTCCTCGTGTCTCCCAGTAAAGCCATGGGCCCGGGAGCGATGCCGTGCGTTGCCTCTCAAGGGCCAGAGCTTTGGGGGGCAGAAATAATGCAGTAAATTTCCTGAATCTTTGAAATTGTACCACTTCATACCAGCTAAAAACTAGTCCCCCTGCCCAGTGCAGCAAGTCATGTTCCGTACAGCTGCGTAATCCAGTTCAGGTGGCTAAATGGTAGCATTGCATTTAGTCTGCAAAGAGCTAGGGAGAAAAGGAACCCCCTTTGTGCCGGCTAGATAGAGAGGATCTTTCCTTTCTGCATGTGCTGAAATTGTCAATTCATATAGATATTGCCCCCCCCCTACTTAAACTATATATGATGGAGTCACATGCCATGTTTCCACCACTCTTCTGCAACAAATCCTGATGATAAGAAGGTGTCGGAGTTGAGAAACAATAGACCCGTCACTTTATTTATACTAAGCTGCAAATTTGTCAGATTCTTGGGAAAGTGTAAGTGACACTGACTCTTTTAGCCTGTACCAGAGCCTACCGTGCCCTCCCAGCATCTGTTTTACACTTTTAAGGGAAAGTTATCTTCCCTGGAAGTGATAAGGGTCTTTGAAAGAATCACTCTAACACTTCATGGGAAAGAACACAAAAGACTTTTATCATGCACCAACTAAAACCAGTTTCACCAATTTTCACACATACTCTTCTGTGCTTCCCATAATTTATTGACCTATTTATTGACTGCCTGCCTTTGTAATATAATGTAGAATACAGAATGGTTTATTTTTGTGCTTGTGTTGTAATCCCACTTGGATAAAGCCTTGTACTGATCCTGTTTTACATGGAATCTCGCTGTTGAGTTGTGCTGCCACAGAGATTGGGGTTGCTGGGCTTTTTTCTCCTCTAGATGTTTGTAAATACCCTGTACCACACTTCTCTCCCTTGCATCCCTCCCTGTAGTGATTTAAACAACATTCTGGAGCACGAATGGTCTTGTCCAACCTGTAGCTACTCTCGCAGGGGTATCAGTGTTGTAAGTGGCCGGCTGGATAGTTCATTGTGGAATTCTGCAGCCTCCACGTGTGCCGCGTGTTTCCAGAGGAGTGGGCTGTGCCGGGGGGCTGTGTTGCTTTACTCCTGCCTCACATCTCACCCCACGAGTGACTGACATTGCTCACAGACCTTCCCCCTCGGCCACGCTGCAGTCGTGCTCTGCGGTAAAAGAATCCCTGAGAGGTGTGATATTTCCCTCTGCTGACATGAGCTGCGGCAGCCAACGGTTGAAGTGTGAGCGCTCGGATCCTTTCAAAACTATCCACAATTCTTCTGAAGCCATTTGCCAAGACAAGCCATTCACCTTGTTAGGAGTGATAATCCAGCATGAGGGAGATAATCCGACATTTGCCTTTATCATCTCTTTTCTGCAACTCCTCTGGTGGCAGTGAGCAGCCCAGCGTGCCTTTAGCCCCGCTGCCCTTTACCGAACAGCACCAGCGTTTCTGAACAGCACATAGGATGGCCTGTGCCTTAAAAATAAAAAGTAGCCTCCTGAAATCACCTGTAGCCACTATAAATTTTCAAGTGACCACCTGGCAAAGCAGAGGGGTTGCCTTCACACTCTCTGATTGCTGGAGATTTGTTGTAATAGAGCAGCTGGCATCCCGGGTACCATGGTGCAGGGCACACGCGGGTAGGCGTGCTGGTTTATCCCTAAGCAAACCCACATGTGTGAACTTTGACAAGCTCAATCAGAATATCAGCGATAGCTTTTTAGAATTAGGAGCCAGCCAGGCTTTTCTTACTAGTAACTGCACTAATTTACTGTAGGGCTGGTTGAAGAGCATTTCAACCCGAGTGAAAAACCCCAAAGGATGAGATGTGTCTTGTTGTGTTCTTCTGGGAGAAAACTGAGGTTCTTTGGAATCCTGCAGCTGTGCCTGAGTGGTTCACAACCTGAGATTAGAACTAGTGGGAACGGTATTTCATTCATGGATGTGTGTCCCTTAGGATTGCATGCCTCCCTTGGGAGCAAAACCTTGCCTTCCTTTTTCCTTACCTTTGAATATAATCATGCAAAGACTTTTTGCTGGGTGTTCATGCAGTTAGATGGCAGAGATCAGGTAAAATAGCAGCCAAAAAAAATAAATGAGGGTAGTTAATTTATAAAGAGCTTTCCCTAAGGAGCAAATTCAGGTTGTTTCTGCCACCTCAGAAGTGTGTGGCTTCAAATGCACCTGTCCATCTAGATACAGCATTCCCAAATAAATGGTGAGTGCATGACAAGAGCCAGTGGTTCCAAGCTGTAAGTGCTGGTAACATCAGCAACAAGTCCCTGGAGAAGTATTCCACTGCATGCTTTCATTTCCTTTGCTTCTTTTCTCCTTCCTTCCTTCCTCCTTCTTTCCTTCCATCCATCCACATTAGTCCTGTGACCTCTTCTGTTTCTAAAATAATTTATTTTTCACATTAAATAGTAGTGTGCATTGATTTTCTTTTCATTTCTGATCTGTTTTATATCAACGTGAGAGCAGATGCTTGACTCGAACCTTAAAATCTCAAACCAATTTTAGTAAGGTTTGGAAAAGTATGGCTTCAATATGGAAGTCTGTCTTTCCATCCATCCATCCATCCATCCATCCCTTCCTCCCTCCCTCCCTGAATTACTGTCTCGCTGAAATCATCAATATCAGTTGGATTTTTGCTTTCCTCTGGGCTTTGGTCTTGGATTGCTGCTCTTAAACCAACACACCCAGTACCTCCAGAAGAGCATGAACTCAAGACATCTTCTTCATTTCTCAGCCTTTGAAGAAATCCTGACAGCTGGGTCTCCTGTGCACACCCTCAGCACTGATGCCAGCTCTCACAAAGCACTTGGAAGTTTGAGGTTCCCTTAAATGATCCCTATCTCTTAGTTGTCTGCACATGGACTAAAATTCCTTAAATAGATTTCTCCCTAAAGCTTTCCTGCATTCTCTCTTTCTTGGGTGTGATCCCTGGAGTCCAGGCTCACCCTCTGTACCTGATCAAAGAGACAGAATTCCAGGTTTTTGAGCACTAAAGCCTGACAGCTCAGCGTGGCTTTTTCTGCCCCCTCTTCCCCAGCCCTGCCAGCCCCCTTGCTCTGGGCAGACTGGCCAGACTGGGACAGCCCGGGACGAAGGGGCAGAGCGCCACACTGTTCTGGCACCCCCTTTCCCAAGTGGTGTCTGGGGCTGGCTCGTGCTGCTCCCCTTTGGAGATGCCCAAATGTCAATCTTTGAGGGG
>VXBW01001559.1:21345-67131 GCA_013400375.1 Thinocorus orbignyianus
AATTCCTGAATATTGTGGCCACAAATCTCTTTCCAAAGGCAGAGGGACTTGCTGGGGGAGCAGCAGCTCAGGAGCTAAAAGCAGGAGGATCAGCCTCTGCAAAACCAAGGTCACTTAGGAAAAATCATCTCCCAAAGCAGCCATCAGCCAAAACAGCAGCCAGAACCTCTGCCCAGCCTCTTCTCCCAAGCTCCAACTGCTGTGCTGCCCTTCTTATGCTGCTCAGAGAGCACAGCAAACCAGAACCTCCCACAGCTTAGAAATATCAAAGGATCCTGTGGTTTTGAACAGCCCTGGGCAGTTTGGTGCCTGACTTACCTCCAACACAATGGGAGAGGTTCCAGGAAGTATTTGCTGTGAAACACACTGGGCCAAACCCCAGTAAAATCTATGATATTTTCAGGGGAGGGAGGGGAAGAAAGAAAAGAAGAAAAAAAAAAGAGGGGCAGATTTCCTGGCACTTGAACATCTGCTTCAAGCATTTGAAAAACTACAGCCCAGTGTTAATTTAAACTTCCTTATAACCCGGTTCAACATTTGGAGTGCAAACACTCTTAATAGGATGGGAACTGGGGTGGTGGGGCTTTGCTTACTATATTGGGAAACAAAGCCAGAACAAAACTAGCTGGAGATAGAGTTTTTGTTTATACTGCTGACCCATCTGTCTTCATTAATGCACTATTTACAGGAAAAGTTTAAAAATTAGCTTCTGCTCCTTCTTCAATTGCAACAGCAACAAATAAAGGCTGAACGGTTCATTTGCCCTTGACTAAAAATGGAAATTCTTATCAGCGCCCCTTGGAAGAAGAGGTTTATTATATGGAGGGGATTATTGTGGAATATTAGAGCTGGGACTAGGCATTTTGGCCGGAGCTGTGTATTTCTAGCACAGGCAACGCTGGGAGTGAGGAGCGGTCAGGGAGGTGCCTGTGTCACAGAGAGCAGAACCCAGCCACAAAACGTGACCTGAACCTCACTCTGAATTCCTGCTTTGAAGTTTAAGGGACAACTAGTGTCAGGAAGTCTAGTGACAGGACAAGGGGTAATGGNCCACACAGTGTTGCTGGCAAAACTCCTCAGGTTCTCTCTGCATTATTCCAGCAAGCTGAGTTACTTTTTAGAACGGATAATGCCAGAAAATACAGCATTGTCTTGCCATATACCCAGCTCAAGGCACATGAGCTAACTTTGGCAACAGGAGCTGTGCTTGCTTCTTTCACGCTCTTGGGGTCGTGCCCAACGTGATTCTGTTCACAGCACAAATTGATCAAGCCCCTGCTCAGCATTTGCAAGGGCTTAGCGGGCCCTTTGATGGCATTTGTTATGTAAACAAAGGAAATATGAGGGATAAAAGCAATCAGCGGGGCTGCAATAAAGGAAATGATAGGAGAGGAATGGATTTCCGCGACACAGAGCGATGCTTCCTGAAAAGAGGGTGGGTTTTTAATAAGCTCCAAATCTTACATTTTCTGTGATGGCCCAAGATGCAGCCAACAAAGACGACATAGAATCATAGAATGGTCAGAGTTGGAAGGGACCTTCAAGATCATCCAGTTCCAACCCCCCTGCCCTGGGCAGGGACACCTCTCCCTAGAGCAGGTTGCTCCAAGCCCCATCCAGCCTGGCCTTGAACACTTCCAGGGCCATGCTCTATTTCATTTCAAATGGGCGGCTGCGGGACCGTTAATTCAATATTAGCATGACTGTATTTTGCAGGAGCTGCTGCCCGTGGTTATCTGCAGCGACTTTAGGATGAGGGGATGCTCGCTGCAGCACTAGAGCTCCCCAAACAATGTCCTTCAGCTCCGTGTGGCTGAGGTTTTCCAGGGCGTGAGCTTCGGCTGGTGTTGAAAAGCTATGTGTCGAGTTAAGTGAGAAGGTTTAAATACAGGG
This sequence comes from Thinocorus orbignyianus, assembly GCA_013400375.1. NCBI lineage: Eukaryota > Metazoa > Chordata > Aves > Ciconiiformes > Thinocoridae > Thinocorus > Thinocorus orbignyianus. The sequence goes on from VXBW01001559.1 coordinate 23,239, forward strand.
TGGCCTCTGGAATCAAGTACAGTAGCTAACTAGCAACAAGGGCTAAACAACAGCCCAACCTTCCAGAGCTCTCAGGTTTATGTTGGCTTTGCTGTAGCAACTCCTTATCTCGCCAGAGATTAGAGCATTTTAGATCAGTTGTTGTGAGATTTGGTGGAATCCATTTCCTGAGCTGTCACCGCTGGCTAATCGGGCAAAGCCCGAACGCAAAGCTTTGGGAGAGTGGGAAAGCAAAACACCTCATCCTACAGGACTGAATGTGCTCTGTTTGCTTTCCTCATTACCAGATTTTAGATGCCTGGCTCAAGATACGAATACAGAGAACCCTACAGCCTGAAACATAAACAGCAGAGCTGTAGGCACAGTAAATATCTTATGGTAGGAAAAATGAGCCCTTTTACTATTTCTACAAGTACTGGTAGCTGCTGTAACTCTTCCCTGCTCACTGCACAGACCTGCACTATGAAATCCCAACCTGAATTCCCCCCTGGGTTAAAATGAGAGTGAGAATCCCCAGGAAATGGAGACCCGCACAGTTCGGAGACTGATGGGGCGATCCAAGTGCTCAAAAAAGTTTAAGTGACTTGATTTTGTCCTGCAGCAATTGGTTGTTGCCAGGATAAACGCAGAATAGGGTGACACCTTGCAAATACAACCTGCTACCCACAATTTCACTTACAATTTTCCCTTGCTTCCTAACAATTCTGCAGTCATTCTTGCAGGGAAAGCAGGGATAAACTCAACTACAGTTGCTTTCCTTGCTGAACTCCCTCCTTTCCCCTTGGCTCACATCGTTTCTCCTTCTTTTACACTCCTCTGCCCATCGACAACTTCCACCAGCTGCAAATTTGGCCCAATAATATTGATTGCACGTCTTGTGCTTCCTCTGTCCCCCCTAATTAGTGCATGAGAGATAAGGAACGTGCCCTGAGCAGCGAGCTAATGGCAGAGGGAGCAGGCTGTGCTTTGTGGGGCATGCGTCCTTCCTGACGGGGGCTGCCACACACGTTCCTCCATGACACTGTTCAGGGCAACACTAATGAGCTCCAGGCCAGGCAAACAATTTAGACAAGGGCCTCAGAGAGCTCCCCAGAGCTGCATTAACCCCTGCACTTACTTCAAGAAAAAGAAGTAGCTTCTCAGCTAGAGCTGGTGGCTGAGCCAGACCCTGCTGCACGCCACGGTTAGCACGCACACGGGAGCGCGGCAGCCTTCCAGAGAGCGGGTAACGGCAGGGAAACTGGGAAAGCATAGCACTGGGAAACTGAAAACCTCTTGCCTGAAGTTAATAAAAGGAAAGGTTGTCTGGCAGGCCCAGTGCTCTAGTTGTTATCACCAATATTTGTAGGGTAGGTTGGGATTCAGGGCTCCCAAGTCTTTGTCTGGCTCTGCTTCATATGTGCTCTGCAAACATTTTCAAAGGCTTCATTACTTTTGTGTTGAGTTCCAGAGTAAAAAACTATGACCTTGGTGGGTTGACTTGCACAGGTACGGAAGACCTGGTTAGTTTGGTTTGGATGGGGAGTGCTGGACACTGCTGTGATCTCGTTTGCCTTGACTGGCCAGGGCACCATGAGGCTGGCACTGGTGCAGGCGCACCTCCATGGGCAATGGGCTCCTGGCTTGCTGGCATTGAAGCCAGAAGAAGATGGGGAGCCAAGACATGGGACAGGTCAAGAAAAAACAGTCCGTCTGGGCCCTACACCACTGTCATACACTAAAGCTCCATCTCCACCTTGTGATGGGATGCCCAGGTGCTTTGTCCCAGCTGCTGTTCCTGCATGTGATTTCTTGGAGAAGAGAAGGCTTCGGGGAGACCTGATAGCAGCCTTTCAGTATCTGAAGGGAGCTCCAGGAGAGCTGGGGAGGGACTCTTTGTCAGGAAGTCTAGTGACAGGACAAGGGGGAAGGGTTTTAAATTGGAAGAGGGGAGATTTAGATGAGATCTTAGGAAGAAGTTCTTTGGTGTGAGGGTGGTGAGGCACTGGAACAGGTTGCCCAGGGGAGTTGTTGATGCCCCATCCCTGGAAGTGTTTAAGGCCAGGCTGGATGGGGCTTGGAGCAACCTGCTGTAGGGAGAGGTGTCCCTGCCCAGGGCAGGGGGGTTGGAACTTGATGATCTTGAAGGTCCCTTCCAACTCCAACCATTCTATGATTCTTAGCAGCCTTACAAAATGAAAGAAAGATTCTGCAACGTTTTTATTTTTAAAAGCCATCCTGCTTGCCAGTATCAGTGAGGCTTTATATTTGGTCAGGGTGGATGACAGCAATTTAATCTGCTGTAGTGCTTCCATAACTACTGTGCTATCCTTGACCCTAAGCCAATTGCCCTTCCACTGCCAGCTAGGGGAAAGATCCAGCCTCATGGAGCTAATGAGTGTCTGAACTTGTGTCCCAGGTCTTCTGCAAACTGTAAACGTGATTGATCCCCATTTCAGGTTACACAGCTGTCTTCACACTGGATAGGAGGAACATAGCGAGAGAGCAGGATGTTCCCACTCCCCCACTGGGACCACCCTGGTGACAACATACCAGTTTCTGGTGGACTTTTGGCCTTTGACTCGTGAGCTCTGCCGGTAGCTGTTGTGATGAGAACAACTGGCCGTGGGGTGCTTGGCTGACTTCCTAACTCCTTCTGGATCAGCGTTTCCATAGAGGTTAGTACTTTACATCAGCACTGGCTTCTTAGCAGCATCAGAAAGGAGGATACATGCAAAGGGAACCACTGGCAGCATTAGAAAATCCATTCTTTGAGCCCCAGGAAGGGACACACAGGGTGAAGGTGTCAAGGCAAAGACTCAAAACCTGCACTGACCCTAGGGATTGAGTGCGGAGCTCATCCAGAGCATGCAGAGAGCAAGGGGAGCCTGTGCTGGTCCTTATCAGGGAACTGAGGAAGGAAACAAGGCAATGCTGCTGAGAAAAAGAAAAATTTACCTCTCACATGCTCCAAAAGCAGGTGCCAAGCTGTTGCTTATCCTCATTTCTTCAGTAAGAGGTCAAAGCCTGGCCCCTGCCTGGCTGGCTGGTTTGAAAATGCACTCGTTTGGAAATAGCTCCCTGGATGCAGCAAACAGCGTTTGGGCCAGCTGATGAGATTAAAGGAACATTCCCCCTGTTCCCAGTTCCTGTTATCGGTACATTGTGTGAAGAGGGACCAAATATCACCTCGTGTTTTTACCCCTGATAAAACCAATTTTCACAAGCCTCACCCATGGGCGCTGACGGCTCCGGGAGCATCGCTCCTCCCTGGGCAGGGGGGGACAGAGGGACCTGGGGGACAAGGTTATGCCTGAAAAGCAAGTGGCTTTTTTGGAAGCTTTCCTCACGTGATGGACTCGAGAGGCAAACAGGATGTTTCCCTCTCCTCGTGGTCTCTGCTCCTGTTGGATTTTTCAGCTCGGTGCTTTCTCTGATGCTCTGCTAAAGGTTGAGCACACCCTGGAGTCCTGCAGTGGCAGCACCACCGAGGGCTCTCTGCCCTGTCCCGCAGCCTTACAGTTAGGAAAATTGAACCCAAATTTTGATTGCTCACCTGGTTTCTGTATTTGGTTGAACTTACAAGCCACACTTCTTAAGAAACCAAGTTCCCAATGAACCGCTGAGCACTTCTCTTTAAGGGAGTTACCTACTGAGAAAACTCTCCTAAAGGAAAACAGTTGGAGGGGTAAACTATTCCCAGCTGAGCCCATGCCCGTGGGGAGGTGCTGGCAATGCAAAACATCCCAGGAAGAAGCTGTCCCAGCTGCAGCCTCTGGCCAGTATTCACTACACAAGAACTCAGGGCATTTACCTGCTGGAATAACTCAAGAATTCCTAAACTTGCAGGGCTTTTGCTCTGGAGCAGAGGAGCGGTCACTCCAAAGGAGTGCTTATTCAGGCAGCTCCTGTCCCCGCTACCCTGCTTGCTTCCTCCTGCCCCCACTTTGCTCCTTGCTTTATCAGAATGCTCCTTTTTTTTGCCAGGTTGTGTTGCCTCCGGGCCCTTTTGACCGTCTGGCCTCGTAGCATCCCTGTGCTGCAGCAAGGTGGCAGGAAAACCCCGAGAAAGCAGGAGAGTGGGGCTGGTTCCAGGGAGGCTTTGGCTGAAAGTCTGAGTTGTTTGGTTGTTTTTTTTAATCCCCACCTCGGTAAACAGTTATTTGTACACAAAGTCACCATTCAGCAGCCTTTTCTTCTTAAAGAAGGGGGGGTATCTTTCAGCTCTCACGTAAAGGAAGGACAGATTGCACTACCCTCTCATTTCTGGGAAGAACAACATGTTCTCAGGGTTTTCTTTTCCTTTGCATAAACCACCCGAAATAATGGCTGGACACTTTTCCTGCACGTCCACCTCGCCTCCCACAGCAACTTGCTGTTTTATGCAGTAGCCAGGCTAAAAAAGGAAAGTTCCTCTCATGCCAAAAATGCAACTTTGATAAAATACAAGGGGATAAGTCAGCGTAAGTGTGACCAGCTTGGGATCCAAAGAGAAGAAAGTGCCAAGGATAATTTTACTTTCTTGCCTCTCACACCTACCGAATGCCTGGATACTGGCTGGGACTGTTCAGCCTGGAGTAGAGAAGGCTCCGGGGAGACCTTGGAGCAGCCTTCCAGTATCTGAAGGGAGCTCCAGGAGAGCTGGGGAGGGACTCTTGGTCAGGAAGTCTAGTGACAGGACGAGGGGGAATGGTTTTAAATTGGAAGAGGGGAGATTTAGATGAGATCTTAGGAAGACATTCTTTGCTGTGAGGGTGGTGAGGCACTGGAAGAGGTTGCCCAGGGAAGTTGTTGATGCCCCATCCCTGGAAGTGTTTAAGGCCAGGCTGGATGGGGCTTGGAGCAACCTGCTCTAGGGAGAAGTGTCCCTGCCCATGGCAGGGGGGTTGGAACTTGATGATCTTTAAGGTCCCTTCCAACTCTGACCATTCTATGATCTCAGGTCTCCCCCAGAGCCTTCTCTTCTCCAGGCTGAACAGCCCCAGCTCTCTCAGCCTGTCCTCATAGGAGAGGTGCTCCATCCCTCTAATCATCTTGATCTGAAAGTGCATTAAATCCAGAGGGGAATTAAAGCACTGCCGGTATCCAGGGGCATCTCTGTGCTTTGTGTGGCTGAGCTGAGAGGAGAGATGCTCGGGGATGAAAACGATGCACAGTTTCCATGCATCCAGGCAGCTCTGTGCTTTTGTGTCTCTGGAAAAAGCCCAGGTTCAGAAAAAACAAAAGGAAAACCCTCCTTATCTCACACCACCCGACAGCAATATCAGCTGGTAAGATGCTGGTGTCGCTCCCTGAGTCCGTTCGCTCCCACCATGCACTCAGGAATTTCCAGCCCACCTGACCTCTATCGGAAAGTCTTGTCTTTTAAATATGACCACTATAAACATTCCACATTTTAATGGGCGGAATATCTTCAAAGAGGTTATTCTGATCTTCAGAAGCAGGCATGGCTTGACAGAGGTTGCTTTGCCTATCTGCAGCGGAAGTGGAGGAATGCGCAGTTTACACTAAAATAACGTGCACTTGTCCTCATCACGGAGGCTTCTGAGCCTCAGCCAAGCCTTTTCACGTCATCACAGTCTGCTGCGGGGCTGTGAAGGAATTATTTGCCTCTTCACACTTGTGATCTTTGCAGAAAGGACCGTGTGACATTTCCAGATCATAGAATCATAGAATGGTCAGAGTTGGAAGGGACCTTAAAGATCACCAAGTTCCAACCCCCCTGCCCTGGGCAGGGACACCTCTCCCTAGAGCAGGTTGCTCCAAGCCCCATCCAGCCTGGCCTTAAACACTTCCAGGGATGGGGCAGCCACAGCTTCCCTGGGCAACTTGTTCCAGTGCCTCACCACCCTCACACCAAAGAACTTCTTCCTAAGATCTCATCTAAATCTCCCCTCTTCCAATTTAAAACCATTCCCCCTCGTCCTGTCACTAGACTTCCTGACCAAGAGTCCCTCTCCAGCTCTCCTGTAGGCTCCCTTCAGATCCTGGAAGGCTGCTCTCAGGTCTCCCCGGAGCCTTCTCTTCTCCAGGCAATGATGTTCATGAGGTTTCTCCTAGACCCAATGGAGAAATTTCTCCCTAAACGACTCCTGAGCCTCACGCCCGGATTAGTGATGAGTTCCATGTAAAGGTAAAAAAATTAAATAAACACTGAAGCAGCTCTGTCGAGGTCATCTGGAGTCACAGAAAAGAAGCATGAATGGAACAGTTGCTCTGAAATGATGGCAGGCAAAATGCATCTTGCAGGCACTTTGGAAACCTCTTGATTTGAGTGTCGGGAAGATACAGGTCCCAGGGGTGGATGATGGGACCTTTGACTTGCAGAGCAGTGTTAGTCGTGCTTGAAAGAGACTTTGAGAGACAAGAAATGAGTTCTCTCAGGATGCTGTAGCATGTGGGACATGCAGGTGATGGGGAAGGTGAGGTCTGGATCGCTCAGCTTTGAAGGTGGCTACGTCTCATGGAGACCACAATGTCCTCTTTGGGCTCTTAATCCTTCTGCAGGGCTGTGGAGCTTTGCACCGGCAGGTTCAACCTCTTTGCACTGGACCAGAAGGGCTGTGGGAGCCTCCCTGGGATTTTAGATTACTAAATTTCAGATTTGAAACACTTTAATGGGATTTGATCATTGTAAGAGCAGAGGATCTTGGCTGTGGGTCCTCTGGAAGGCACTGTGATTTCACACTGGTCCCACCCCGTGCAGGCCTCCAGAAAAATGTAATCCCCTGGTGGGAAGGTTTGTGGGCCAAACTGAGGAGCTGGGAAGTCTCTGGGGACCTATGGAAAGGAAACCCACCTGCAGTTGGAGTCTATAGGTCCAATGAGCTCTTTATGGGTCAGACTCTGAAATGCAACTCAACTTTGAAAAACCTCTCCTTTTTTCCGGTACTTTCTATCCACAGCTGAGCAAAGGTGGATTCAATACACCAACCTGAACCTGAGTTTGAGACTCCAAGCTCAGTTTAGGGCTAGACAAGCCCTCTCCCAGCAAGGCTGACAGCAGCAAGTGCTATACACCAAACAGTTTTTATTCTCTGATAACCTTTTCCCACTCCCATCTCCCCTTTTTTTCCACGCAGCTTCCTCAGCGTCCCTTTCTCTCACCAGTTCATGTTTCTCTGCAGGCTCCATTAAGCAGATCTGCAGCCTCTCTTGTGCTGAACTTCTGTCCCACCCAAGCCACATCCTCAGTAGCAAGTAAATCCAATGGTGTTGTGTGAACTTCCCTGCATCTGGCACAGAGGAGCACATCGGGTCCCAAACATCTTGCTGGCAAACTCCTGCAGATCTCTGTGGTTTTCCCTTTTCTGTTCCTGTGAAGGTTCCAGGATGGGCTGAGGAGACTGGGTGGTGTTCCCCCTTCTTAACATAAATGAGGAGCAACAGGTTTTCTTGCAGAATCCAGTTATTTTCTTTCCCACACCAAAAGCTTCAGCAGCATCGTGGTACTGCTGGAAGAGTGACTTGCTGGCAGGGAGTGAGAGAACAAGCAGAGAAGTTCACAGAGAGCCACATGGACACCGTGAGACCTTCAGGTCTGTTTAGTCTTTACGCTGATGGCAGGAGAGACCCAGCATCATTGTTGAAGTGCAAACCCAGGTTTCCACCAAGGTGGTTGAGGAAATCCTCTTTCTATGCTGATCAAATGAAGAAAAACAAAAGCAGAGGCAGTAAATAAGTCCAGATCTGTTATTCTTTGAAACCTGACCATCAGGGAAAACACAGAATCCCCATTTTCTGTAGGGGATGAAGCTGCTGATGGACTCCCTCTGCACAGATTGCTCCCTGTATGGGTGTGTGAAAGCCTTCTCCAAAGCCTCAGCAGCAGCTGTGCTGGAATTCCATACACATGGCTATAAGGAACAGTGATTTAAAACAACTGAACAGCCACTTAACTAAAGAGGTTTTTATGATACTGGGATTTTGTGCCTGGAACCTTGATATAGAATCATAGAATGGTCAGAGTTGGAAGGAACCTTAAAGATCATCCAGTTCCAACCCCCCTGCCATGGGCAGGGACACCTCTCCCTAGAGCAGGGTGCTCCAAGCCCCATCCAACCTGGCCTTAAACACTTCCAGGGATGGGGCATCAACAACTTCCCTGGGCAACCTGTTCCAGTGCCTCTCTGGGTCTGGCACAACACAGTGGGTGATGCTGTATGAGATCTCTTCTCAGTGGTCCTGACGGGCTGCCTGATCTTCTCTTGCTCTGCACGAGCAACAATCAACTGTCTGTGTTAACGTGAACATCTCAGCTGTGATGCCAACAGCATTTGCAGCCCAGCATCCGGGCACACTGCATGATGGGCTGTGCCACATCCTTGAGGATTTTCTGTCTCCCCAGATCCAGGATTTAAGGACTTTTTGTTCGGCTCAGAAGAGCTGTGGGCATCTCCTGCAAGGAGCTGGCTGGCTGGCTGGCAGGAGGGATGCTTGCTGGTTTATTTCTGTGAAGGCATAACGTGAACTTAACCTGAACTCCTGAGTGCAAGATACTCTAATTGAGCAGCAAGAAGTATTAGACCTGTTGTACAGGTAACTTGAGCAGCTGAAAGAGGAGTTGAAGAAAAACACCAAAGAAAAAAAAAAAAAGCTAAAGAATGTTCTTGAAATTTCCTGTTTCAGAGAATCAACCAGCCTCTAACTCCTGGGCTCCTTCCTCCAAACCAGCCCGCGCTCAGTAGCAGAACACGGGATCATAGAAGTCCCTGGCTCTGAACCTGCTTGGCAGTTCCTGTGGATTCATGCAGCTGCATTTCATGGCTGTGCACAGCTGGGTGTCTTCACCTAATTGGTTTTGGCATCAGTTTTGCTCGTGGATTTAGCTAATTTCTTTATCTCCTCCTCAAGCATCTTGTTTTTCTTCTCCATCTCCTCCCGTGAGCGCTCCATGTTCATCAGCCTCAGCTCCAGTTCCTCAGACTTCTTCTTTTCCTTCTCAATGTCCTGGTTCAGTCTCACCACTTTGGCCCAGACCTCATAGTTTTCCTTCTCAAGACTGCAAAGAGAAATGAAGCATGAAAGGATCGGACCAGAAGAGTGCCCAGAAGTCATCATTTGAGGACTCTGCCCTCTGTGTCATTAAGCAGGAAAATAAGCCAGAGGTTTTGTCCTGATCCCCCAACCCTCAATGGCCACGTAATACGATGAGATGAAACAATACATGTGATATAGAATAATAATAATATGTGAAGCTGTAGTAATACTAATAATTTTAGTTAATGGTTAGTTAATGTCAGTAATATTAGTTAATGCTACTGCTGAATTCTGGGTAGTGTAAATGGTCCAATATTGTAGTACTAATGAATTATAGAATCATAGAATCATAGAATGGTCAGAGTTGGAAGGGACCTTAAAGATCATCAAGTTCCAACCCCCCTGCCCTGGGCAGGGACACCTCTCCCTAGAGCAGGTTGCTCCAAGCCCCATCCAGCCTGGCCTTAAACACTCCCAGGGATGGGGCATCAACAACTTCCCTGGGCAACCTGTTCCAGTGCCTCACCACCCTCACACCAAAGAACTTCTTCCTAAGATCTCATCTAAATCTCCCCTCTTCCAGTTTAAAACCATTACCCCTTGTCCAGTCCCTCCACTCCCTGACCAAGAGTCCCTCTCCAGCTCTCCTGGAGCTCCCTTCAGATCCTGGCAGGCTGCTCCAAGGTCTCCCCGGAGCCTTCTCTTCTCCAGGCTGAACAGCCCCAGCTCTCTCAGCCTGTCCTCACAGCAGAGCTGCTCCAGCCCTCCCAGCATCTTGGTGGCCTCCGCTGGCCCCGTTCCCCCAGGTCCATGTCCTTTGTGTGTTGAGGACTCCAGAGCTGGACACAGGACTCCAGGTGGGAGTGTAATTATCGCAGAAACATTTTAGTGCCATAAAATGCTGCAATAAGGACTGGAGAGTATTAATATTATAGTACTATAACATTAGCAACTCTGTCAGGAGAGTACAGCACAGGAGCATTGACCTTTAGGTAGCCTGCTACAATACTCTAGTTTGTCATTAGTCAGTAATATGATGGACTGTACTGGCAGATAGGTCTCTGCAATACCAGTGTTGCATGACCTGAAGACTTCACGCTCTCCAGAAAGCAGCACATTACCTTTTAATCTGTTCCTCGTAGTCATTCTTCTGTACCTCCATTTCTTTTTCCAGCTTCAGGATGGTGTTTTGCAGGAACTCCCTGCTCTCCTGATGGGGCTGGGAGCCCTCGGCGGGGCTGCTGGTGGGACTGGCCGTTTCCTTTGGCTGATGGCTGGGACTGTGGCAGGGCAGGAATTCCTTCTCAGAGCTGCTGCTCGAAGGGCTGGGGCTGGACCCGGTGCCTTCCCCACTTTCCCCCTGGGAGGCAGGAACATTATCGTAGGTTGAAGCCCGGTGAAGGTCGAGCAGCTTAAAAAGATCATGAGACAAAGTTCTCTTATGCCCATCGGGGACCACGGGGCGCGTGCTGCTCCCAGGGGAGCTTCTCCAAAAGTCTCTGGCAAATACATCAGTTTTGTCAGTGCTGCCTTTCTCCCCCAGAGAAGCAGCAGTCAGGAAAGATTTCCTGTTAGGTAAAGTCTGAGTTCTCTTCCTTGACTGCGTTTTCCACATTCCCAGGGTATCTTTGCAGCCGTTATCTCCGCTGGCTGCACTCGAGCTCGCAGCTGGTCCAGGGGCACTGCTGGAATTCAGGTCATCTCTCTGTAAAACAGACCCGTGGTGTCAGGAGAGCCTTGTCCTTCCAGGGACAGGCTCCAGCCACGGCCGGGGCTGCAGTGCTTCCCAAAGGAACATTTTAATGTGCTATCGGGAATGGCTACAGGTTTTCCCTCAAAAAAACCTTTTTGCAGAGATTCTTTCTGTCTGAGGAAAGCCTTTCATCTGCAACGTTTTCACTTCACCAGCACAAACTGCCTTTAACTAAAAAACTTTAGGGGTTTTCATTTTTCCCAGAACAGTCAATTTTCCTCAGGAAAGTGGAAAGTTCATCTACATCGTTTTCCTGATGTAGTTATTCCAGGGGTGACAGTTACAGCTCTTTACCCTATTAATAGCAAGTGCTCTTTGCGTCTCGCTGGCGTGTGAGCTGGCATAATTAATCACCCCTTAATTAAACTGATGCTGTATTATTTCTCTGAAGATCCAGCCTTACCATTTGCCTGTGGATCAAGCTCTCTGCCCTGGATACTGCAGGATCCTCTGCAGCGTCCCAGCCCACGGAGCTGCGCGGGACGGGGGATTTCTTGTCATTTTTGTGGGCAGGGGGGGAGGGAGCCACGTCCTTGGATGGGGGAAAGAGCTCTGCATGGTCACTGATCATCACAGTCATCACCTTCTGGATCTGTGGTGTGCCTGCAAGGATATTGGAGATGTGTCAGCGGCAAACCCAATGTGACGCTGGCGTTTTTTGGTTGGTTTTCCAGTGCCCAAACTGGAGATAAACGTAGGAAAGCAGGCGAAGACAAGGAGCATGATCACAAAACCAAATAAATCGAGGGATTTTTATATCCTATGAGGACAGGCTGAGGGAGCTGGGGCTGTTCAGCCTGGAGAAGAGAAGGCTCCGGGGAGACCNTTCAAGAATGTGGGTGCAGCTGAGCATTTCAGCATACTGGGTGCTCCTGTGCCAATTATTCCAGGAGTCCCTTTTACCTCTCATAATAATTGCAGGATCCTCTATCTTGGGTCTGATGAGGTTCACTCCAATCACTGTTGCCAGGTTATCCACACTCATCTTGTTGATGCTAGAGTTCAACTGTATTTCGTGTAGAAACCTGCCAGAATCCAAGGGCAAATATGTTAAACCAGATAAGAAAGGCTGCAAAAAGCCTTGCACACCCACTGGTATAAAATCCTGATTAATCCACCCATCCATCCTCTGAGTCCCAAGGACAGGAACATGTAGTTGCCTTATAACTGCCAACTGGAACTAGGTCTTACTGGTGTTAGCAGGAAAACTACTGTGTGATGAGCTGCTCACCCAAAGGAAAAATCAAAAGGGAAAGGAAAAACCCCATCTAGTATGTAATAACCAGAGGAAAATAAACCAGGCTGGGTGAAACTTTACAGTTTGTTGTGCAAGACTTTGCCTAGAAAAATCTACACTTGATTTTAATCCTCAGGGATTCATAAGTGAGTTTGTTGGTAGGTGTTTATGCTCAGATATCCTCAAGGTGTTTATCCCCATGGTTGAAATTCTCCCTTTACAAAAGTAAAGGATCTGGTGCCTCAAGGGGAACCAAAACACAGCTTCAGAGGGCTCTCTCTAGAGGAGTCAGCTGCAGCCCTTGGGATGGGATTTCTACTCACCGACACCAAATCTCAGCCGTTTGTGCGGAGGACTGACCTGCATATATAGCTGAGGAGGTTGTAGTTGTCTCTGGGAAGGAGGGACAGTTGCTTCAGGAGTTCCTGATGGCCCTAAATGCAAGTTAAGACATACCTCTGTGAAGATTCCCAGATGTGTTACAGAGTCAAGACTGGCTCTTGGTCCCTCCATCCATCCCTATATGGTCTCACCTCTTGGCATTTGCCCACTTTAGAAGCTAAATTACTCCAGCAGCCCGGGCACGGGCAGGGAGAAGGTCTTGTACAGAGCTCAGGAGGAGGAGGAGGTGGCCCAGCACCCAGCACCCAGCACTACTGCAGCAAAGCGGAGAGGAGAGTCCCCCCTGGCCCAGCACACGTGTGATGAGCTCATCAGAAAGAGCTGATCATGCCTAAACTCCTTCCATTTCTTCTCTATCAACAGTTAGGACATTTTTAACCCCAAAGACCCTGAAGTGAAACAACCTACAAGAAGCATTTGCCCTTGAAGTTCTGCAGTTCACAGAGCTCGTGCTACCAAGGATATCTGCCTTATTTTCACATGGATAGGAACAGCATCCATAAGCCAGGTAATTGCAGGGGGGAGGAGGGGTCTTCTTTTCCACCTAAATCTATAGGTAGGAAAAGAGAGTTTCCATCTGTTTCTTACCTCTCTCTCTCCCAAATCCCCACTTCCTTCCTTGCTCTCACCCAGAGCCTCCACCAGCTCCGCTCTCGGCTCGAGCTGATGAAGACTACAGGAGGCTGTTTCCTTCCTCTCTTGGTTTTCACACTCACTGTGTGCTGCAAGGGCTCCACTAAAAGAGGTGCAGAGCAGCTCTTAGACCTCCTCCAGAAATTCAAGCTTTAACGGGGATAAACCCGTGTTGTCAAGCTGGGAAACCCCACTGACTTTATCTTTTTAATATCCTTTTAATTATTTTCTGATTTTTTTCTGATTTCATAGAATCATAGAATGGTCAGAGTTGGAAGGGACCTTCAAGATCATCCAGTTCCAACCCCCCTGCCATGGGCAGGGACACCTCTCCCTAGAGCAGGTTGCTCCAAGCCCCATCCAGCCTGGCCTTAAACACTTCCAGGGATGGGGCATCAACAACTTCCCTGGGCAACCTGTTCCAGTGCCTCACCACCCTCACAGCAAAGAACTTCTTCCTAAGATCTCATCTAAATCTCCCCTCTTCCAATTTAAAACCATTCCCCCTCGTCCTGTCACTAGACTTCCTGACCAAGAGTCCCTCCCCAGCTCTCCTGGAGCTCCCTTCACATCCTGGAAGGCTGCTCCAAGGTCTCCCCGGAGCCTTCTCTTCTCCAGGCTGAACAGCCCCAGCTCTCTCAGCCTGTCCTCCCAGCAGAGCTGCTCCAGCCCTCCCAGCATCTTGGTGGCCTCCGCTGGCCCCGTTCCCCCAGGTCCATGTCCTTTGTGTGTTGACGACTCCAGAGCTGGACACAGGACTCCAGGTGGGGTCTCAGGAGCACAGAGCAGAGGGGGAGAATCCCCTCCCTGGCCCTGCTGCTCACCCTTTTGCTGCAGCCCAGGCTGGGGTTGGTTTCTGGGCTGCCAGCGCGCACTGCCGGCTCCTGGGGAGCTTCTCATCCAGGAGCACTCCCAAGTCCTTCTCCTCAGGGCTGCTCTCCAGCCATTCTCTGCCCAACCTGTATTTGTGCCTGGGATTTTGAAGCTCAGGAGTTAACGCAGTGTGCACAGCTACGTCTGCACCTCCAGCTCACAAAGCCCCAGCATTGAAACATGCCTGATTTCAAGGCCAGAAGGAGAGAAATGAGTGTGTCTCTACCTTTTTCTCATCCGCATCCAGTGCCTGACCACAGAGCAGAAAATCCTCGTACTGCCCCCAGGGGACCACCGGCTCCGGGAGCTCCCGCAGGTAGAGCTTGAACAGAGAGGCCACGGTGTGCACATCCGTGTCCCTGCAACACACAAAGAGCCCCTGGCTTGAAACCCACACCCCACTGGTGAACAAACCCTGCCCCACCAGCCTGTGTTTAAGCTCTGGGTATAGATGCAAGAGACAGAGAGAGAGAAATGGGGAAGCCAAACCCCGCTGGGGGCAATCCATAGGGTACCCCGAGCTGGGGAACAGCCCTGGCTGGTGGGAAAAGTGGAGATTTCTCCCCAGTGTTGGTCTGGGAGGTCCCCAGTGCTCATACCCTGAACCTTCCCAGCCTGAGGAGGGTTTGCAAATGCTGTCTGGTGTTCCCCTGCTTGGCAGGCACTCCCTGCTCCGCCGAGCTGCCGAAGCTCGCCTGGGGTTTTTAAGATTAGCAGCAATTACTGAAGATGTTCTGCCGGGACAGATGTTTGCAGCTTTGCATACCATATAGTTTACATTCTGTCAAAAGGACACTGTCAAGATTGTAAGCCTCTAATTTGGCCTACCTTGAAGTGGCTAAACTGTTATAAACTTCTAGCAAAGATCCCCCAGGTCATTTATTTTTAGGATTGGTTGTGGTTTTATAAAATACTATTACTTTTAACATAATCCACAGAACCATAGAGGAATTTTTTTCAGAGCTGGATTTCTGTAAAGCCTATCAATACACACCATTAGGCATCCTGGATTGCAGCTAATGGCATCTGGGGGAAAAAAAAAGCTAATGGCTTTCTAACGCTCCCCACTCCCTCCTGCCCAGCTCATGCACACAAAGTGTGTCTGTGCAAACCCAAACTGGCAGCAAAGGTGGCACTGAAGGCTGATCCAGCTGCATTTGGGTCACTGGAAACCATTCTTCTTCTTCATTCTCTCTAGGGAAACATTTGGGTTGAAGTATGGGGGGAGTTAGAATCGTAGAATGGTCAGAGTTGGAAGGGACCTTCAAGATCATCAAGTTCCAACCCCCCTGCCCTGGGCAGGGACACCTCTCCCTAGAGCAGGTTGCTCCAAGCCCCATCCAGCCTGGCCTTAAACACTCCCAGGGATGGGGCATTCACAGCTTCCCTGGGCAACCTGTTCCAGTGCCTCACCACCCTCACAGGAAAGAACTTCTTCCTAAGATCTAATCTAAATCTCCCCTCTTCCAATTTAAAACCATTCCCCCTCTTCTTTAACCATCTTCTTTTGCCTCCTTCCTTGGCCACTCCTGCAAGTGTGTTCCTGCAAAGTCTCTGAGTGGGGCCAAGATTTTTCTAAATGCTTTCCTTCCTTTCCTTGAATCTCCTCTCAGAACCCTCTGATTCTGCTTTTGCCCCTGTTTGAGCCCTCTGTGGAATCCTCTCTCCTTGCCAAGCCCTTCTGGAAGGTCCAAGTTCCCTGCAGGGCCCTGCTGGCTTCTCTGGGGTGTTAGACTGGCTGCTTTTCTCCAGATTTTGATGTGGATGAGACCTGGTTAAGTAGGAGAGGGGGAGTCCAGTATTACCGGTCGAAGGATGGCCTTTCCCCGGCGTCGAAAGCATCCCTGAGCTGTTTCACCAGGTTGTCCTGGCCAGGGAGGCGGAAGATGCCCTCCTCGCTCACGCCGTGCTCCCGGATGAACTCGGCACACTTCTGCACCAGGATGGGCACCTGGTGCTGCCCAAATTTCTGCTCGTAGGCCATGGTCTCTGCCAAGCACTGACCGAACACCGCTAGGGAGAGAGCAGAGAGGTCAAAGGAGCCCAAAAAAGTTTGGCTAAAGGCACATCAAGTGCAAATGTGACAGCGGGACCTGCTTTCCTGGTGGTTCAGGGGGCACAAGAAGTCTGCAAACTGAGGGAAAGCAGAACTTCTTCCAAAGAAATAATAGCAAAATGAAATCTTTTTCCTCTGAGGAGGAGGAATGATTAAAGCCAAGCAGTGAGGTTTGGTTTGTGCCGTGCTGATGGAGGAGGGGGACAGGAACAGCCTTTTGCTGTTGCAAGGGCACAGAAGGCAAGCTCATCACACAGACCTGAGGGTTGTAGAAAGCACAGGAGACCACCAAGCAATAAGAAAAGCAGCCTTGCAGAGGTTTGGGGCTGGATCTCTTAGTGATTTAGTTGCTTTTCTTCCCCCTCCCCTCTCCTCTCACCCTCCAGAAACTCCCCTGTGCAAAGAGCTACAGGATTTTGCACCAGGCAGTACCTTCCCTTCGGAGCAATGGCTTTTTCCTCCTGAACTCACAGCAAAAGAAGAGCTGGAAGGCAGAAGGGCAGCAGCCTGCATCCCAGTTCTTCCTCCTCGGAGCCTGGGGCATGGTGAGAGCAGACAAATCCCAACTCAAACTGGCTCTGGGATATTAATGGCAAAGAGTCTTACAGTCCTCTACCATATTTTTGTCCCTGTAGTGCCTGCGATGTGTTCATCTTGTTCTCTGAAGGCTGAAAAAATTCCTGTGCATCTTCCAGACCAGGAAAATGCAAGTAAACACTCCCAGCTGGAACCACGGGGCTTGTCAGCACCTGCCTGATGGTGGAGGTTTTTCATTTATGACTTACTTAGAGTTTTAAAGAATGGCTAGAAGCCTGTTATTGTGTGCAGTAAAAGCAAATAGTGCCTTTTATTTTCCCCCCTACCACCACTCCTGTCTGCCTTGGTAGCTGATAATGAATCTCTTCTTTAATTGCAATGGTGTTAATTCGGGGGTACCTCCCCGGGGGCAATGCCATGTCTGTGCCAGCCCACCTGGCAGGCGACTGCCAACCCTGAAAAAAACACCCCTCTGAGATTTTGGAGACCCTTTTGCTGTTGCTTCTCACTTTGCAGCTGCTTTGCTTTTCGTGGTGTGCTCCTGGCTCGCAACCAGCCGGGTCACACAGGGCTGCTTCCAGGTGAGCTCTTGCCAAAACCCCCACTGTGCAATGGGTTGCTTTAAAAGCATAGAATCATGGAATGGTCAGAGTTGGAAGGGACCTTCAAGATCATCAAGTTCCAACCCCCCTGCCATGGCCAGGGACACCTCTCCCTAGAGCAGGTTGCTCCAAGCCCCATCCAGCCTGGCCTTAAACACTTCCAGGGATGGGGCATCAACAACTTCTCGGGGCAACCTGTTCCAGGGCCTCACCACCCTCACAGCAAAGAACTTCTTCCTAAGATCTAATCCGAGGAGGAGGAGTCAAGGAGGAAGTTTGCAAAAGAGCCCGAAGGCAGCCCCAAAATCTTCATTCATGCTTGGCTGCCGTTTCCTTAAGGCTGCCCGTGTTTGCAGGAGCAAACTTACTCTAGGAGCAAGTTTCTGAGGCGTTACGAGTTCCAGTCACGTTACAGCTCCCTTTTCCAGTGTCAAGGATTTATGAGACCATAAATGCTTTGAAATCCCAGCACAAATGCACCACAGAGCAGGAGGAGGTGGGAAACAGCCTCTCCTGCTCCCCTTTACCTCCTGACGCCGACCCCAGCACCCGTCGGATGGATTTAACCCATTCCTCCATCTCAGCCTGGGAATTAGCCATGAGCACACAGGTGTCCTGCCCTGTCCGGTTCTGGTCTCCAGAGCCCCCTGCAAAAAAAGCAAACAATTAAACATCATTTTTAGAGAGGATCAGAGGAGAAAAGACACATTCCTTTTGTTTTCTTTGCTAAATGCCTTTTTGGCTCCAAACTTCCCCATTGATGTCTATTCAGCTGTGAAATGAAGTGCTTTTACATCCTCCCCCTTGCAGAAGTTGTGCAAGAAAGGACTAGAAACTGCTGAATGCTGCAGAGAAGAGATGGGACAGTGTCCTCACCTGGGATGATTTCGAAGATAAATTTCCCTCCTTCTTCTGGGCTGCTGACCACCTCCTTGATGGTGCTTCCCTGGAGAGACAGGCAGCCCTAGAACAAAGCAGAGCAGGAGCTGCAAATACCCATGTCCCATCTCTGCCAGGCTGGAAATATCAGGATTAAAGAATTCAGATTGTAGGAGCTAGTGGCCTATATATATATATATGAGCTAAAAATTATTTTCAAACACCAAGGACCCTTCCTAAATGCCAGTTTTTCTGACAGAGTGATTCTCAGAATGAGAAAGCTGGTTATTTTTTGCTCTTTCCTTTTTTTCCTCCCTTCTCACGTGTTTGGGTTTTTGTAATCCCTGTTGGGAGTGGAAGAGCACCGGAGCGCCCTGTTCCTGCTGCACCACAGCAGGAAAACTCTAACACAGCACCGCTTCAAACCAAACACCAAACCAAAAGTTTGCAGGAGAGAAAAAGAAGAAAAAGGGAGAGAAAACAAAGAAGCAAAGTGGAAAACAGTCATTTCTCTTGGATCTTCCTTTCCCCAAGTGTTGGGGTGAACACGGGCAGCTCAGCCCCGTGGGAGGGGATGGTGGGGAGCGGCGCCTGAGTCAGCACCGGAGCCTCCCAGGGCAGGAAATGAGATGGAGCCACAGAAACGACACCTCCCTCTAGCTTCAGCCTCCCGAGAGCCACCGGGCTCCCCTGAGCAGTGGGGACCATCCGTGCTCCCAAAGTCTCAACCCCAGAGTCATTGGTGGGAGTCAGGGAGGTTTGAAATAACCCAGGAGGGTGCGTCAGGGTGACAGCAAGAGCTGCCCAAAGTGCCATCAACAGCCAAAAGCTTTTTGCAGCACTTTCTGTTTCTACATCCCATTTACAGCCAGGGAGTCAGCTCTTCCCAATGATCCCTGAAATGGAGCAAAGCCAGAAACAGGACCTGGATCCCACCAGGCTCAGCCCTGTGCTTTCACCCCGAGGACCTACTCATCACCTTCCTCTTAATGAGCCTTTTCTATCTTGCCATTAGTTTTGCTACCAGTAACAGTTTGTACAGAGACTGGCTTTTCTGGCAAAGGGGTGGGTCTTTCCCTGAAATTTCTCAAAAGGAGGAAAAGATGGTGGATGGTCAAAAAGTAAGCTATAGGATGGAGAAAATTGTTGAACAACTAAAAGGTTATCCATCTAAATTGGGACAACAACCTGATTTCTTCCCGGCAAGTGTACCACCATGCATACCCTGGGAAATGGTTTGTACGGGTGAGACACAGGGGTTGTTACAGCCCGGAGAGGCTGAAGATGGGGTGATGCTGCCAGAGAGCTGAGGACCACAGACATGTGAATCCTGCACCACTCTTGTGCAAAGGGTTGGGTGCACGTTGTGCTCTCCTGAGGATCTCAAAAAGCTTCAGAACTGAGCGGAGCATTCAGCAGATTTCAAGCCCTTTCCCCTAGAGGAACAGGCAGTGGGGCAGGGTTCCTCCAGCCGCCTGGGGTGGACCCAGGACAGCAGCTGAACAACACAAACTGCATCCACACCGCTCCACCTTCTGCAAAGAATGGGGCTGGGCCAGGGTGGGAGACAAATCCTGGGGCTGGAGAGAGAGAAATTTTCTTTCTTCATCCCTCCAGCTGCCCTCTCCTGCCACAAGAGGAAGGAGTTGCCCTTCGCTGTTCTCTGCCCAGCCCACAGCCTGGCCAGGAGGTCCGTCCTGGGCAGATCCTCACCCCCAGGCTATGCTGAATGTCCTGCTTGTTTCTCCCTAAAAGCATCCTGAGAAATACCTTTCCTGCTAAATGTGTGGCTGAAACCTCTCTCAAAGCTCCCATCGTCTTGTGTGCCCATTGCTGCACCCAGCATCACAGAAATGGTGGTGTATCCAGCTCTTTTTCTCCCCAGGCTTTTTCAGTTGTCTTGGAGAATGACAGCAACTTTCTACTTGGTAACTGTTGATTTTTTTCAGCCCCCCTCTTGCTTGGGCCCAGAGGGACCAAGCCCCCAGCAGGGCTTGCAGGCACTTATTCAAGTGCATAGATGATCCCGCCCAACATATCTCACCTCTGTTATTGCCCAGAGGCAGAAAACCTCTTTAATACCCTACTCCAGACCCATCCCAAACCATTTCCCTAGGAGTAAAGTTGCTGGAACAGGGAGATTGAGGAGCAGCAAAGCCCAGCAGCCTGGTCCTACCTGCGGTTTGGCATCATCCTCATCCTTGTAGTAGTAAAGCTGCTGGCCCTTCAGCACAAAGTACCTCTGCTGCCAGTTCTTGACGATGGAGCGCTGCTTCTTCAGCCAGCCGATCTTCAGGGGACGCTCCAGAGGGTTGGGGGAGACCGGCCGGACCCCCATCACCTCACCACTCATCACGCTCCTGGATCGGGCTGCCAAGGAGAGAGAGAGGGAAGGGCTGGCAGGGATAAGCTGGGACCACCAGACCCCCGTCCCCGGGGGTTGGTCTAAGCTACAGCCCCAGGAGCGGCTCTCTGCCCCTCTGGCTGTGCTCAACAGACTGGCTAGAGGTTTCAAAGGAAGTGGCTGCAGTATCTGTCAGTGTGTGCTTCCTTTTTCCTGCGTGGGAGTAATTGTCTTGCAACTGAGAAGAAAATCATTAGCTTTTTTTTCTTTTTTTCTTTCCTTTTTTTTTTTTTAATGGGAGTGTGTGTCTCTTTTCTCATACCCACCCCAAGCAGCCCGCAGCAGCGATAGCAGAATGACCCAGCCCGCCTTTTAAAACAAAAAAATACTGCTTGGAAATGGCAGTTTTGCTCAGGGAGAGCGTTGCCTGGTGTTTCCAGTGGGGCACTTCTCACACAATGGGGCTGGAAACTCTCCAAGGGAGGAGGAGAACATACCAGTGTGGATTTACCGGCTGGGCAGAGCCTTGTCCCCTGTCTCCACTTTGCATCGCGTAGATGAGTCCTGTGCCAGGGACTGTGGCATCTCTAAATGCTTCTGTGACAGTAAAAACCTTGAGAGGGATCATTTCCAGAAGATATTTTTGCCTCTGGACTGGCCACTGGAGACCCAAGTGCCAACCCAGCTGGGTAGAATTAGCAGTTGTGGTTGTAGGGCAAACATAATTATCCGACTTTGGGGGAATTCAGCTTCACTGGGCTCTGCACATGGTGGTTTCCTGAGGTCCTGCATCTCCCCTGCTGAAACGGAGCTGGTGGCACCTGGCTGGGTCCTGTGGGTGCAGGATTTGGGCCTCTGAGGCTGGCAAGCATTTCTGGCAGAGGATGTTCAGGCTGAGGGAGGTGTTGTGCAATGCCCTGGGATGGGGGAAGCTGTGGTGGCCCCGTATCTCTGCCCCCAGATGACTGCTTTTCCCTTCCCTGAGCTGGTCAGCAGAGCAGAGCGCTGCAATTAGACATGAGTGCTGATGAGTCCTGGCCTGCACTGCACCTGGGTGCAAAGGACAAGCTTAAAGAAGGAGGAAATTGGAGTCCTCAACATAGAAAGGACATCAAACTGTTGGAACAGGTCCAGCGCAGGGCCACCAAGATGCTGGGAGGGCTGGAGCAGCTCTGCTGTGAGGACAGGCTGAGAGAGCTGGGGCTGTTCAGCCTGGAGAAGAGAAGGCTCCAGGGAGACCTCGGAGCAGCCTTCCAGGATCTAAAGGGAGCTCCAGGAGAGCTGGAGAGGGACTCTTGGTCAGAAAGTCTAGTGACAGGACGAGGGGGAATGGTTTTAAATTGGAAGAGGGGAGATTTAGATGGGATATTAGGAAGAAGTTCTTTGCTGTGAGGGTGGTGAGGCACTGGAACAGGTTGCCCAGGGAAGTTGTTGATGCCCCATCCCTGGAAGTGTTTAAGGCCAGGCTGGATGGGGCTTGGAGCAACCTGCTCTAGGGAGAGGTGTCCCTGCCCATGGCAGGGGGGTTGGAACTTGATGATCTTTAAGGTCCCTTCCAACTCTGACCATTCTAGGATTCTATGATTCTATTGTGGCCAGCGCGATGCTCAACTCGTGCGCGATGGATGACCAGCTGAAAACTTTACTTGGAGCTGGGGTGAAGCGTTCTCCCTGGCTCTCACCAGGGTTGCCCAGCACTTGCAATCATCTCCTTCACCAACACATCCCCATCACCCTCGGCCCTGCTCCTCCTCGCCACCCTCGCACAGGGCAGGAAAGAGCCACTGAGAGTAAACACGGTGCCCCCTGAAGCATTTCCTGCGGTAACTGCCTCTGAAGTCAAATATTTCCTCCAAAACATCCTCACTCTTCCTCCAGCCCTGGGGACCAGCTGTAGCAGGGTGTCCACAGCCTGCTTCCCGAAAAGAGGAGCCCTGCCAAAGTGTGTCTTGCAGGAGAAACAGTGCTGGGTGTCAGCATGGAGTCCCCATCAACGCTGGCTCCTGCCCCAAATCCTTGTCTTGGACAAGAGCCCTCCCTGCCATCTCCTTTGCTCCTGCCCTGCAGGAGGGACGTCGGCTACTTGCGATAAAAACCATGAAAAGTCCAAGTGCCACAGGAGGTTTTACAACGAAAACTGCAAATGCAAATTTCCCCTGCGTTGAAATAAATAGCTTTGCATTTTTCTCGGCACAAGGAAGCCCACAGGGGCTTACAAAAACCACGTGTGCCGTGGCCCGGGCTGGGGACGAGGAGGGGGAAGTGTCTGGAAGCCGGGAGCAGCCAGGGAGGGCTGTGGTGACTAATTTGCAATTATTTTCCACAAGTAAGTCGCATCCCTGCTGCACCCCCGAGGGTGGCAGCAGCTGATCCCTGCAGGCAGGAGCCTCCGGGCATGAGGAGTCTCGGTCACCAAGCTGTGCCCCAGCACTCAGGTCTCTGCACACACACACACACACACACACACACACACAGCCCTCATCTCAGGGGCTGGCAGCAGCTGCAAGCTGCAAAAAGCACCCAGAATTCCTCCACAAACATGTTTATCTTGAAAAAAAAAAAAGAAAAGCAATTCCTGGTAACAACACAGGCTCTCTGCTCGGTGTCCCCTGGCCTTTTATCCTGTGCTAGCGATTGAATTGTCCCTCTGTGCAAAAAAAAATTATCTTAATTATCATAAGAACGAGCAATGCAGAGGTGCAGGATGCTTCTGTGATAACGACGTGAGGGTTTTTGCCCCCGACATCCTGCAGGCTGAGGGGGGCAGGTGATGGACATGGAACTGTTGGAACAGGTCCAGCNATCTTGAAGGTCCCTTCCAACTCTGACCATTCTATGATTCTATGATTCTATGGCACTGCCTCCTCCATCCACCTGCAACCTTCTGGGCCACCCAGGGTCCCATCCTGCACCCCGCTGAGCATCACCCAGCCAGCCACGGCAGTGGCCACCAGGGCCAGCAGTGCTTTGGCTGGTGCCTCGTGTGAACCACCCCAAAGAAAACAGCTTCAGATGGGAGTCCAAATTGTCCCCACAGCAGTGAGATTTGTGGTGCTGAGCTCCTTCTTCCTCCCCTCACACTTTGCAAGGTCATCCTGGCTGGATTTTTCTCTTGAAGGCAAACCAAGCTGCCAACATGTGCCTTGTCCAGTGCCAGGACCACTGAGGGCCTTTGCTGGGCTTCTGCACCCCTCCCTCAGCCACAGCACCCTTGTCCCCTCTCTGGTTTGACCCAAAGGCATCTCCCACAGCCCGCCGGGGGCATCCCTCACCCCTCCCCAGCTGCCTTCTCCAGTGGTTTTCCTGCTGGAGATGGATCCCACGACAGGGAAGAGCCGTGAAAAGCCTGGGCAGAGGCAGGAGAGCACTCACTGGAGCTGTTCCACAGCACAGAGCCCAGCGTGGGCCTCAGAGGGCCCTTTACCACCGAGGAGAGGAAACTTGTGATGTTGGGGAGGGCAAAGAAACCTGAGCAAGAGCGAGATTGCTTCCTCTGGCCTTCACTGCTCTGGCCACATCTTGGCCTGTGCTTCACCTCCTCCTGCAAGGCTTGTGCCAGCAGAATCACAGAATTGTCTGGGTTGGAAGGGACCTTCCAGATCATCGAGTCCAACTGTCAACCTCAAACTGACAAAAGCCACCTCTGACCCACGTCCCTCAGCACCACGTCTGCCCGGCTTTGAAATGCACCCAGGGATGGCGACTCCATCACTGCCCTGGGCAGCCTCTTCCACCAAAAGGTTTGACAATCCTTTGGGTGTAAAAATCATCCCCGATATCCAACCTGAACCTCCCCTGGGGCAACTCGAGGCCATTTCCTCCTGTCCCATGGCCTGTTCCTTGGGAGAAGAGACTGACCCCCCCCGGCTACTCCCTCCTTTCAGGGAGTTGGAGAGAACGAGAAGTTCTCCCCTCAGCCTCCTTTTCTCCAGGCTGAACACCCCCAGCTCCCTCAGCCGCTCCTGTGGTTGAAATCCCCTCCAAATCTGGATTTTGGGGGGGCAGCAGCCCCACGCTGCCAGGTCCCTCCCAGTTCCCCACCCTCCCCAGAGCTGCTGCTCCGACCCCAGAGCAGTGGCGCTGCCCGAGCTCCCACAGCATCCCCGGGGGACAACTTTGCAAACCACTTCTTGCAAGTCATTTGCAAACCATCTGCTGTCTCGAAAGAGGTACCCAGGGGCCAGATCCCCTCTCCCAAAGCCAAAAGTGGCTTCATAGTCAAAATTGCTGCTGAGCTCGGCCACGGGCACCCCGGCAAACCCCGGCTCACACCTGAAAGGCTGAAGCAGGAACCAAAGGGCGTAGAGAAACAGTCACGGTACCTATTTTTGCAGCATCCATTTTCAGGTTGAAATCCCAGTTCCGTGGCAGCTTGAGGGACATTTTGGATCAAGAGAGGGAGTTTTTTGTTTGAGTTTTTCCCCCCCACCCAGTTTTCCCAGGGGCGGCTTGCTTAGGAGACAGGCCGAGATGAAGATCTGATAGTCCCGTGGGGATCCTGCGTCTGGGGTGTGATTCCCCCCCTCAACGAAATGCTCAGCAAGGGTTGATTTGCCAACGTACTTCCTCCTCCCTCCTCTGAGAGCGGCCACGAACAACCCCATAAAAGTACTTTCCTGCAAAGCTCTCCTCTTGCTCCTCCAACGACGTCAAGGTGATGCTGCCTTTCTTTTTTGGGGGGTTCTTCTTGTCGTTGGCTCCCCTTTTTGCTCCCTGGTTTTGGCTGATGGGGTGTGGCGGGGGGGTGCAGCAGCCTGGCCCCAGCCCACAGAGAAACGTGGCTGCCCGGAGCTGCTCTCGGCACACAGCTCCTCGCATTTGAGGAAGTGGGTGTCCTTCTCGGCGCCGTTGGTGCACCAGAAAATCACTCGCTGAAGGACACGGCCCAGCCCAGGGTTTTGGGAAATGCTTTGCTCAGCAAGATGGCACCTCCCAGGCGTCCCAGCACCTCACCATGTGCATAGAATCATAGAATGGTTGGAGTTGGAAGGGACCTTCAAGATCATCCAGTTCCAACCCCCCTGCCCTGGGCAGGGACACCTCTCCCTAGAGCAGGTTGCTCCAAGCCCCATCCAGCCTGGCCTTAAACACTTCCAGGGATGGGGCATCAACAACTTCCCTGGGCAACCTCTTCCAGTGCCTCACCGCCCTCACAGCAAAGAACTTCTTCCTAAAATCTAATCTAAATCTCCCCTCTTCCAATTTAAAACCATTCCCCCTCGTCCTGTCCCTCCCCTCCCTGACCAAGAGTCCCTCCCCAGCTCTCCTGGAGCTCCCTTCAGATACTGAAAGGCTGCTCCAAGGTGTCCCCGCAGCCTTCTCTTCTCCAGGCTGAACAGCCCCAGCTCTCTCAGCCTGTCATCTTAGGAGAGGCCCAGAAAGTTGTTTGGTTTGGTTTTACACCACCCTTCTATCAGGATCTCATGGAAAAAGGTGTTTGGACAGAGGGTGGCGGGAGCCCTGCTCGCAGGGAAGCAGCCCCGCTTTGAGGCACAGCCAGCAGCGGGATTTCCACCGGGAATTTGCTGGGTTTGATGGCTGATTTCATTAAATTGGCAGGGGATGGGGATAAACCAAAAAGGGATGTTGAGCAGAAGAGCTGAAACACAAGCAGCAGTGCAGGTACACCCATCCCAGAGGTTGTGGGGTGATATCCCGTGGGAATTACAGTGCACGGACACGCACCCTGCCCCACTGCCGGCCAGCTCGGCTGCTTCCCAAGAGATCTCAGCCCCTTTTCCAAAGGATTTAACACCCAGGCATCCTTCAGGACCTCACAGTTGAATATTCCATGCTACTGCTCAACAGTTTTCTGCTTAACCAGCTGACTCCTCCGAGGGCAAAGGGTCTCCATGCGGGATTTGGGGCTGGAGAGTGATTTGGCAAGGTTGCTCCAGAGAAAGTGAGGGCATCGTATTCTTGGTGGTGTTGAAGGTTTAATTTGGCTGAAAATGCCCCCGCAGGGTTTCAGGAAGCAAGAAGAGGGCTGCTGATGCTGGCGTGGCTTGGCTGATAAGTCAAAAACAGTCAAAATAACACAAGAGCTAAAAATAGTATGTTTTGCCGGGTAAACAGAAGGATTCTGCTCTTCTAACCCCACCCAAGTCAGGAGAAACAGCTGAAATGAAGCAATAATTTATGCAAAGCAGAATTCCAACCATTTTTTCCACATTCCCACTGAAATCTTTAGGGTAAAAAGGAGCTGATTTGCAGAGGACAACACTTCCCTCCTCTTTGATCAAGATGCAGGCGGTGTGATGTGATCTCAGCTCCCGCTGCAAACCGCTCGTGTCCCTGGTGCGGGACACGGATGGTCCCATCCTGCCTGATGCTCAGCCCCTCCACAGCCTCCACCTGCACTTCTCCTGGGAAAATCATAGAATCCTAGAATGGTCAGNGAGAGCTACAGGGCAAAGAATGGGAGGACCTGAGTTTAAAACCAACTTATCTGCTTTACTGAGCATTAAAGGAGGGTGTCAGCATCTCCCCCCCGTGCTGACAGTGCTGAATGAAACTCCACTACGGATAATGGAACTTATATTTATTTAACAGTAACATATAGTATATAAATAGGGTAAATACTTTAAAATATACAATATATCACATTCGGACATCCGGTCAAAGAAAGGCAACTCTACATGTGTATCTAAAACATGAATCAAAAGAACAATGCACAGAGAAAGAAGCAGATGGTGGGAACACACCAGGGCTGGAGAACAGGAGCGGACAAAGGTTACAGCAAGTACAGAACTCAGCTCCGGGGCTGGTTAAAGGGGCAGGAACCACGGGAGCTTCCATGCTGTGCTTTGGCTGTTCCCAGGAGGGCCTGGATGGGCCATACAGACACTTTCCCCACAGCCTGGCCCTCCCCCGGTGGCACAGAGCAAAGGAAGGGAAGGATGGGATGGCAGGGTCCCAGCTCAGCCATGCTCGAGGGGACTCACTTCCTGACACCTCGGAATCCAAGACACCAGCACGTGGCAGCCTGGTGCCAAGCGTCAGCTGCTGCAATGGGATTTTCAGTTTTGTGAGCTCCCAGGGTACCACAAACCCCAGGCCATGGCTGCCCCTTCGGATCAGCATCAAGCAGATTTCTGAGCCCATCAACCCGAAGAATATCTAAATAATACAGGCTGACGGGCACAGACACAACACGGTGTGCAGGAACCAGCTTTTGGTGTTCCTCCCAGCACTGCAGGTCATTTAGTTTGGCCATTCAGCCCATCTCCAAACCAGTCTGGGCTACACCAGCCCTGGAGAAGCAAATCCCTGGCAGAGCACAACCACCTGAGGGTCAAACCAGTGTCTGACCAGTATCACGAAGTCACCCCCCAGCCAGCAGGCATCATCAACATCTAGAGTCACCCCACCAGGACACAGCAGCTCTCCAGCCACGAGCCCCCTCCGTGCTCATTAAACACACTCACATCCCCTCTCTGTCCACTTCATCTGGGAAAACAGTGACCACTTGTGAAGAGGTGGCTTCCAAACCAGCCTGTCCCCTCCAAAGTTTCACACCGGCCAAATCCTACTTTTCTCTTCCTCCCAATCCCAGCACACACACGCTGGCCGATACAGTCTCCCCACTCTCTGCTCTGCTCTCACAGTCATTTCCCTCTTGCTGGGTACAAGCAGGAGGAACTTCTCCAGTGGTGGAGCCCACTGGGAACGCAAACTACTGTGTGATGCTGAGCTTGAGCCCTGCAGCTGGAGAAACTTCAGGTGAGCATCCTCCCATCGCCTCACCTACACAGCCCTGCCTTGGCCCCTCCGGCAGCACGAGCTCCATCAGCTTCCCCTCGAACCTCAAATCTCGTAGGAGCTGCAGCAGAAAGGGGTGCAACCTGTCTTGCTCCACGTCCCATGGCATCACAGGTAACTGCTTGGGGGAAACCAACGCCAGTGACATCAGCTTTTCATTTCCTCTAACTTTCGAAGCCCAACTGGAAATATCTACGGCAAACAAAAACCGCTCCTTGGGCTGGGCTGATGGGGAAAACCCTGAGGCAGCACCACCACGTGTGTTCACTCACACCAGTGGCATGAAGTGTCTGCCAGCTGCAGCTCTCAGCCCCACGGAGGACACACTTTGTGGTGCTCACCAGTATTTCTCAGCCAGAGCAACTCCAAAGCCTGCAAACGATCTCCTCCCTTCCTCAAACGGATGCACCTTCCAGCCTGCCCAGTCTCAGAGTGGGATGCTGAACCCTTTTCCTATGTAGCTGCAACCTTTCAGGATCAAAACAGGCTTGGAAGCTCACCCTCCAAGCTGGAAGAACCAAGCTGGAATGAAGCCCTGGGCTCAGCAGAGAGGGCACCCAGCTGCATTTTTGCTGCTGCTGCTGCTGCTCCTCTCCCAGCCCCAGGAAGCCACCGAGCGCGACGGCTTTGCCCTCCAGTGCCTGCAGCCAGCACTGCACCCTTCAAACAGCCCCAGCACCACCTCCAACCACCAGCAGGCTGGAAAGCTTGGCATGGGATCTCTGCCCCCTTCATTACAACTAGAGGTTTAAAACAAGGCTTAAGGACCCACGTGGAAAATTTCTTACTGTAAAGAGCAGTAGACTTGGAGCATTTATCAACACCAGGCCTTCTCCTGTGGGCTGACTCCTGACTGAGCCACTGCTTCTCCTCCTGACTGAGCCACGGAGCAGGGTTTTGGCAGATGTTGGGACATGGGTGAGGAGAATGCGGAAAGCCCCAGCTTGTCTGACCCCACAGGGCAAACAGCTTTTCAGAACCCTCTCACTTCCACACCTCTTCCCAGATCGCGTGCTCCTTGCAGGTGCCCTCGCTTTGCTCACCTAAATTTAGCCAAACAGTCATCAAATCCAGACCAAAAAGATGGAAGAACCTTAATTTAATTTTCAAATTAGGGGCTTGGATCAACATCAATGTCTAAATCGAGAGAAAAGAAACCCCTGCCTAGTCCTGGCTGGAACAGAAGAGTCTCCACACCTCGTCCAGGAAAGCCTCTGCCAACACCCCTGGCATGAACCAAAACTCAACCCTCACCCAGCTCCGTCGTAGCAGCCCCCAGAAGGCAGGGACTTTGCCAAAGCTGAAAACACATGGTGGAAACAGACCCTTCTCCTCCATGATCCTGGAGCTTTCCATCAAACACCTGTACTTGCAGGACAAGGGGCACCAGCTTCTGCCCTGTGGTTCCTGTTCAGGAAAACGAAGCAGAGCTTATGAGAGGGAAAGAGTCCTCTAGAAATCTACGAGAGAGGTTGGGAAATAACAAGGTATTTACACCTGCGTGCTCTTGCTCACTCAGGGGAAATGAAAGCAGGGGCAGGATCAGAACAGCGAGTATGAACTCCCAAATCTTTTCAGGTGGTTCATTTTCCGTGGATGCTCAGCCAGCGGGAACGTGTCCCCACACGGGGCGGGGTGTCTGCGTGTAAGGTTTATGTCAGCAACTGTTTGGGAACAGCAAGGTACTTCTGTGTTATCTTGCCCTGTCCCTTGTTCCCCGGGTTAAAGGAAGGTCAAGTTTCTCTCTCTCATGCACAAACTATAGAAAGAAGCAAAAATCAGAGTCACCTTGGATCTGGGAACATTGCATAAGGTATAATCTGGGGGATATTTTCAACTCTCTGATCACAAAAAAGGGTAAGTTTTACAATCTTAAGGGCTCTCATTTTTAAATAATAATAAAAAAGTATGACAAAATAAAGGAAACTACTCAGATAAACCTCGCAACTATTTCAGTACAAACTATTTATGACAAGGTTTAGTGAGCGAAGCAGGACAGAAACCTGCTGGTAACTGAAGCCAGACTGAAATGCGACACAGACCGTGGTAAACTCAGCAGCAGCAGGACATCTACAACTCAAGTAACAAACAGGTGATAGACGTGATCCCTGAAAGAAAAACACCCCCGGCCCACAGCACCAGCAGGGTGCTGCAGCCCCAGCCAGCAAACTTCAGAAAAAAAAACAAAAACCCCCAAAAAACCCCAAAAAACAACAACCCAAGTTGGAAACTGCGCTCCAAACCAGTTAGAATACCCCAGTGCAGGGTTTCCAACCTTTGAGCAATGGAAAAGTGTGGTTTAAAGGTTATTTGAGAGGGGGAAAAACCAAAGAATTATGTTATTTAAAGGGTTGTTCTTACTTGGCAGGAATTACTCAATGAAACTTCTTTGAAACCTATTTACTTGATTCAGTTTGGAAGCAATTTGAACTTCCCACATTCCCACAAGCGACTACCAGTTCCCTGACTCCTTGTTCCCAGCCTATTTCTGGTTTTGTGGATTATAAAAAAAACTTTTATTTGCCAAAATATCAGCCGTAACGGAGGAATGTGAGAGGTGCTGCAAAGTAAAACAAGAAAAAAATCAAAAATAAAAAGAAACAGCCAGTGAAAATAGATGCATGTGCCTGGCCAGGCAGAGGAGACACAGCTAATTAGTACAGAATCCTCTGCCAATTAATTGAGAGCCTTGTGCTCACGGCACAGTCAGGACAGCACAGAGGCATCAATGTGGCTTGCTGGGAAAATTCCCATTGCCTTCCCAATTCCCACTGGAGAAGAGGATGGTCCCCAGGGCTGCCCCCGTGCCCGCAGCCCGGCCGGGGCAGCTGTGCGGGTGTACCTTCACACGGAGGCGGGTTGTACAGACAGTGTGTCATCTACACCCTGCGCAAAACACCCTCACGGGAAAGGTTTGGCTCTGCCCACACACATCCAAGGGTAAGAACAGAGCACGAGGACAGTTGTTGTACCCTCCTACTTCACCCAACAGTCCTTCCAAGCTCCTTTTCAACTACAAACCCAAGATTTGCTCATTGGAACCAAAGCGATATAAATACATTATTTAAAAAAACAAAAACAAAAACCCCACAAATGCAAACATTTACCAAGAAAGGAAGAAAAGTTACAGTGAAATGAGGCCTTGTTATTGTCTTAGATCAGGCAAGCCAGGAATTTCCTCAGCAGGGCTTGTCTGTTTTCAGTCCTGTTCCGACGGCCCGGGCTGTCTACGCGTCCTCCAAAGTGCCCAACATACCCTTGTCGACAAGGTGTGCTTTTAGCGTGTTGAAGATGTGGAGCTGCTGGTCTGGCCGCAGGGTTAAGAACTGCTGGATGAGTTTGCTCGGGTTGGGACCTCTGAAAAACACAAAAAGGAGCATCACCAAGGAGTCAGGCTGCTAAGCCTTCACAATTTGGGAACCCAAGTGCCTCATTTCACCAAAATAATTAAGCTTAAAGAGCGAGCCACGTTGCCCATCCTCTCCCCAGCTCTGCCCAGGGTGCCTCACTCCACTGGAGATGTGGGAGTGGATTTGAGAGGCACAGGATGCTGAACTGCAAACAAAGAATCCACCCCAAACCCAAGCTGTTTTGAGAGGGTTGTGCATCTCCCCTCATCCGCAGGCACTCCCCCTCCAAAATCCAAGCAGCCACTTAAAGGCAGTTCCCTTAACTCCTTTCAGCACATCTTTTATGCACCTACAGGTTTTCTTCTGTGTTTGGCCATGGATTACTTGGTAATGCTACAAAACTGGATTTTTCTGCTTCTTCAGCTCTGGAAACCCTGCTCAGGATTCAGGGGGATGCAAGAAAGGACATGGAGAAATTCCAGAGGGACTGGAATACCAGACTTTGGGAAACGGGGCTTGTGTTTCCAGCCCTGCGTGACCCTGCAAACAAAAAGACACTTCCCTTCTTCAAGCCTCTGTTTCCTCTCTTTCTTTATCTTGTGTTTTCAGCTGTTCATCTACCAGAGATAACAACTGTCTCTTCATCACAGTCCCGTGCATCACTTGTGTTTGTTTGCCAGGGCCCCCAAACCTCACCACAAAGCAATAAACACCTGATGAAGCTTGCGATGTACACGTTGACAAAGGTGGCCATCAGGTACTGGCAGTCAAAGCGGTCCATGATACCTCCATGTCCAGGGATTGTGTTGGCAAAGTCCTGCACAAAGAGAAGGAATCATGCTGAGCAGCCTCAAACAGCCCTTACCCAGACCTGCCTGCGTCCCGCTGGCCACGACACTCATACCCTTGCTCCTATTTTTCCTAGAAGGAAAGACTCAGAAGACGACGACAACATTTTGTTTAATCTCTCCCTGGTTTTCAAAGTTCCTCCTTTATGGAGACCACCAGTGCTTGAGGAACAAGGAGGTTTAACTCAGACCTGTCACTAAAAGGTTAAGGAAAGTTAATGTTTCTCTCTCTTGCCTTTCAAGGCATCTTCACCGAGAGGAAAAACCAGCCTGCAAGACATCAAGGGAAGCCTCAGATTGCAAAATTTCCCCACTGGGCTCTTCTTCCTCTGCCTCAAGTTCTGCACCACAGCGGGGTTTAGACTCTCGGGGCTGAAAGTCTCTCTCCATTCAGTCACAAAAACTAGATCCTGCTCCAGCATCTGATCTGTGACCAAACAACCCTCCCCTCCCTTCCCCAAGCTCCCAGACTGTCTCTGCTTAGAGCACAGTCATTCCTTTCCAAAACACAAATTCCCTTCACCCTTCCCCATCCTCACCTTGATTTTGAAGGCCCTCTTGAACCCACTGGCAAAGAAGCCTCCGAATGGCCCGATGAGGGAGGCGAAAGTAGAGAGTGCGATGCTGTGGATCTGGAAGGGGTACATCCGGACTGTCTTCTGCAGGAAGAGAAGGATTTGCAACGAGAACAGCCCTCTACACTGCATCCCTCACCTTTCTGCCTTCTCCAGGCTTTGGACCAGTTGGTTTTCAAGTGGGTTAATGGCCCACCAAACTTGGGAGAATTCCTTTAAGCCTTCAACCAACTTGGAGCATCGCTAAATCCCCCTTTTTCTGGATGTACCATCATCCTTTGTTACGTTCCTTCAAAGAGCATCAAAATCATAGAATCACAGAATGGTCAGAGTTGGAAGGGACCTTAGAGATCATCAAGTTCCAACCCCCCTGCCATGGNAGCTGGACACAGGACTCCAGAGCAGAGGGGGAGAATCCCCTCCCTGGCCCTGCTGCTCACGCTGCTTTTGCTGCAGCCCAGGCTGGGGTTGGTTTCTGGGCTGCCAGAAATAAAATAAAGCCCCATTCTCTTTTCTTAGTGTTCCTATCCCAATAAATAAGACCCAGTAGACAGAGAGAGTCCTACCCAGCCCACCACGGACTGCAGCACCAAGGGGATGTTGTACTCCTGCAGCTGGAACAGCTCGGAGGGCTCACAGTCCACTGTGAAGCTGTTGGTGTCGTTGTTGAACTCCACCGGACAGGTGAAGCACCGGTACCCAGACATCACGTAGGAGAGCTCCACGGAGAGAAAGAGAGAGGCAGCAAGAGAAAACAGGTTTAATAATTTCCTGAGCAATGTGGCAGAGCCCATCTCAAGGGAAAAAGGCCACTCAGGGAGAGGAAGGGTGAGGAGGGAACCACACTCCCAGCTTCATTAAGAAGATTACTCTCCTGAGAGGCAGTAATTAGCTGAAGGCAGAGCAAGCATTTTTCTTCAGTAAGTGCATCTGTTCAGCATCAGCAACCAGAGCCCCGCACAAACGGATGGGCTGGGACAAGCTGGAGCACTTGGTTGGGAGGCCAGAAGCCAGCAGACACAGACATCATCATAAAAACAGGTAAGAAACATTCCAAGAGTGCTGAAATTGCCCACACGGCCCTTGAAATGCTGCTCCAACAGATCCATCCAACAGCAGCAGCAAGAAGATTTCACAGATAATTCTTGTAGTGACCACGTCGCAGCATCTAACAGGGACTAAAAACTTCCTCCAGTTCTCTGCTCCACCTGCATCCAGCACAGAACAGCCTGGCACCAGTTCAAACCAGTCAGTAAGGAAAATGGGAAGTCTCTGACAAGAGCTGGGAGAACTTAAAGCCCAACTGTGCTTTTTAAACAAAACCCCATCACCCTACGAAGGGAAAAGACCAACGAAATAAGCACCACGGTTGCTACTCACCAGTAATCCAAACAAAACCGTGGCAAAAAATCCTCCAATGAACCCCTCCCAGGTCTTCTTTGGGGAGAGCTGCCAGAGAGAGGGAGAGGGGGGTAATTACAACCTGCACATAGAGTCATAGAATGGCTGGAGTTGGAAGGGACCTTCAAGATCATCAAGTTCCACCCCCCCTGCCATGGGCAGGGACACCTCTCCCTAGAGCAGGTTGCTCCAAGCCCCATCCAGGCTGGCCTTGAACACTTCCAGGGATGGGGCATCAACAGCTTCCCTGGGCAACCAGTTCCAGTGCCTCACCACCCTCACAGCAAAGAAGTTCTTCCTAAGATCTCATCTAAATCTCCCCTCTTCCAATTTAAAACCATTCCCCCTCATCCTGTCACTAGACTTCCTGACCAAGAGTCCCTCTCCAGCTCTCCTGGAGCTCCCTTCAGATCCTGGAAGGCTGCTCCAAGGTCTCCCCGGAGCCTTCTCCAGGCTGAACAGTCCCAGCTTTCTCAGCCTGTCCTCACAGCAGAGCTGCTCCATCCAAACATCTCCTCTGCAGCCCTGCCTCCCTCACGAATTGCTGAGGCAAAGACAAATTGCTGCCACCAGGCAACAACTCAAGAGTTTGGTAAGACGCTGACACCAACACCTTGGTCTGAAACCAGTTCGTTTCCCTTTAGAGCCCCAAAGGCTCTAAAGTCACCAAGTTTAGTTGGGAGATTTGCTTCAGCCCCGCAACTCGGGAGGTGGGGGAATGCAGGATGAAGACCCAAAGAAGCCCAAATGTGTATTTCATCCAGCAAAGTGGTACAAACCTTGATGAGCGGCGTGCGGCCGAAGAAGAACCCGAACATGTACGCCATGATGTCGTTGCAGATCACGCAGGAAATCGGGACGATGAACCTAAAGATGGGAGAAGAATCAAACCATTGGAAAGTGTCCCAGTCGGACAACTCCCAAGACTTCAATAACAGAGCAGCAGCTTCAGAAGATGCTTGGCAGGGCCATCACATCAGCGTCCCTCCTCCAACGCAACACAAGGAGCAACCACTTGAAGTTCCCGAGAGGTCACTCTAGTGCCCAGGATGAAAAAGCAGGTTGGGCACCCAGGATGACCTGGTTTAAGCACATTTTCTTTTGCCACACGTGACATGCTGTTAGTCACCGCCTCTCCCCCCGGAGAGGCTACATTTTAGCCTTAAGCAGCCAGCCAGCTCCCAGGACACTCAGGGCTGGTGGTGGGACACAGAGGAACATGCCACCTTAGAGCGACCACCAGGAGATCCTGGCCCTGCAGGTTGTGGGAAGACCAGGACAGGGGCCTCCCCTCTGCACAGTGTCTGGATAAGGGGGTAGGCTGCAATCTCCTTCTTTTCCCAGTGCTGCTTTGCCCCTTTTCCTAACGGCATTGCCCCAAACCAAGCACCAAGAAGCACCTTCCCATCCCTTTGCTAGAGATGGGTATAAAGAGAAAGCACCTACACAGGCCTGACGCTGCCTGAAAGGTCCCTGCACCCCACAGCAACTCTCAGATGCTTCTTTACAAGAACTCTCAAGTAGAATAAAGCAAGTTCTAAGTCGCTTGAGGTATCACTCAACATTTTGCTTTTCTATTCCCAGTAGGTTGGGTCCTCACAGGAAGGGCCTTCTCCTTGTGTTTCTTCAAAAGAAGAGTTTGAACTCAAAACGTGGCCATTGGTTTCAGGCTGCAGAAATCAAAGCAACCGAGAACACGCGGCAACTCACCAGATCATTCCTTCAAAGAGGTTGTGAATGATGAGGTGCGACTGGGTAACAACAATGAGCAACGTCACATGGGTCCATCCAAACTGGAAGAGAAGACAGCATGCAGTCCAGCCTGCCTACAGACACTGCCCACGCAGCGCCGGCAGGAATCAGATGCTGTTAGATCCCACCCAGACAGAGAACAGCTCGTGCCAACGTGCCTTTCCCAGCATGCACCTTCACCACCAACATCGAGAGTCATGGGAACAGTAATTTATGGGCATGTTCTTCAGCTCAAGCCCAGAGGTGACCCTCACTGGGAAGAGTTTTGCTGAACCAAGCACTTTTTAGCCCACCCCTATGGATATCTCACTCAGCTTTCTGACTATAGAGGAAGAGAAGACTGACAGACACCCAAGCTGTATCCCTGCGGAACATACTG
Source organism: Thinocorus orbignyianus (assembly GCA_013400375.1). Classification (NCBI taxonomy): domain Eukaryota; kingdom Metazoa; phylum Chordata; class Aves; order Ciconiiformes; family Thinocoridae; genus Thinocorus; species Thinocorus orbignyianus. The sequence goes on from VXBW01001559.1 coordinate 59,579, forward strand.
GAAGGTAGGGTGGGTGTCAGGAGGATGGGGCCAGGCTTTTTTCACTGGTGCCCAGTGAGAGGACAAGAGGAAACAGGCACAAACTGGACCGTGAGAAGTTCCATCTCAACATGAGGAGGAACTTCTTGCCTTTGAGGGTGGCAGAGCCCTGGCAGAGGCTGCCCAGAGAGGTGGGGGAGTCTGTCTCTGGAGACATTCAAATCCCACCTGGACACGTTCCTGTGGGACCTGCTCTGGGTGGCCCTGCTCTGGCAGGGGGTTGGACTGGGTGATTTCCAGAGGTCCCTTCCAACCCCATAGCATTCTGTGATGGCCAAACACAAGCAATGCCTTCCTGTTGTTGGGGAGAAGGGGATGGAGCCAATTAACCCTGGTGGTGATCAACCCTCAGCACAGGAGTCCAGCTGCCTCGTGCAGTTCTCTCAGCCTGCAGGGAGTTTCTTAACAGCATCCACAAGTGCTGAGAGAAGTGAACACATGTTTGCTTCCTAAAAATACAGTCCACTCACAGTAACTTTTCTTCCAGGCAGCTTTACAAGACACAACCAGCCCAGAAGCATCTACAGACACATTTTTCCTCTACACAACAGTTTCAAGCAGCCTACACGATTCATTCCTCTGCCTCCCTCTGGGGCAGCCAGGCCCTGCAGTTAACCTTACCATGTAGAACTGGAGGCGATAGTGTTTCTTCACCAGACTCAAGACAAACATGCAGAAACCTAGGAGAGAAAGAAGGAAAGGAAATGGTGGGAATGTATCTTCAACAGCAAGAAATGTTTTGAGTTGTTTTACGATGACATTGCAGAGCTTCTCGGGAGTTTACTTGAGTAGAGCAGCAACACGGAGCGGAAAAATCCACTCCTTCCGAAGTCAAAAAATACCACTGACTGCAAGTAACGCTGGGAGAGATGAACCATCAAGCGTGGCTCTCCTGGACAGATTATGGGATTTTCTTCCACAGAGCCTCATAGAATCACAGAATGGTNNNNGCCCTCCCAGCATCTTGGTGGCCCTGCGCTGGACCTGTTCCAACAGTTCCATGTCCTTTCTCTGTTGAGGACTCCAGAGCTGGACACAGTAATGCAGGGGATTTGCCATCACTACTCGACCCACACAGCCAAGTTACAGCATCACTAAGGAGCAGAAATAATTTGCTACGAACACTACATTGGACACAATACTCAGGACAAGAGGAGTTCAAGGAGATTTCTTCCCTCCAGCCCAGCCAGGATTAACCAACAGAGAATGTGGTCTCTACCTGTCAAGTAGAGGGCAAAAGAAATGAAGCGGTGGTATTTGCTGAGAATTCGGAGGGGCTCCTCCCTCTGAACCAGGGTGAAGAAATAATCTGTCACGGTCTCACCATAGAAAAAGTAGTTCACACAGAGCAGGAAGTACCTGTGAAGGACACAGATGCTCGTTAGCAGGAATCATAGAATGGTTCAGGTTGGAAGGAACCTTAAAGATCTTCAAATTCCAACCCCCCTGCCCTGGGCAGAGACACCTCCCACCACACCAGGGTGCTCCAAGCACCCTCCAACCTGGCCTTGAACCCCTCCAGGGATTTGGCAGCCACAGCTTCTCTGGGAAACCCCTTCCAGAGTCTCACCACCCTCACACCAAAGAAGTTCTTCCCCAAATCTCACCTCAACCTCCCCTCTTTTAGTGTCAAAACCTTTCCCCTCCTCCTGTGGCTCCCCCCCCGACCAAGAGTCCCTCCTCATCCCTTCTGTAGGCCCCCTTTAGATATTAGAAGGCTGCTATAAGGTCTTCCCAGAACCTAAAAGGTTTCTGGACAAACAGAGAACATGTCTGATCCCTAAGGTGTTTACACTGCTCTAGACAGGCTGTCTTCAAGTGACAACCAGAACTTGATTTCCTCCAGTTTAGAAACATCCCCCTCACTTCAAGAGGTGGCTGCATCCCTCAGCTCCGCTCTGTGAGGGATCACACAGGGGTTGGTGGTGGCCTCCTGATGCACGAAGACTTTCAGCCTTTAGGTGGCCCTCCTCCACCGCCCTCTGCCAGCTCCTGCACCCTCAGAGCTCCCACTCTGTGTCCCCTGAATGCCCTGCTCCTGCCCTCTGCCCAGCCCTTCAGACACCCAAAAACTCCCAGCCCACCCGAGCGACCCCCTCCATCTCTCGTCGGCGACGCCTCTCCCTTGCACAGGTCACGGGGCTCAAATCTCTGCACTTCATTAACAAGGGGACAAACTTTATCAATTAGTGCTCTTTCAAGATGCTAGGAATCAAGATCCGTGGGGGTTTTTCCTTTACAAGAGCTGCTGACTCTGGTCAAGAGGGTCTCTGGTGTGAGGTGATGATTCCCTTCCTGCCTCTTTGCAGGGAGATGAAGCCCCGCTGCCCCTCACAGGCCTGGGACAGGGAGCAGCCCCTTACTCACCAGCTGAGGGTCCTGAACCAGGGCAGGTCGTACGAGTGGTACACGTTATACCCGATGGTGATAATCTCATGGAAACATTTGATCTGGACACACATCACCTGCACAAAAGGACATCCAGAAGCTGTCATACACATTGGTTAAATATCTCTTGCCTCAAGGAGATAAAAAGCACGCAAGGGCAGAGCAAAAAGGTACTTTAGCAGTCGCTGCCAGTCTGGCAGGAGTCTCCTAATCCAACGTGGGAAGCTCACCAGGTTGATTTTCCCTCCCCTTTCCTCTGCAGGAGGTTTCTAACCACCCCTTGGATTGTTTCAATTGCAGCCAAATCATAGAATCACAGAATGGCTGGAGTTGGAAGGGATCTTGAAGACCACCCAGTGCCACTCCCTGCCCTGGGCAGGGACACCTCCCACCACACCAGGGTGCTCCAAGCCCCATCCAGCCTGGCCTTGAACCCCTCCAGGGATGGGGCAGCCACAGCTTCTCTGGGCAACCTCTTCCAGGGTCTCACCACCCTCACAGCAAAGAAGTTCTTCACCAGATCTCGCCTCAATCTCCCCTGTTTCAGGGTCAAACCCTTCCCCTTCATACTGTGGCTCCCCTCCCCCATCAAGAGTCCCTCCCTATCTCTCCTGTAGGCCCCTCTCCAGGTCCTGGAAGGCTGCTATAAGGTCTCCCCGGAGCCTTCTCTTCTCCAGGCTGAACAACCAGGGCAGGGAGTCACAGATTCCTCCCCAGTTTCCTCCCCAGAAAGAGAAATCCAGCAGGCTGGATAAGGACCTCTAAAATAAGAGGCTCTGAGCTGCCCAACCCAGAGAGGAGGGCTCCTGGGACCACTGCTATCCCTGTAAACATCAGGGCATCTCCCTGGAGCACTTACTATCGTCATTAAGACCATGGGTCCCAAGTAGATGATGATGAAGAAGAAGGTGATCATCGCCAGCGTGAGGATGCCTCTTACCCACCAATTCTTCCATCTAGGCCAGAGAGAAGGAAAGACGTTAGAGAAAGCCAAAACAATGCAAGGAAGCAGGACAGCACTTCTTCCCTCTGCACGTGGCAGGAAGGAAGCCCAGCCCTGGAAACTTTGAAGTTTCCTTTCGGTGCTGCAGAGAGACCTGGATGCACTGAGCAAGGCCTGGCTGCAGCAGCTGCAGGGCTATGGCTCTGCTCAGTCCTCCCTGCTATGGGAAAAGCAGAGCACTGACACGGGGGCAGGAGAGCATGGAGAGCATCTGCTCCTGTCCTCCTACGGGTTTCCCACACCTCAGACAAGCTGCAGGGTAAGTTCAAACAACACGGAGACCATTACCCCTCTCTGCTCTCCTTTTCAAGAGCAGACCCGGGCCCTGGCATGTTGCAGCCTCATTGCTTTCCCAATGGATCCTGCCTTGAGCCTCTCCCACCTCACAACACATCCAGGAGAGACACCTTCTCCCACGGTGGGAACGCGATGCTTGTTCCCCAAAGCAGTCTGTAGAAAACATTCCTAAACCTTGTCCATATCAGCGTGTTTTCCTCCTGAAAGAAGGAGGATCCTTCTTTCTTGCAGAAGCAGATCACGCCAGGCATTAAAAAACACCTCAGTGGAAGACTTTGCTGAGTCCAAGTGAAATGCAACATCTCCTGCCCCCACCCTGGGGTCCCTCTTCACCTGCTGGGACACAACCCGTGGAAAAACACACACCACCCCCCGCAGCCCTCCCCACCCACAGCACCCTCCTCCTCCTCTGCTTCCTGTGGCCTCGGGGGCACCTTCCTGCTTGCACGATGGGGAGGGAGAGCTCAGCGCTTCCTGGAGCTGCTGCTTCAGCTTCCAGCAGCCACCGCTGTCCTACCAGGCTGGGAAAGCCACAGCAGGGACACGGGGACCCTGGCAGCGGAGGGGAGGGATGCTCAGGGAGTGTTACCTCGAGGACAGGTTGGAGAGAGCTCTGTTCAGGACCTCTGGAGTGTCATCCGACGTCGGCACCGGGGGCGAGCCGCCAAATTCGGATTTGCTTTCGCTGTCTGATGCTGTCTCTCCATCCAGCTTGTTCTCAGACTCCGACTCCTGCGAGACAGAGACAAGGAGTGTCACAAAACACAAAGAGTGTCACTAAACACAGCGCTGGGCAACCTCTGAAGAAACTCTGGATGTAACAAGTACCCCCACTCTGCTTCTGCGTGAGGAAAAGACCATATTCTGGTTATTCCATGGGGTTATAACCCGTGAGAAACAACACTGAGCGGTTTAGGTGACGCACAGGATGGGGTTTTACTCTCTCCATCAGTCTCTGCAGCAGCTACAGAAAGGGATTTGTTCCTTCTGAACAGTTAAAGGCATCTCACAGTTGATTAATAAGCATCTCCGAGTGCAGGCAGCGCCTGAGGGACGCGGGCTCGTTAGCAGGAATTTTTACAAGGTCTCCCAGTCTCCAGGCACATCTCCAAGTACACCAGGCTGCCCAGATTAGATGGGAAGAAAGGCCTCCAAGTAGACAGGCTCAAGGCTTCCAGACAGCCTTGTCAAGCGCTGACTTTACATGTGGGTGCTAAAAATAACATGAGTCCATCCTCAAATAGCTGAAGAGGAAGAGCATGGCTTATCACCCAGGCCCAGCCATCCTCCCTGGCCACAGAAGAAACCTGACGTGCTGGAAAGAAACGCACACACACGTGCTCTCCCCACCCCTCGTGCTGCTCCAGCACTTCGCTCCGAGCAAAGTCCTGGATTCAGGGGGTGACTAAATACAGGCGAGGCAGGAGGTCGCTGATGGCTCTGCACCAGGCCAGCGGTGGAAAAAGGATTCCAAATGACCTCCTGGCTCCCAGGCAAGGCCTCTGCCCTCCCCCAAAGGCAGTTTTTATAGTTACAGAATGGTTGGAGTTGGAAGGGACCTTCAAGATCATCAAATTCCAACCTCCCTGCCCTGGGCAGGGACACCTCTGACCACACCAGGGTGCTCCAAGCCCCATCCAGCCTGGCCTTGAACCCCTCCAGGGATGGAGGTAAGGGACTCTTGGTCAGGGAGGGGAGGGACAGGATAAGGGGGAAGGGTTTTAAATTGGAAAAGGGGAGATTTAGATTAGATTTTAGGAAGAAATTCTTTGGTGTGAGGGTGGTGAGGCACTGGAACAGGTTGCCAGAGAAGCTGTGGCTGCCCCATCCCTGGAAGGGTTCAAGGCCAGGCTGGATGCCAGACCTGACCTTCCCAGCAGAGCCGTTCTATCTCCCAGAGTTGCCCCAGTGGCCCCACATCCCACCCCCTTCATCCCTGGCAGCGGGAACAGCAGAGTTTGTGCAACAGAGACGCAATCCCCACAGTTCCATTTCCAGAAAGCACAAAGAAGGTCATCCAGAGGTTTGTCAAGTCAAAGGGACGTGGCTGGGATGCAACACTAAATGCAGGGCTCGTTCCTGCCCACATGACTTTCCTTGCTCAATTTGAGCCTGATAGGAGGTGGGAGAAAACACTTTCCCTGAGGGCAGAAATGGCCAAAGCGAGGGCTAACAGGCATTTTAACATCTTTGTCTTGTCGGGAATCAGCTCCTCTCCCTGCTTAGATCTCTCCTTGAAACAGGCTGTTGAGATTATATAGGACATTGTGCCAGATAGAGGCTACGGAGAGGACTCAGTAATTGACACTATTTTTATACCTTTTATGCAAATTGCACCCATCAGCCCCCAAATCACCAGTTTAAGCAGCTGAGCAGGGTGCTAAAGAACTTGTTTAAGCCTGAGCGTGATGCACCCTGCTCTGGGCTCCTTAATCCAGCTGTGGCATTGCCTTGGTAACAGCCTCCTGCAGCTCTTGCCACCGGCTCCCTGCTCTTCCAGCCCAGCCAGACCCGTTCCCAGCCTTGCAGGATAATCACCAGGCAGCAGCATTTCCCACAAAGCTGCTTCCAGCAGCCAGCAGAGAGCACAAAGCAGCACAGCCAGGGATGCTCCCAGAGGGCTATGGCCAGGAAAAATGTAAGCTCATTAGAGCTGGTTCTTCTGCAAAGAGCTTGGTGACTGCCAGGGGCAGGTTTGGGCTGCTTTAAGCCACAGTGACCTCCAATGCCAGCACCAGCTGGCTCTAATACGTGGGATTCTGTCATCAATTTCGCTGCTCCTCCAAGAAACACCACATTTCCGATGCCTCTTCTGTGCTGTTTCCTCCTAGTTCTGCCCTGGAATAAAATAAAAGCCTGGAGAGACTCAGACTTGCAGCAAGTTAACCCAGAAATCACGACTTGCCTCCTTTCCCAGCCACCAGGAACTCCTTCCTTCACCCTTCAATGGACCTCTTCTCTGCCTTTTTTTGGCTGTTTAGGTCTTCCTCAAACTGAAGCTGTTGAGCCACAGGCTGATCCTCACGTCCATCTGATGATGCCTGAACCAACAGTGACTCCAAGGGAGGCAACTAAGGCAGCACCACACTGGTACCCAGAAGCCGCAGGGTCTCATTGAGCCAGACGCTGCCTGGACAAGCCAAACCTTTCAGCAATCCCACCACCCTTCCACGGGTGCTCCTGCACTGGGACACAGCTGTTTCCAGCTGTATTTATCCCATTTATCCCTTTCCCTTCACCAATTTTCCCCGTTCTTTCCCTTGTTGATATCCCCTCTGCCTCTCTCCTCCTGGGCAGGAGCAGAGCACTCGGTGCAAAGCGTGCCAGGATGGCAGGAATCTGCCTGCATGATACAGAGCCAGGAAACAATTAAAACCCATTAGCAAGAACAAAGCAAACTTCACCTCCAGTTTCACTGGAATCCGGCTTTACTTTTCCATTTCTTTTCCAGTATAAGCATTAAGTCTATAAAACCACAATCAGATGCAGTAGCTTTTACTGTCTTCCCTTCCCAATGTGAAGTGATTAAACTGAAGGGATCTTTTTTTTTGGGGGGGGCAGATCTGCCCATCCAGGCAAGCCCAGGGCTCCTTCTTCAGTTAATCATCTCAATATTGAAGGCTTCTTAAAGAACCGAGGGAATAAGCAATGCAGGAATAGCTTTGTATAGGATATATAATGCTATAACACAGGATATATAATGCTATAACACAGGAAATTATTACATAAGTTGTATAATGCTATCTTTAGTTTTATATATTAATACTTGTACTATTTGTACTGTTTGTATTTGTACTAACTGTACAAATACAGGCTGGGTGGAGAA
>VXBW01001559.1:75668-99652 GCA_013400375.1 Thinocorus orbignyianus
AGCTTCTCATCCACCACCAACCACGAGTCCTTCTCCTCAGGGCTGTTCTCAAGCCCTTTCATGAGATCATGGAATGGGTCGGGTGGGAAGGGACCTTAAAGACCATCCTAGGATGGGACATCCAGGGACACCTGCTCCCACCAGCCCAGGTTGCTCCAAGCCCCATCCAGCCTGGCCTTGAACCCCTCCAGGGATGGGGCAGCCACAGCTTCTTCGGGCAACCTGGGCCAGGCTCTCACCACCCTCACAGCACAGAAGTTCTTCCCCAGATCTTATGTCCATCTCCCCTATTTCAGGGTCAAACCCTTCCCCCTCGTCCTATGGCTCTCCTCCCTCATCAGGAATCTTCCCCAGCTTTCCTGTAGGCTGCTTTCAGATACTGAAAGGAACTGATTTGCTATGGTGAAATTTTTAGGTAGTGTTCATAAACCATGCTGATGGGGGGGGGGTTAGGAAACAATAAATACTCCAGAAATGGGAGGGGCCACCTGGTACTTTAACTCTTGAAACAGCTTATTTCATCTACGACTTCCTCCTTAAGCTAAAGGCCTTTTTTTAGGCTGCATTCAGGTGTTCCTGCCGGGCTGATGTCCTCTTAAAGCCTATAAAAGGTTGTTGGGGTCCCGTTCAGATTGCCAGCTCTAATTAAACAAGGTCCATCTTACTGTTGTAATCAAGGTTGCTTTACCTGGAGAAGGAGCCAGGGCCACAATTTAAATTCAGGGTAGTAACTCCTCAGAAACACTTGGTCAAAATGTGCTTTGCTTCTTTAGATCAAGAAAAGGTTTCGGATTATGAGATGAAGCTGATGGATCTCGACGTGGAGCAGCTTGGAATTCCAGTAAGTAGCAGCCCCAGTGCCTGACTGCGCTGTCTCTAGTGGGTGTTTCCCTACATTCACAGCGGATTGAAGGGATGGAGTTTATAAAATCAATTGTTTTGGAAAGAAACTCAAGTGTAGTGACTGGGGTAGGGGTTTAATCTCGGTGCTTCCCTGGCAGGAGCAGGAATACAGCTGCGTGGTGAAGATGCCTTCTGCTGAGTTCGCCCGCATCTGCAGGGACCTCAGCCACATCGGCGACGCCGTTGTCATCTCCTGTGCCAAAGATGGTGTGAAGTTCTCAGCTAACGGAGAGCTGGGAAATGGGAACATCAAGCTGTCGCAGACCAGTAACGTGGATAAAGAGGAGGAAGCTGTAAGTGAAGCTTTCCTGGTTCCTTGGGGGGTCTTCGGTGTCGAGGTTTCTGCTAATAGGACTAATTGTGATTCATTGAGGGTTAAAGCTGGGTGGTGAGATCCTGCATTGCTCTGGTTTCTAGGCTAGAGGCAAGAAATTGCTGCCAGCTTTAGGTCCTTACCCCGGGGCCTGTCAGCTCTGCACTGGGTCCCTGAATCCTCTGAGAGGCTGGAGGAAACTCGTTGCATTTATTGAGATCTAACGAGGCTGGTGGTTTCCCAGGTTAACATCGAGATGAACGAGCCAGTCCAGCTGACCTTTGCCCTGAGGTACCTGAACTTTTTTACCAAAGCCACCCCCCTGTCACCCACCGTGACCCTCAGCATGTCTGCGGACGTCCCTCTAGGTGAGTAGCAGCAGCTCTCCCTGAGCCCAGGCAGTGGCCAGTTCTGGGCTCCCCAGTTCAGGAAGAACAGGGAACTGCTGGAGAGGGGACAGCAGAGGACCACAAAGATGCTGAGGGGCCTGGAGCATCTCTCTTGGGAAGAAAGGCTGAGGGACTTGGGGCTGTTTAGTCTGGAGAAGAGAAGGCTGAGGGGGATCTGATCAACACCCAGAAATCCTTCAAGGGTGGGTGTCAGGAGGACGGGGCCAGGCTTTTTCCAGTGGTGCCCAGTGAGAGGACAAGAGGGAACGGGCACAAACTGGACCATGAGAAGTTCTATCTAAACATGAGGAGGAACTTCTTGCCTTTGAGTGGCAGAGCCCTGGTAGAGGCTGCCCAGAGAGGTGGGGGAGTCTCCTTCTCTGGAGACATTCCAAATCCCTTGGACATGTTCCTTTGGGATTTGCTCTGGATGGCCCTGCCCTGGCAGGGGGTTGGAGGAGCTGATCTCCAGAGGTCCCTTCCAGCCTCTAGAATTCTGTGATTCCTTGAAAACCCAGAGGAATGCTGCCACCTCAAACTGCCTGAGCAACCCTTGCTTTATCGAGCAGCTTTTCTGAAGAACCTTCTGTGTTTTTCTTTCTCTTCCCCAGTTGTGGAGTACAAGATTGCTGACATGGGACACTTAAAGTACTACCTGGCCCCAAAGATTGAAGACCAGCAAGATGGGTCTTAACAGGAGCAGGACTGGGGGGGGATACTGGGGCTCTCTGGGGGGACAGGAGGGGTTGATGGTAGCAATTTCAGTGCCCAGGAGCATCCTCCGAGTGCTGGTAGGCATGAGCTGTAGATATATTTGTAAATATTTTTTTCAAACTTACTATTTTGCTATCCTAATGTCCTTGGAAATAGGAAACTTTGGGGGTTTTTGTGTGTTTTGTTTCTTCCTAGTTTATTCCTGTATTCCCAGTAATCTTGTAGATGCTGTTTTAGGGTGAAACATCTCACCCTTCACCCCGTGTTGGAGAAGGGGTGTGATATTTCACTTGGGTTAAGGTGATGTTTCCTCCAGTTCCACCCGTGGACGGAGCTGTAGTTCCCTGGGGTTTGTGTGACCTTCTTCCCTTTCTTTTCAAAGCTGGTATTTTAACTGAAACTTGGAAATAAAGAATATTCTTTCCCGGGGTTTATCTTGTTTCACAGCAGGTGGGGTGGGTGAGTGCTCCCTCACCCTGGGCTGATGTACCCGTTGCTCCTTCAAAGAAGCTGCCAGTGGGGGAGCTTTGGGGTGTTTTTACTGGGGTTACTGGTTGAAATGGAGGGCTGTGCTTACAGTGTGAAGAACTGATGCCTCCATGAGGGTGTTGCCTTCAAGCAGGGAGGGGATTTGGGAAACAGGTTTGTCCTTAAAATCTGTTTGTTCTGGATGCTGGAGCTCCTTCCCCATGGGGCTGGTTCCTGAGCTATTGGGCAGCAGCGTGCCCAGGTGGCCGAGACGGTCAACAGCATCCTGGGCTGGGTCAGGAACTGTGGCCAGCAGGACCTGGGAGGTGACTGTCCCCCTCTGTTGGGTGCTGGGGGGAAGCTCCATCTCAAGGGCTGTGTCCAGTTTTGGGTCCCTCACCCCAAGAAGGACATTGAGGTGCTGGAGCAGGTCCAGAGAAGGGCAATGGAGCTGGAGAAGGGTCTGGAGAACTTGTGAGGAACAGCTGAGGGAGCTGGGGGTGTTCAGCCTGGAGAAAAGGAGGCTGAGGGGACACCTTGTTCTCTCCAACTCCCTGGAAGGACGGGGTAGGTGGAGGACATCAGTCCCTTCTCCCAAGGAACAGGCCATGGGAGAAGAGGAAACAGCCTCCCTGTGAGCTTTGAGAGCCTCTCTGGGGTTTTACCTCTGCTCTTCCTGCTGTTCAGTGACTCCTGGGAGGGGACATCAGGTCCGTGGGGTGCCTGTCCCACCCCAGGCACCCACCAGTGCCACCAGCAATTCCTCCCTTCACTGATGGTGTTGGTGGTTGTGATGCTGGTGAAGATCAAAGGTTTTAGGGCACATTTCACCCTAAAGGTTTGATGGTGGAAAAATGATATTTGAGAAGTTCCTGGGGTTCTGCACTTCATTGTGCCCCCCACGAGCCTGGAATCCTGGCCAGGAGAGAGGAGAGGCTGAGCAGCACTTGTGTGCTGGAGAGAAGCCTGAACTTCTCACTGGTGGTGACCCAAGAGTGACCTGAGTGTGAACCACAAACCTGACACTGGGACGGCCCAGCTGAGTTAGCAGAAGGATTTCAGGAGGTGGCAATGCTGGGTAAGAAACAAATCCTGCCGTGTCAGGATGAGGAGGGTCACCAGCAAGAGAGGAACAAATCCCTGCTCAAAGCTGGGGGATGGGATCACTTCATACCCCTGCCCTTGATTCTCCACCAGGAGAACTTCATTAGTAGAGTGAGATGGTTTGGAGGGATGGTCAGAGACTTGGGGCTCTTTGGTCTGGAGAAGACCAAGGGGGGACCTGATCAACACCTAGAAATCCTTCAAGGGTGGGTGTCAGGAGGATGGGGCCAGGCTTTTTCCAGTGGTGCCCAGTGACAGGACAAGAGGGAACAGGCACAAACTGGAACATAAAAAGTTCCATCTAAACATGAGGAGGAACTTCTTCCCTTTGAGGGTGGCGGAGCCAACTCTTATTTGTGCTGTTCTGCTCCAGAAACACCTTGTAAAAATAAGCCAAGATCATCCAGTTCCACCCCCCTGCCCTGGGCAGGGACACCTCTCCCTAGAGCAGGTTGCTCCAAGCCCCATCCAGCCTGGCCTTGACCCCCTCCAGGGATGGGGCAGCCACAGCTTCTCTGGGCAACCTCTTCCAGTGCCTCACCACCCTCACACCAAAGAACTTCCTAAGATCCAATCTCAATCTCCCCTCTTCCGATTTAAAACCATTCCCAGCTCCTGTGGAGCTTCTCATCCAGGAGCACTCCCAAGTCCTTCTCCTCAGGGCTGCTCTCCAGCCATTCTCTGCCCAACCTGTGTTTGTGCCTGGGATTGCCACGGATCATCCAAGGAAGGGGTGATCCTGGTCCAGGAATGGGGTCATCCTGGCCCAAAAACGGGTTGATCCCGGTCCAGAGAGAGGGTGATGGTTGGAGCATCTCCTGGAGATCCCCATCCAAGGAAAGGGTGATCCCGGGACAGGGAGGGGCTGACCCCGGCCCCGGCCACCCGTGCCCCGGAAGGATCCTCCCCCCGCGGGATGCACTTCCGGGTGGGCGGCGCGGAGGAGCCGCGGCGGCGGGAGGGAGATGGGGCTGGGCCGCGGCCCGGGGAGGCGGTGACGGGCTCCGTCTGATCGCGGTGGGTGTTTGTTTGTGTGATTCTGGGTGTCTGCGGGGGGGATCCCGGACACGTCGGTGGTGTGAAGTGTGAGCTCTGAGCTGGCCAAAGGGCAAGGAAGAGCCCCCTTCCGCTTCTTCCCTTCCCCTCCTCCTTCCCCTTNGGCATGTTGAGTTTGGAGAAGGGGAGGCTGAGGGGAGACCTCCTTGCCCTCTGCAGCTCCCTGAAAGGAGGGTGTAGAGAGGTGGGTGTCGGCCTCTTCTCCCAAGGGAATAATGATGGGACCAGAGGAGATGGTCTGAAGTTGGGGCAGGGGAGGTTTAGACTGGATCTTGGGAAGAATGACTTGACTGAGAGGGTGGTCAAGCCCTGGAAGGGCCAGCCCAGGGAGGTGGTGGAGTCACCATCCCTGGAGGTATTTGGGAAAGGTGTGGATGTGGCACTTCAGGGCACGCTCCAGTGGCTGAGATTGTCGGGGGTATTTTTGTGTGTGTGGTTGGACTCGATGATCTCAGAGGTCCTTTCCAACCATGAAGATTCTGTGATTCTGTGAGATCTCTCTGCGAAACGGGAGTGGGGCGATATATTGTATATTATCCTGGAAGTCCTGCCTTATTTTAAAACCAACTTTGACCTTAGTTTGACTTTGCTTTCAAATACTGGCAACCCCCTGCTGCAGCTGGATTCGTTCTTGTATATTTTAGGCTTAAATATCGAACTTTTTTTGAAAAAGATTTATTTTATGAAAAAGCACAAAGATGCCTTTTGGTTTGTCCAGGCTTGATGGTTTTGTTTCTTTTAAGGAACTTGGCCCCTGCGGGTCAGAGTCTGCCCTCCAGCTTGCTCTGATTTTCTTATTTGGCTTTTCTCTCTTGTTTCCCAGGTTCCAGCTGATGCCCACGTTTCCTTGTAATGATGCCGTCGCGTACAAACCTGACCTCTGGGATTCCCAGTAGCAAAGTCAAATATTCCAAGCTCTCCAGCACTGACGATGGATACATCGACCTGCAGGTAAAAAGTGGGGGAGAAAAAACTTCTTCCCACTGCTGCTCTGCCCATGGGCAACAAAGATGCTGGAGGGGTTGGAGCATCTCCTGGATGAGGAAAGGCTGGGAGAGCTGGGACTCTTGAGCCTGGAGAAGAGAAGGCTGAGGGGAGACCTTCTTCATGCTCCCAAGGATCTGAAGGGTGGGGTGAAGGAGGATGGAGCTGGACTCTTCTCAGTGGTTCCCAGGGACAGGGCGAGGGGCAACGGGCACAAGCTGGGACACGGGAAGTTCCATCTCAACATGAGGAGGAACTTCTTTGGGGTGAGGGTGGCAGAGCCCTGGCAGAGGCTGCCCAGGGAGGGTGTGGAGTCCCTTTCTCTGGAGACCTTCAAGCCCCTCCTGGATGCAACCCTGCTTTGGCAGGGGAGTGGGTCTCGAGAGGTCCTTTCCAGCTCGGACAATTCCCTGATTCCATGAGCTCCTCAGAAAGGCTGCTGTGGCTCTGCATGTGCACCAGGGGCTGCTTTTTCATCTCTGGCAGAGCAGCCTCAGATCAGAGGGGTAGAAAGCTGGCTGCAAGCCCCTCACCTCAGTCCTTCTCCTCCAGAAAGCTGGTGGGGCTTAACTGGAAACCAGACTGGGTGTAAGCACCGGTTGAGCTGGGTCTGCAAGGACAGGGTTCCTCCCAGAAGGACCGTTCCAGAGCAGAGCTGCCCCAGGCTTGTCCTGTGCCACCTCTGCTGGCTGTGGGACATCTCTGCCATGGTGGCAGGGGATCTGTGCCAAGTTAAGCTGATCACTGTTTGTTTTTTCCATCCAGTTCAAGAAGAGCCCACCAAAAATCCCCTACAAGGCGATCGCGCTGGCCATTGTGCTCTTCATGATCGGGACCTTCCTCATCATCATCGGAGCCCTCCTCTTGGCTGGATACATCAGCAAAGGCGTAAGTGGCTTAATTACAGGGTGGTTACAAGGTTGGCATTGCCTGCCCCTTCCTCCAGGCCTGCCATGAACCATCACGTTCAGTCTAGACACCGGGAGCAAAAGGCCCGTGAGCAGGGAAGGATTCCCCACCGGTGTCTGCCCAGAGCCTGGTTCCTCTGGGGACAGAGCCCGCTGGTGTCTTTAGGCAGCAGGTCTGGAGCCAGGTCGGCGTGGGGCTGGAGATGTGCCAGGGAGGGCTGGGTTCCTCTGTCCTGCCCAGGGTACAGTTTCACTTCAAGGCTACGTCCCTGCAGGGCTCAGTTTGCTGTCCTGGAAATACCTGGCGCTGGGGTCATCATTCCTCTAGTGAGGATCTTCTGGCTCCTTCTGTGGGAGGCTCCTACCTGCCTGAAAAGAAAGCCGATTTTCCAAAGGAAGATCTGGACATAACTCATAGAATGGTTCAGGTCGGAAGGGAACTTCAAGATCATCCAGTTCCACCCCCCCTGCCCTTGGCAGGGACACCTCCCACCCCACCAGGGTGCTCCAAGCCCCATCCAGCCTGGCCTTAAACACTTCCAGGGATGGGGCAGCCACAGCTTCTCTGGGCAACCTCTTCCAGTGCCTCACCACCCTCACACAAAAGAAGTCCTCCCTAAAATCTAACCCAAATCTCCCCTCTTTCAAGGTCAAACCCTTCCCCCTCATCCTGTGGCTCCCTTCCCTCATCAAGAGTCCCTCCCTATCTCTCCTGGAGCCCCTTGAGGGACTGGAAGGGGCTCCAAGGTCTCCCTGGAGCCTTCTCTTCTCCAGGCTGAACCCCCCAAACTCTCTCAGCCTGCTCTACGGGACATGGCATCACTTCTCTCATCTATCTGTGTTAACGATCTCTGGAAAGGGGATGTGTTGGTAGATCCCTTACAGCCACCTCGTGTGGCTGGAATTGCTTCACGGTTGCAGCTGCTGCTTATCTCTGTGGAGGCAGCAGGGATTTGGCTGTATCTGGAGCCATCCAGGCACGATGAGATCTCGGGGCTCAGCCCAACCCTTCAGGATCATCCAGTTCCAACCCCCCTGCCCTGGGTAGGGACACCTCTCCCTAGAGCAGGGTGCTCCAAGCCCCATCCAGCCTGGCCTTAAACACTTCCAGGGATGGGGCATCAACAGCTTCTCTGGGCAACCTTTTCCAGTGCCTCACCACCCTCACACCAAAGAACTTCTTCCTAAGATCTCATCTCAATCTCCCCTCTTCCAATTTAAAACCATTCCCCCTCGTCCTGTCACTAGACTTCCTGACCAAGAGTCCCTCCCCAGCTCTCCTGGAGCTCCCTGCAGATCCTGGAAGGCTGAGTTGAAGCCAGAGTTAAGAGGAAAGGCAGACCCTCCTTCCTCTGCTCACCGGGCTGCTGTGTCTCTCCTCCACAGGGGACAGACCGGGCCATCCCTGTGCTCATCATCGGGATCCTGGTCTTTCTCCCGGGTTTCTACCACCTGCGCATCGCCTACTACGCTTCCAAGGGCTACCGTGGCTACTCCTACGATGACATCCCGGATTTCGATGATTGACCTGGGTATTTAATTGCACCCTCATTAGGTTGGCCGTCAGAGCTGGGAGCTCCCCTGGTTATCAGAGCAGGGCTGAAGGCTGTAGGTGGAGTCTTCCCAGTCACANAGGATTGCGACCTGAGGTGGGAAGAACACGTGATTTATTGTATTTTTCCCTCTTCTGGTTACCTAATGCTGGTTGCTTTAAAGAGATCCTTCTTGGGCAAGGCAATTCTAGCAATTCTCCAAAATTAGATGAGCCCATTTCAGCGGCAGAGACATTTGTGGGTTGTTTTTTTGTTGATTTTTTTTTCCCTACCTGTTTTCTGGAGTTTATTTTAGGTTTGGGATTAAGTTGTGGTTACCGTTGGGTTGACCTTTGCAGGAAAACCACAGTTAATTTTTTTTTTCCCCTTTTTTTTTTTGCTTTCTGCCTGTCAGAAACGCTTCCAATCCGCTTTGTGCCGTGCTTGCCTGGGGGATCAGAAGCCAGAGGGGAATGAGAGGCTGGGGGGGACAGGGAGGAGACTGCACCCCCATGAAATAGCTCCCCCGTGGAGCCTTTGGCTGCGTGGCTCCTCCTGTCAGCCTGACCTGGCTTATTTACCCAGCAAACACAGCAAGCCCTTTCCCACGCCGCTGTTACTCTTGGCAAAGCCAACTTTGTCCTTTAAAAGGACTATTGTTGTTGGATTTTTTAATTATTTTTTTTTGCTTATGATTTTAAACAAACTTGAGTGGCCACAGGGAGGAAGAGCTGGAACCCGGAGCGGGGCTCAAGTGTCTAAATACCAAAAGTAAGTCTTGGTTTTGACTAGAGTGGATCTTGGCGACGCTGAAATTCCTGATGTCTGTATATTTGGAAAGGTTTATGTCCTTGTCTAGATAATATGCTGTGCATAACTCCCTAGACCAGTCAAAAGGAATTCTCTGTATAGTTTGTACAGAATAAATCCCTCCTGTATTGGTTTGCAAGCTTTGGCCAGAGGCTGTTTGGGGAACGCGGATCCGTAGCTCCGTTTTACGTAGAGGGAAAACTGCCCGTCTCCTTAAGTGGGAATTATCCCCATGTCCTGGAGAAGCAAGCATGTGGCAAGTAGTGATGCAAATGGGATGTATTTAAGATGAATAAACTTCACTATATTCTGTGTACAGATCATAAGGTTGTGTCTCTCACGTTCACAGATCTCAGTGTGTGCATCACAAAATTCTTCTGGGCAACAGGATGGAGGCTTCAGCTGAACCTGCTCTTGCCCGGGGCTTCCAACTGCTGATGGAACCCCTGCCACCAGCACCAGGTTCTGCTGAGCCAGCAGTTTTGGAGGGTCTCCATCTGCCCTCCAGGTACCTCAGCTGGCTCTGGGGCAGAGCTGGGGGCCAGGGGTCACCCTCCAGAGTGCTCTGGGTGCTCCAGGAAAACGTGCTGCTCCAGAAGGTCAGGATTGTAGCAGCCTTCCAATACCTAAAGGGGCTTCAGAAGAGATGAAGGGGGACTGTTGATGAAGGAGGGGAGCCCTAGGATGAGGGGGAAGGGTTTGACACTCAAAGAGAGGAGATTGAGGTGAGTTCTGGAGAAGAACTTCTTTAGTGTCAGGGTGGGGAGACCCTGGAAGAGGTTGCCCAGAGAAGCTGTGGCTGCCCCATCCCTGGAGGGGTTCAAGGCCAGGCTGGATGGGGCTTGGAGCGACCTGGGCTGGTGGGAGGTGTCCCTGCCCAGAGCAGGGGGTGGCACTGGGTGGGCTTTAAAGTCCCTTCCAACCCAACCCATTCCATGATGATATGATCCTGTGACTGGCTTTCTGAACCTCACCTGCAGCCCTTATAAATGTGCCAAGACCTCGGGCTTCTAGTTGCTTTGTCCCGGGGTCCAAAGACGCGGTTCCCTGCGTGTGGTGTGATGGGACAGGCTGTGTTTGAGCCCCGCTCGCAGGCGGGGAGCAATGCTCCAGAATTTCCAGCCATGGACTGAAAGCCTTTATGAGGAAGAGGAGCAGGAGCCGGGGTGGCCGGGGGGAAGGAGGAGGAAAAACAGGGAGAGCACAGTGCTGTGAGCACAGAGCAGGTCCATGGAGGTGCTGAGATGCGAACGGCGCTGGATAAACCCCTTGCCCTGAAAACGTTCCTAAAATTGCCTTTTTTCCTCCTCCAGTGTTCTAGATGAAACCCGAAACCTGAGCCAGGACCTTTATTTTTTTAACATATTTCTTCCCTCGCTCGACTTAATCGGTGCGTGTGCTCCCCAGAGCTGCACTTTGGGGCAGAACTGATTAAATTCAGGATCTCCGTCTCCGAAGGCACTGGCCGTGCGTGTTCCTGCTCTGCTGCGTCACTCCAGCCCTCGCCCCCTCGTGTCCCTGACCTGGTGGCCCTGCTTCCCAGATGTTGTCACATCCCGCTTGGCAGCAGCTGAGACGTGTCCATTAAAGCCGAGTCTGGCCAGGAGAGCGGCTGCTGACGCAAAGCCATGAATCAGCCGCTATTAGGGATGAAGAATGTGGATTGTTTGGGTTTGGGGAAAGGGGAGAGGAAGTAGAAGGGAAGTTTGGATGCAAAAAGAAGAGGAGGAGGGAGAAGACGCTTCCAAGGGGGGCTGCTCAGATGCAGAAAGTTGGGAAGCCTGGGTAGACCAAGGGGATAAGTCGATTTAGGGGACAGGAGGAAAACATGCTGACCTTTCCAGAGGAAAGGCAATTAATTTATTTGTTATTTGACAGAAGGGAAGTCCTCGGGCAGCACAGTGTATAAATAAGAATGGTCCCTGCCTGAATGCTCGCAGGGCTGGCTGGGTGAGGGATGGCCATGGGAAAATGTTCTGCTCTACAGGGCTTGCTTTCTATTTAATTTAGAAAGTAAAAAAGGAGACACTTCTGTGAAAGAAAAAGGTATGCTGACCACTGGAAAAATGAAGATCCAAGCAAATGCATTCTTTGAGCTGACAATATTCCATTCTAAATATGGTTGTCCCCCGGAGTATGTGCTCAAGTGTCTCTATCAGTTGTCTGGCTGTAGTGTAGCTACTAGCCAGGGTCCCATTGTCTCTTGCAAACTAGCATGAGTCCAGGGATATATTTCAAGAGACTGGAAAATTTTACTGCAAACATTCTGCTTCTCTCAGCCTGGTCCATTCCATAGCCGTGGTGCTCCCCTGGTGTAGGTTTGAGTGTAACAGGTGGTGGCAGCTCTTTTCTTTGTCAAAACACTATGTAGGGATGAAGCTTTCCTCCCAAACGGGGCTGTTGCAGTCCCCCAGTGCTGATGTGTTACAAGAGGAGCTTTTTGATCTTTTCCTCCTGCTCCTGTGGATCTGTGATGTGCACAGCTGGCTCAGCTCCGTCCTCCTGGAGCTCCCTTGCTGCAGAGCTGTATCTTCCCCTTCACCCCAGAATTTCCAGCCTTCACCCCAGCACCAAATGCTGCTGCCAAACCCCACCGATAATAACTCTGCTCCTCAGTTCTCCTTCTGGGAAATCCCAGGGTTGGGGGTTTGGGGAGAACCGACCGACTCAGTGCAGCAGTCAGGGCAGCAGGAAAATGCCTGTGAAGAAGTTTCTGGTTCTAGAGCAAGGCTTGAATGACTAATGAGGCACTGGCCGAGCACTGATGAATGAGGATAATACTGAATAGCTGTTTCCTTTATTGAGCATCATCCATTCCGGGCACTCGGCAAGGCAGCTGTCTCCGAGGGAAAAAATAGTTGGCATTTATATAGTTTGATGGGGTGTTACTATGCACAGAATCTCTGGAGAGAGAACAAGCACCCAGATTTTAGGCTTTTCTCTCGTTTATGATGAGTGCTTGGATTCATGAATCCTCAGTGATGTTCTTCTGGTGCTGTTGTAAGGTGTATTTATACAGTTCTATACAGTAAGCATCTGAATGGCTGCCCCATCCCTGGAAGTGTTTAAGGCCAGGCTGGATGGGGCTTGGAGCAACCTGCTCTAGGGAGAGGTGTCCCTGCCCAGGGCAGGGGGGTTGGAACTTGATGATCTTTAAGGTCCCTTCCAACTCCAACCATTCTGTGATTCTGTACTTAATACCCTAAAGTTGCTGGAAAGACGTTTGGAAACACGATTCTAGAGTCCTCTGGCCTGAGCTACCACCACAGTCCCAGAGAAGTTCCCCCAATGTATTATTTCTAAAAGCAAAGACTTATTTTACATAAGTCTCTTGATTTATTTATTTATTTATTTCTGACTCTCTGGAGTTGAACAAAGCTAATGAAAGTTCCCAAGCATCATCCTGTCAGAAGAAACTTGCCTCATGCAGAGGAGGTGTCTTGGACATCTGGATGAATATACTGGGGGAACAAAGAATGCTGAAGAGCCAGCCCTTGGGTAGCAGCAGACATCAACTACACGCCCTGGAAACTCATGCTGGATCCAAAATGACTCTTTCTCTGCTCCATGTTTGCATATTGTGCTCCCCAAGGCAGAAGAGGTCCTGTTCCTCTCCTCTCCAGGAGGCTCCTTACCCCTGCTGGTGGTGCGAATGCCACCAGCTGAGAAAGAGGCAGCCACCAGTGGCTCCCAGCTCAAAGATGCCACCTGGAAGTAATTTTCTAACACTTCCCACAGCCAGGAAGTCAAGCAGCAGACTTGTACCAAGTGGTGACATTCAAGGAGTCAAAACCTGCTGCCCACACACTGGCTGAGGGACCTCAGTGGGCTTCCAGGAGAGGTTTCCCAGCCAGAGATGCTGCTAAAAGCAACGCAATGGTTTCTGCCAGCTCAGGCACTGGATAAGGCTGGGACAGTGAGGGTTTAGAGAGAGCATCGCATCCAGCGCTGCATCTCCAAGGGGATGGGCAATGACCCTGTTGGGAGTCCCACTGAAGGATGCCTGCCTGGAAGGTGTTCCCTGGATGGCATGGCAAAAATAGGGATGGAGATAAACTCAGCAGTGGAAAGGAGCAATAGGAAAAGCCAGAATTATCCCAAGCGTTGTGCAAAGGTTCTAATAAACCCTCACAGAGGCCGAAATTGCGCCTCTGTAGGTTGCTTGATGGGATGGAGTGGTGAGGAATTTCACCAGCCTGGAGTGAGCCTCAGGTCCAGGTGAAGCCACAGCCCTGAAGTTTATTGCCCCATCCTGGGCTCGAGAGTGTTTATTCTTAAGGCTTGTGGAGCCAGTGATGTTGTGTTCCTTACAGGCTCATGATTTTGTATCTGTCCCTACAAAGAGCCTTGTAAAGAGACCTTAGTCCCTCCACAGGGAAGCAGCTGCCAGCCCTGCAGTCCCATCCCGGAAAAGGGGGTTTAAGTATTCCAGGAGCAACTTGGCATGTGCTATATATGTTTTTTGGCACCACTGTTGATTCTCTTCTCTGAGATTCTCTATGTGCTCCACGATGGAGCTTCACGGGATGGGGAGAAGAGCAAGGTCCATCGCTGGTCTCGTGGTGATGTAGCAGGAGGAGACTTGAATTTTGAACTCCTTGTTTGTATTTTCTCAGGACTCGTTTGTAATTTCCTCTTTCTTTTTTTTTGATAACTGCATCCTTGAGGTCTGGCTGGATGTTGAGCTGCTTGGCTGGCCTCAGAGCGGGGTGGCTGTGAGGAGGCTGTGCTGGGCAGCAGGTTACTGCTCTTAGTCCTGAAAAGATTTTAGTAGAAATTGTGCGAAACATCTGCGGAGGTGAGGGAGAGAGAATGTGATGACTCACTTGGAGAAGGCGAGATACGACCCCCCCGTGCTATAAATATACCTGCCCTTGAAGCATTTCCTTTGAACAAACAGCACAATCTGCAACAGCATCTCTGGTACTTTTCTGGTACCCATCGTGCAGGGACACAGACCAGCCCCTGCGCTCGGGGTTTGCCTGCTTGCTGTCAACTGCAATTAGCCAAATTCAGCAACATTTGCCACGGAGAAGCTGGGTGCTCTACTGCTGCTCTTCCAGCACTAGGGGTTTTGCTCAGCACAAAAGACAACGTAAAAGCCCTGCAGGGTAGGAAGAAATGACTCGGCACAACAGTTCTGTCCCTTCTAATCAGATCTGTGCCACGCTCTGCTTACGCCGGGGTCTAAATGAGTTTCTCCGTGCTCTCCCCACACTCCTCTTCCTCCTGTCAGGTCCTTAAAAGTCTCCAGCATCAGCTCATTCATACAATCTCCCCTCGTAGCTGCCTCTCCCTAAACCAGCTTTCTCCTGGGGTGTTTGTCCTGCCTTTGCCCAGCAAGATCTCTACCTGCAAAGCACCGCTGGGACTCCTTGCCTGACCCTGCCTTTCCACTGGACCTCATCAATTCAGCAGGCAAGTGCAAAGTGACCGGCCCTCGGATCTCTCTCATCTCACAACCTCTAGCAGAGACCTTTTGCTTTGCCTCCTCCAGCTCAGGGAAGCTGGCAATCCTCTCCTCATTTTCTGCCTTCTCAACCTGGTGAAGTGTTCTTTGCCTTTTCCCTCGGGCTCTGCCTCCAGCCCAGCTGTTCTTTCACGCTGCGAGGCTGCGAGCACTCTGGGTTCTGAGCTCCCCTGGATGAAACATTGGATGTGCACGTTCACAGGGTTTCCCTTCTCCTTCCCTAAAACACAAGCAGCTTGAGGTTTTTAGGAATGCTGGATAGAACTAAAAATAGCCCAGACAGTTCAGTGGGTCGCAACAGATTCCTTCCCTCCCAGGCAAATTGGCTTTGTTCTTAAGGGTCCAGGGAAAAAAAAAAAAGAAAAAAAAAAAAAAAAAAATCTTGGNGGGAAAAAAAGCTTAATTGTGGAATAGAAACGATTATTTCCAAATGATTTCATTGATTGTTTTGCTTCTCCAGGCTCAGAAGACTTTGTGCCCTTGAAGCATTTCCTTCCATGCTTTCACCATGTCTAGGAAGGTGTTAAGAAACTTCTTCTAATGGGAAGTAGGGCAAGTAGGAATTATTAGGGGTTTTTTTTTGTTTTGTTTTGGGGTGGGTTTTTTTGGTGGCCTGCACGGACAGAGCTCACTTATGACCACTCAGGAAGCGATTGTTTCCCTCCTCTGTGCCTTACTTCTGTCGGATGCTGAGCGATGATGCTGTCCTGCATCTCTGGAGCAGCACGAAGGCTGCTCTTGGAGCCCATCACCCTGACAGTAACACAGGGCTGTGAGAGAAAAAACAAACACTATCCAGTGGCAATTACAGCAAAGAAGAAAATTGCGATGAATCTTCTTTGAAAGGGCTTTTCCTCCTCCTGTGAGGCAGTTTTGGCACTGAAAGCTGAAGTTCTGTGGAGGACTCACCGTTTCAGCCTGGGCTGTTAAAGCAAAGGAAAAAAAAAAAAAAAAACAAACACTAGTCACCCCTGATTAACTTTATTTTGAAATATTTACTTGGACTGAAGTAGTAGCTGCTCTTAAGTCTTTAAAGGATTAGCTGCCTGCTAGTCTTTCGTGCCTGCAACCATTTATTTAAGCTGTTGCTGCAAATCATGCTGTTAACCTGTCATGCAAGGTTTTAACCTTTCTTTCCTTGTCAGTGGGAAATGCGTGGTACATATGGTCTGGCTGATGCAATGCTGGGAATTAATACATCCGCAGTCAGGTCTTCTAGGTTCTTTCCCCAGCTTCTTGAAAGACAGAAAAATAATATCCTGATAATTGCCTACTTTAGGATATTACAAAGCCTAAGGCTTGAGGGGCTGTAAAAAGTTTAGGGAACATGAGAGGCTTGAAAATGCATCGTACCCCCTGCCTCTGTGCTCTTCCATGTGCTGTTACCAGGGCAAATAATTCCTCTCCCTCCTGCTGACCTGTCAGATAAGATGCAGCTTTTCCATCATGCCCCATCCTGATGTCCCCTTGCATTTGCCATATCCTCTTGCATCGTGTTTAACACCAAGTGGTGAAACCAATCGCCCAAAACCCAGCTGCCAGGGGAGGGTTCCCTCACGCAAGACCATCAGTTTTGGAGCTAAAAGCTCCAAGTGAAGGAAAAGTCAGGGGGATTTAGAAAGCATCCCTGAAGAAAGCTGAGAACGCGCCTCAGTAAGGGTTATTTCTTACTCTTGCATGTGTAGCGTACTCAGTGTAAAAGGCAAAGATCTCAGGTCCTTAAACATACAAATATTAATGAGCAGCACTATATAATTTTCTAGCAGTTGTTTTTATCAATATGTTATTGGGAAAAGTCTACCAGCTCTTGTAATATTCTTCTTTCTTGTCTCTAAAAGCTAACAGATCATGTCACAGCATGGCTACTTCACTGCTATTTTGGGTGGTTCTCTTCCAGACAAATGTCTTATTTTCTCTGTATTTGATACAGCAGGTCAAGTGAATCCTCTCTGTGTTTTACTGCCTTAGAACAGAGGCAGGATTGTCACACGGCCAGTTCAAATGTGCAGCTAAAAATAGGCCAGTGGATGGTCTCCAACTTCAAATACAAAACCCGTGTTTGTAAAGGTTTCTCTTTGTTGGGTGACGGCATTTGGAATTGCTAAGAAGGCACTTCAAAGTTCAACTGACAAGCAGCTCGTGTTTTAATCCTCCATGTGAAACAAAGGAGACTATCTTTGACTCGCATCTGTAGTCGGCTGAGACGCTGGAAGCTGGCAGCCTGCTCTGCTCCCGGGAGTTTATCGTCCCCCGGGCAGGGTCAGCCCACCAGGATGCTGTCCCGGTCCAGGTCCTTGCCAGGGAGGGAACAAAGGGCAGGCACATATCCCTTCTCCCACCTCTGCTATAGGGAGGGAAAAGCATTTAAAAGTGGCAAGTCGGGGCAGAGCTTGCAAGAACACTTCAGACTTCGGCACTTGATGGTGAGTAGCGGAGAAGGGAAGGAGTGAAGAAAATACACGGCAATTTGTGGGGGAGAAATGTGAGTTTGTGAGTTCCAGGCTCTGCTGTGAGTTTCCTTTTTATCCTTTCATCTCAGAGTCTTGGCTCTCATCACAAAAGGGAGTGCTGGTTCTTCTTCTTTCTATTTCTATTTAGACTGCAAGTCCTTCAAGGCATGGACTGTACCTTAACCTGTGTGCAGGGACGCAGCAGGAAGGCTCTGTCTGTCGGGAGCTATAAATAGGGAGCCTGTCCAGCCCTGTGGCATCCACGCTTGCTATAATTGCCCGGTTTGCACTCCTGTGACGAGCATTACTTCAGCTGTCAGGGAAAGAAGGAACTGAAAAGTATTGCCACAGGCAGTTTCCAGCTCCTGAGTTGCCCCTTGAGCTTCGGTTTAGGCCCAGTTCTCCCTCTTGCCTCGGGGAGTTCTTCTTTTTCTAGCTGTGTGTGAATGCCGATTCCCAGCCTCTGCCCAGGGTGATCCAGACAGGTCTGTTTCAGAAGCAGCTTTGAGAGGGCTTGTGGTGGTGCTGCCTTTTTCCATCTTTAATTCCTGCCTCAGCACCACTCTCAGGTATTTCGTCTTTTCCCGGAGGAGTGACTCTGCAAACATCTATTTTTTCTCTCATTCCTGACATCACTGTGGGTTTTTGTTGCTACATGCTCACATGAGGAACCAAATGAGTCACGGGGAGATAGCGGATGAAAGCAATGTCCACATCCAAGACCATTCTTCCTCTCTGAGCACATTGTGGGTGTAATTTCAGAATTGTTTGCAAGTGGGTTCAAGTGATAAAAGGTTAAAACAGGGATTCTCTCTGCTGTCACTATCGGCTGAGATATGAGTAAGCAACCACGAAGGTGCTGCTGCCTCTTCTCTACACAGCAAAAGACCTTCCTTTGAACTCCCGGTGAAAGTGGCTTAAGAAAACCTGCTTTAGTCTGTGCTACAAAATTCCCCTAATGGACTTTAAAATGATATAGTGTGAACTAGTGTGACCAGCAGAAGTAGGGAGGTGATTGTCCCCCGTGGACTTGGCACTGGTGATGCCACATCTCGAGTGTTGTGTTCAGTTCTGGGCACCTCAACACGAGAGAGATGTGGAGGTGCTGGAGCGAGGGCAGAGGAGGGCAACGAAGCTGGGGAAGGGCCTGGAGAATAAATCTTACAAAGAGCGATTGAAGGAGCTGGGAGTGTTTAGTTGGAGGAAGAGGAGGCTGAGGGGAGACCTCATCACTGCCTACAACTCCCTGAAAGGACACTGTAGAGAGGTTGGTGCTGGTCTCTTCTCACAGGGAATTAGCAATAGAACGAGAGGGAATGGTTTCAAGCTGAAACAGGGTACGTTTAGGCTGAACATTAGGAAGGAATTTTTCACAGAAAGAGTGGCCAGACCCTGGAATAGGTTGCCCAGCAAGACGGTGAAGTCCCCATACCTGAATGTGTTGAAGAGTTGTTTAGGGGGATCTGGTGTAGGGGAGAACTTTGTAGAGTGCGGTTGACGGTTGGACTCAATGATCCCAAGGGTCTTTTCCAACCTGAATGATTTTATGATTCTATTTTTTGCACAATGTTCACACCCTTTTAAAAGCAGATTAAGTGGAAATAAGTTGCTCTGGTCCTGCCTATATGCATCTGTCAACAGAAGCTGCCACTTATTGCCACAGCTTTGAACAAGAGCCACACGTGAACTTGATGCAAGGTGGCAAACTCCAGCTTGTCTCCTGCTTGGAGACCATCTCCCCAAATGACAAAAGCTTCCTCTGATGGGCAGCTGCAAGCAGAACACCAGTGTGAATGTGCAGAAACGTCAGGAGCTGTCAGCCCTGGTCTCCTGCGGTGCTGCTTCTGCTGCCACAACATCTCAGAGTCAGGAGATGCGGCTCCAGCGGCTCAGTGATATCAGCAACTAGAACCAGGCAGAAGAAGAGAAGAGGGAGGATAAATACATGCTGTTTTCCTGGCCCCCTCCTGCTCCCACTCTTCCCAAGACGTAAGGGCTAATTTCAGGGGCTGTGCTTTTGAAAAGAGGCCTGGGAATGAACTCTGAAAGGTGACTAAGCCCATCTCCTCCTTCCTCTGCCAAATATAGGCCTCGCTCCTGACTCAGCAAGTTAAATTTCATCAATTCGGTACAGCCCCTGAGGTACCAGACATAACAGCATCAAGAAAATTAGCTTCTCGTCCAAAGCATGAGCTGTCTGGTTGAGTTAGTGTTACTGTAAGTGTTCTTTATCGCTCTTCCCTTTCTTTATTCACTGGTAATGTCTGGATGGGTACCGTGAGACCAGTGTGGTCTGAGCAACCCCACAGCAAGAAGCCCAGGAACCTGTTCTGGGTTGTTTGTACTGAGTTGGCTGCCAGAATCCGGTCTCCATTTACGAGATATTTTGCATACACAAAGGTGAAGGAAGGTCTCCTCTCTCCAAAAGCTATCAGAGGTAAAAACATCTTGATAGGAACAGCAGGGATCCAACAATTCTGCAAGTATGCAGATTTTTTTTTTCCTCCTGCTCAGCTATTGATTTATTATGTGAACTCGGGCAACTGTAACTTTGCAACCCCTGCTATTTATCTTTCTTTACAGCAAGCACAGCAGTACATCTGCCTCTTGGATCGCTGACTGAAGCCTCAGTAATTTGAGTACTTGGACCAAAGCAGTCTGAGATCCTTGGACTAAAAGCCCCATTTGCTATTAAGAGCACTTTGCACGAATTAAACTTCATCAAATTCTTCTTGAGTCTTACTACCTCCATTTTGCAGATCACAAAACAGAATTTAGCTCAGGTGAAGGAGCAGGAAGTATGTTGTTCAGCTTTGGAAACAGTTCTTAGAAAGAAAGAAATTCTTTTGCTATCTGTGTTTCCTTATACCATTTGGGAGAGGGGAGACAGCCATCAAGCCACGGCTGTCCCCAAGATAAACTTTAAATTTATGTAGGTCAAGGAACTCGAAGGGTTTTTTTCCACTAGGTGGTGGTAGGCAGCATTTTTTAACAAGGGTTATTCGCTCTCTGTTCCTTTACCTTACAGAACTGGAACCCAGGGTCTGCCCACTTCAGTATGCTCTTCCCCTTACAGTAATTACTCCTTATTCCAGAGGAAAATGGAGTAGTAGAGGAGGCCGCATAAATATCACTGTTGCTGTGTTGCTAAATATTTTGCCTTTCTGGGGGGAGTTTTCTTTCGCCTACTCAGCAGCTGTTGAAATACCAAGGGTTTCATTTCTACTTTGTGTAATCCAGTAAACAATATTGCTGTTGTCCGTATACAGGTGTGCTGGGTTGTTCTTAACTCCCGGACTCCATCTGTGGGATTCACATAAAATACTGTTAATCTGATGTGAGGCAAACTATTTTTGTTATTTCCTTGGTTTATGTTGTAAATGAAACAAGCCCAAACAAACCCAAACCAGAAAGACACCAAGAAAACAAGACAGGGAACTGGAAATGAGCTGTGGATCTCAGACCCAAAATAATCATCCTTGGATACAACTGGATGAGAAATTCTGGGTTGGTTTTTTGGAGATCTTGTACTCAGATCAATGATTCATGTACCCGTTGAGGCAATGCTTTGGTTTAAAATGGAAGTTTGAGTAAACAGAAGAGATAGCAGCCAAAAACATTTCAGCGTTTAAATTTATGCCACTAACGTACACGCTGCATCTCAAGAAAACCCTGACCTTCTGTAGTCCTGTCCTTACCATTTTATTTGCACAGAGCCATGAAGAAACAAACAAAACGAAGCTGGCGTGCTTGGGGAACACACTCATTAACAGTTACCTCAGAGCATCGCAATAAGAGCACATTCCCTGGCTGCAGAGACGGACACGCAGCCCAGGCTAAAGGCTTGACTGTCCCACAGCAGCATCTCCTCACGTGGGCACATCCTCACCACAGAATCAAGTCCCTGCTTGCACACCTTCATGGAGATGTTGCTGTGATTCAAGCCGGCAAATATCACAAAGCACTATTTGCTCATGCACTCTCAAATCGT
Organism: Thinocorus orbignyianus; assembly: GCA_013400375.1. Taxonomy (NCBI): domain Eukaryota; kingdom Metazoa; phylum Chordata; class Aves; order Ciconiiformes; family Thinocoridae; genus Thinocorus; species Thinocorus orbignyianus. Next base: position 96,761 of record VXBW01001559.1, read on the forward strand.
TACTACTGTGATTACATTAATACTGTAATATTTATCCTGCATTATGAAAGCAAGCATAATGACTGATTAGTACAAAGAACAGAGGGAGGAATCGGGACCCCAGGCCTGTAGTCTCAGCTGATGAAATTCAACGTTACAGGAATTTAGGCCAGTTAGGGCATTTACAGAAGGAATTTAGGCTACATATTTTGATGAACAGGTATTTTACACTGGTTGTTTTGGGAAGACTGGCATAAACCTTCTATTGCGACTAATTGTCTAGAGGCAGCAGCACCTTACCTGTTCAGGTAAATCCCTGAGTGAGCTTTGAGGAGCTCAGATAATCTCCTAGATTAGACCTAGCAAAGATGAGAAAATGCCACAGGGAAGGTGTCTCCTTCAGGATCTGAAAGGTCGGCACACTAAATGATTAATGACTGCTAACTTCTCTTGATAGCATTGCTATGAAGGACACGCACATGCACATCCTGTGCCTCGGATTCTTCCAACTTTTTTTATGGTCCTGTGAATCATTCAGGCAGAAAGTGACTGAATGCTTTTATAAGTACCTCATGGTTCTTCCCTATGTTTTAATAACACAAATTAATATGTCAATAATCCCAGCAAAATTATTTTTACCTCTACAGCAGGACAGCGTGACAGCATAAAATCGGCTGTGGCTCCCTGAATGAGTGAAATGCTGGGGTATTTTCTGAAACTTTAGAGAACAGAGGGCCACCACCACCACCTGGAAGGTAATTCATCTGAGAAGAACAAAGGCCGGAAAAGTGCTTTTCTGGGTTTGAGCCCAGGTCTCCAGGGGGTCTAGCTATGTCAAATTCAATTCTTGGAGCACTAAATCCATTTCTATCACCTTTCCTCTGCTTGTCCTCAGGATTATTTAACAGATAAATAATCTGTTTAAATTTCAGTCTGACTGATGCACATGTCTGAGCTTCCCACTTGCAGACCTCTTGCTGCATTACCTGTATTTCACTCTGCCATCTTCCAGTGGGGGAGGGCAGGTTAGAAAATTATAAGACTTTAATACAGAGAGAGCTACGTCTCTGCCAATGATTTCTGAACGCAGGGAGTCCGTGCAGGGAGGCTGCATCTCTGAATACATATGATCCATCTTCCCGTACAAACTCCTGTCAACAGCGAAACTGCTGCAGTCTCAATCAATCTTGCATTACTAAAATGTCCCTTACATCACGGCTCCCTGCTCCTCTACCCTAACAAACAAAGGCTATTAACGTTTAAAAGCTGCACTAACTCTATGTATATGTTTGGGATCTGGCCAGGTATTGAATAATGCAAAGGGATCGATATTCATAATCTAAAGCAGCAGAAGAGGTGCGTTGTGACTTATCCGTGTCCTATATAGGTCTCCACATGGTTCATCTGAAAGCCTTTTAGAAGCTTAACAAGGAGTATTGCAGTGAATGTGGAAAAAATGATGCAGGAGGATAAGAAGCACAAATGCTCCAGAGGCCTCATAGGGTCTATGGTCTTAAAATAAGCTCCTGGGTTTTAATGGGATCTGGTGAAACCCTCTTTAGAGGGGCTGGATGGAAGGGGTTGGACAGCTGGCCAGCAAATACTGGGTAAACATTCCCAGTAGCCGAACTCTGCGCAAACAGCAAGTATGAAGGCAAAGACCTGAAAGATCAACAAAGAATTGCGGGTCTGGGTAAAATGATGCAATGGATTACAATTAGTGTCGCTGGTCCGAGGGAGCGTAGGCTTTCCTATCGACTGACAGCTACGAGGCACCTTAATCAAATAACGAAGGGGGCTGGTGGGGGAGAAAGCTCAACCATCGGTCAACATTATCTCAAGGACACCTACTGTACATGAGCAGGCTAATGTTTGCAGCATGGTTTAATTGAGGGAGAAAAGGTAGGCATTTCCAGAGGTGGCCATGGGGGCTTGGTCCTGCTTCCCAGAAAAGCATTGAGTGCCAAAAAGTTGTTGGGTTTTTTGTTTGTTTGTTTTTAAATTTTTCTTCTTTCTCTGGTGTGTGTATGGTTGGACTCAATGATCTCAGGGGTCCCTTCCAACCATGAAGATTCTGTGATTCTGTAAAATGCGTGTTGCTGAACATCAAAAGGGTTTAGTGGGGCAGCTGGTTCTCTGCAGGGACGAAAACTTGTGTATACTGGAAAGAGCAGAAGCCAAATGAGATCAAGTTAACGTTACTGAAATCCGTAAGGAATTCCAGGCTTTGCCGAGAGGGACGGTAGGGCGACATTGCCCACCTTTGGTGTGGGGGTCTGGAAGCAGCAGGTATCTGCTCTGCGTCTGAAAACACCCACCTCCAAGTACTGGTGTGGGGTCCTGTCAGGTTTGCCCTGTCCCCCAGCCAGAAAACGGTGAAAATCTCAGAAATGTGAAATTTTAGGAAGAGAAATGTGTGTGTGCTGGAAGTGTCATCCTTTGGCTGGGGGGTGGGGTGTGTCTCAATGTTCTTAGCCTTCCTCTTCTTTATTATAAAATTCTCTATTATAAAAGCTGTATTTTTCCTTAAAAAAATCCCAAAACTAAACCCCAGAAAGGGCTGAGGGCAGCCTGTGGCAACACCAGAAGAACGCCATTTTCCTGGGGGCTGTGGAGGGACCCTCCCTGACGAAGCGCCCCGGGGGGCCGAACCCCGCTGAGGGGGGATGGAGACCCACCGAGGGGGATCGACCCCCGCCAGGGCGCCGGGAGCCCTCGTAGACCCCCGTGCGCTCCCACTGCTCAGCCACCCGCCGCCCCGGGGTCGCCATGGCGGCCGGGCCCTGAGCGGAACAGGGCGGGAGGGAGAGCGACGGGCGCCATTTTGTCGGGGGCGGAGCGGGGCCCGGCCCGCCCCGAGCTCTGCCTGCCGGGGCGGCCCCGGCCCCGCCGCACTCCCCGCTGCCGACCGAG
>VXBW01001559.1:103974-136472 GCA_013400375.1 Thinocorus orbignyianus
TTTTTTTTTAATTAAAAACCACCAAACCTACTTCAGGAGGGAATAAACTTTGTCCTTTTCTGGTGAAAGGCAATCTCCAGAATTTCTTCTTGTGTTTAGGCAGCCAGGATATTTTATTCTTCCCTGAAACCAACATTAATAAGCTTGTAATAAAACTGTCTTGTACTGGCAGGAGCGTGTCACGTGCACCTTGGAATGATGCTGTAGCTGGATTTCATTCACCTTGTGTTTTATGGAGACCAAGAAATCTTTTCTCCTCTGAATGAGTGATGTTTTGATCTTTACTTGCATCAGCAAAATGCCAGAGAAAACAAGCTCTGTCTGATAGCTGTGTGTTTAGGAGCAGATGGGAGCAGATTAGTGCTATTGTAGTTGTGTTTGAGGAGCTGTAAGTAGCAGCCGCGGTACCTGTAAGTATTTTTCAACTTTTAGGCTCTGTGTGGTGAGAAGGCAATAACTGGAATTGTTTATGAGTGTTTGGATCTAACCAGCATTCACTTGTTATCTCCTGGGTGATAAAAGGGACTGTTGTAATTCAGCACTCGTTTCCTGTACGCTTGCTTTAGATTAAAATTGCTTCAAGTACGGGCTCAAATTAGTATAAACGGTGAAGGAGGGATTGACTCACCATTATTTTGGTTTTGACTGTTTTGAAATGTAGTGACTCACCAAACAGATTTCGAATCCATACCCCCTTCCCCTCCCTCCCCAAATTTGTTGTCAGAATTTATTTTTAAATCAAACTATTGTGATGCTTGTGTCACTGGAACAGTTGGCTGGAGAGTTTTGAAAATGCACGGTGGGCAGCAGTGCTGGCCTGGCAGGAAAGTGAGTAAAAAGCCACTTCGGGGAGTGGTGGTGGGTGGGTTATGCCCTTACATTCCTGGGAATTAACCTCTACGTGTGGATGCTTTGAGTAGTTTGGGTTCTAAATGTAGCAACACATTTTAATTGGATTTACTCTTATTTGGCATGGCTGTGAAATGACAGCCTGGGGCAATAAAGGCCTGTTTTGGTGGGATGCTGGTGAGTACGCTTGTAAGATGGTAAAAGTGAGAAGAATAAATTGCAAATCAGAAGCTTTAATAGGAAGGTACCTTAAACACTTGATCTCTTAAGTGTGTCCTCTCAGCTCTTTTTGCATGATGAGGTGGTTAAATTGAATTTATCCTGGTCTCCCAGGGCTCTGGGTGTCATGACTGACCTGGTGTTAGCGATGGGAAGAAAATGCTGGAAATCTTGGACCGCTGGACTCTGCCATTAAGCACATCTTTACTGAGTGCTTACTCTTTCCTAGCACAGAAGCAGTGATTTGAAGGGTTTCTCTTGTTCTTTTTATCACTTACCTGTATTGTCTTGTATTTAAGCGTGTAGCTCAAGTGTTGCTGTTGTGTTGGACTTTGAAAGAAGAGGGAAAAAAAAGGGTGCTTATATGTTTGTATCAGTATTGAAGGTCGTATGGTATCTCGTAACACAGGCATGTGACTCTGTGTCACCACTTTCACTTTTTATTTAGAAGCTTGGAATGGAAATTAAATGCACTGCAAAGTTAGCAACCTCTTTCTTATTTTGTGGGCTGAATAAAATTAAAGTAGCCTAGAGCTAAAAGCAACGGGATGTGCTGTGCAGAGGTTTGAATTTCCATGGAGTCATTGAATCCTTATGACAGGGAAAAAAAAAATAGTCCTAAATTCTACAGTTTTTTGCTCTTTTTATTACTTACCCTTTAGAATCATAGAATCCTAGAATGGTTAGGGTTGGAAGGGACCTTAAAGATCATCAGGTTCCATCCTCTCACTAGAGCAGGTTGCTCAAAGCCCCATCCAGCCTCGCCTTAAACACTTCCAGGAATGGGGAGGTGGAGAATTCTGTATCCAGACCCTGAGCAAAGAAAGCAGCTGTGTTTTTGCAGACTATAGCACTGTTATAACAGCTTTATTCCCCCCCCCCATTTTTTTTTAATACAAAATGAATTGTTTCGGAAAGTTGACTGAGCGTTCTTGAGGAAAGCATTTGCTTGGTCGTATTATAACAGATTGGAGTTTTTGATAAAAGTTTGAAGAGTGTGGTTTTCTGGTGAGCATGTCATTGTTCAAAGGCCAAACCTAAGGAATAGTTGGGCTTCAGACTAACAAGAATGAACTTCAAACTCCAGGTTTTATTCCCTAGGGTCAGACTGCAAGACATAATTGCAGTATTCTCATGCTATTCTGTGACCTTGCATATATGGGAACAATAACAGTTATCGGTCGTTTGCTGATATTTAAAGTATGTATTTCCTTGGATACCATTTAATTTTGTTTGTGGAAATTTGGGAGATTATGCTGAGCATAATAGTTATCATCAATGTAATTTTGCAGGGCTCTGTTCTGGTTTATTCAGACTCACACCTGTTGGTTACCAGTAGTTTATTTCAACTTACTAGTAGATGCTTTTAAAATGAAAAAAACCCATATGGTCAAGGGAGAGTGGCTTTTTGGTTTTGTTTTTAAATACTTGAATGTTATGTTTCTGTTGTAGTAGGATAATGTCATTCTTTATTTGCTCTGAAACCGAAATTTGAATGGGAAGAGCTCAGTATGTTCTGTGTTAATTTCAGAACACAGAAAACAGGGAATCTGGTTTGATGTAAATAACACTCTTCAGTGTTGATTGGCATTAAGGCTTGAGTTTTCCTGACTTGCTGGTCATGTTCTGAGGTTGGCTTTTAGGAGTTGGGCTTTCAGACGAGCTGGCGTTTTCATTGTCCATCCCTCTTGTTTGTAAATATCGGAAAAGCCAAAGGATGGAAGCCTGAGCTCTGTTGGAGAGGATACGTGATCCTTCTTGTAAAAACACAGATCCAAAAAGCCCCTTCTGCAGAAAGGGAAGAACTCTAATCGTGAGCCCTGGGTACTTGTAAACATCCATCGTTAATGAGTCTTCCTCTTCTTTGGAAGGGATCAAAAGCATTTAATGCTTCTCATGAAGACACCTAATAAGGCACAATGGAATCAAGCAAAGCTGTCAATTAAGTCTTCTATTAAGTTTCTTAGTATAAATGAGCCTAAACCCGAAGTATTATCTGAGCTCTCCTTGACTGTTGGGTTTTGGTAAAGGTTTTATGCTGAGTATTAGCCCAATTTTTGATCTGGTTTCACTGTGCTGTTCCTTGCTTTGTGAACCTGCTGCATCGGAGAGCGCAGCACAGCGCGCCGAGCCTATTAAGAGCCGAGTCTAATTACTGGTTTTGTTCTGGAGGCTGTTGTGACAGATAATGTTTTGTTGAATGGCAGGTAATAGATTTATTATGGAGAAAGCACAGCATGTGGGTACCTTCAAAGGAGTCGCTATCTGTGTTGGTCTTTTCTACTCTTCATTAGTCAAATGGAAAATTTTGTTTGAGGGCAAAATGGATGCCTAAACCATATTACTCCAAATAGTAGCAGCAAAGAATTCTCACATTTTAGGCGATGCCAATTAAGTAAGAATAATTGTGATTTTATTTATTTATTTTTATTTTATGCAAATGTTTGCAAAAGAGCCCTGAAAATGAAGAAACCAGTAAGGTGTGGTATTGAAACCACAGTGTATTGGCTGAAAAGGGTTGTTCTACTAGCAAACATCACAGAAAAGGTATTCACCAAATGTTACCAAAGTACTACTTTGTGAAAGGCGAGTCCTGCTGAAAAGAAAAAGCTTTCCTTCGATAGACTGTAGTTGGCATAAATATTATTATAAGTAACGTGAACTCAGTCAAGATATTATAATTTTAATGCTTTTCCTGAGCAATCAGCTCGGTATTAAGTGCACTTTTCCATTTCTTTCACGTCAGTTGGAGAAGAATTCCCTTAGCCTTCTTTATCAGTTTTGTTGCTTGCAGGGATATTTAATGCATTAAGATATATTTAATGCATTCCTAATTAACCGCTTACGTATGGAGACAAATCTTCAAAGCTGTTGGACTCAATTAGGTCTTACATCTCTCCAGGGTAACGTGTAACGTGATGTGCAGGTTAGATATCAGCCGGGTTTCAACAGGTCCTATTTACCTCCTGGCTTCTAACTCCTTGTCCCTGTGGAGTCCAAGGGCCGACCTGGTGGCATTACATCAACTTCTGGAGCCGCACGTTCCTAAGGAAGTGGATGTTGATTGCCCTGTGTGTGAGCACTTTCGCCTCAGCCTGCCCAAAATGTGTGTACAGGAAGTTAACCAGCAAGTCTGGTTAAACACAAGCCTGTCTCTTAGAACCACTTTCAGGCTTGTTGTGAAATTAATACATTAGTAATTGGTTGGCTTAACGTGTGGGAATCAAATGCAGGGTTGCATATGGTTGTTTACTGTGTGGGCAGAGAATAGGGAGTGCTAGTTGAACTTAAAAATCATTAATGGCAGTAATGACTTAATTTGTCCCTATGGCTATGAGAAACCAAGCTATGCTTAGTGATCAAAACTCATGGGACAAACAGTTGGTCGGCAGTTAGCATCTATTATTGCTAATATAATTAATAATAGCATCATTTATTGCCCTGCGGCACCACTAGGTGATCTGCTTGTTTGCCTGTTCCAGCAGAACGAAATTATCTTGCTGTTTTGGAGGTTTTGGCTTCACGTAAGGACTTGGTGGCTCTGGAGCCCAGCATGGTGACAACGTATTTCTGGGAAGGTATTTGTGCAGATGTGTTGGGGCTGCGCTGCCAGCAGTCTGAAGCCAGGAGATGCTTGTCCTGCAGAACCGAGGGCCCTGTGTGACACGGCAAAGGCTGCTGGCACAAAAGCACACGGAGAATCCTGCTGCCTCTCCCCCTCTCCGCCCCACTCCCCAGCGCCTGGAAGCCTTGAAACATTTCCTCTGCAAGTGGTATGAGTTTGCTGATTATTCCCAGGAAAGATTTCTTGAAATAATCTTGAAGGAATGAAAGGTCACTGAGTAAGGAGGGCATAACTCTCCCAACTGGATAATTAAAAGAGAAAATTAAAAAGTGTGCTAAGTTTGAGATTGACTTGTGGCCATGCTTTGAAGATTAAAAGGGCTTGTTTCATTTCAGCTGAAGGAGGCTGGGGTTGGTGGGAGGAGGAGTTGCGGCTGCTGGAAGCTGCATTTGCTGGTTGCTTACTGAACCGTGCATCAGACCTCAGGATCACTGAACACGAGTGATCTGTCTGCTCTTTCTCCCCCTCTTTGAGTCTTGCAGCTGGAGTTTTCAGCCTGGCAGGCTCACTGGTTCATGCAGGTAGATTCTTGGGCATCTGAGCAAACGGTATACTGAGTTCAAAACTGCATGAACGTTTTTTGTATAAACATGTTTTGCTTTTAGAAAATGGAAATAATGGCAACTTCAACTAAAGAATGGAACTTTCCATGTCCTTTGCACAGCAAGATCGGTCTGATGGGGTTTTTGTAGAGAGTTTTAGTTTGCACTTCTGAAGCTATTTGCAGTCACAAAAATAAGATATATATAGAGAGAGAGAGATAAAGGTAAAATATGAGTGTGCTAGGTAACTGGTGACAGCATAGAAATGCCAAACTAATTCAAAAAAATTACCAAATTGCAGTTTTAGCAGCTAAAAGCAGCGCTTATTTCAAGTCTAGACTTAGTTGCTAATTTCGCATATCCACTCCGGTTTGTGATCTGCAGCATTGAAGAGGTTGGAGCTGGCCGTGGGTTCTGACTGGCTGCACCTGGGGCATGTTCCCGCACTGGGATGTTGGAGGAATGGGAGATTGCAGTCCTGGATGTGAAGTTTTAACTGCAGAGTCCTCGTTAGTAGCTTATTAGGAGTAGGGTTTCCTCTGCCGAGTTTTATCACAGACATGAGTTTGGGCCCAGATACTTTATTCCTCTGAGCATATGTTGAAGTTGACAGGGTTTCCCTGGACATCTGGGAATGCTTGAAGTTAATGATGGTTTAAGGTTTGGAGTCAGCAACCTAGTGTGATGCCGTGTTGGCCAATAAACAGGTTTTTACCTTTGTCTTAGAAGAAAAATTATTTGAGCTTTTGCCTTTAATTACAAACGTACCTGGAGTCCAGGAAAGTTGTAGGCGGCTGACTTAGTTCATGAACATGGTGAATACAATAGCAGGTCACAAAAAGCACATTCCTTCTCCATTAATTTTTGAAGCACTTTGATCTGGGCCTGTGGAGAGTATGGCTTTGGCTTCACTAGGCTTTTGTTGTTGTTTTGGCCTGAAAACGATTTCTTATTTCTTGCTCAGCCGTAGGTAATTTAAAGGTACTTCCATCTTGTAATTACTTCTTTACGTAGGAGATCCATCAGTCTCCTTTGATGTACATCTCAGACCCTAGATTTAAAAAAACCCAAACAACTGTGTATTAAAAATTACACAGTTGCAGGAAGAGTTCTGAGAAAAACTGTAACCCAAGCTGGAACTCAGTTCAGGATTTAAGAAAAAAAAGAAGGTGGGCAGAAAACCTTGCATTCTCTAAGCAGAAATGTGGGATTTCCTTGGCATGGAGTGCCTGCAGGTACCAGAGTTGTACATTTGAATGGGCTGAGTGACGTCCAAGGGGTCCGTGAAAGGAGTGCCCAGGACCAGGCATTGCTCATTGAGTTAAGCCATAAGCTTCACTAACGATTTCAGTAATTCTTTGTGTATATTTGATATGACATTAGGGAAGAGAACAGTAGATATTTTCATATTAAAGCATAACTTCTGGTAAGTGCTTTTCCAAGCAATTTATAATTCAGTGGATTTGTAAATGTCTCTGTAAGATCAAACTTAATTTCTCAGTCTTTCTGCTGTTCCAAGTTGTGGGTGGAAACTATCTATTCTACTAGTGTGTGATGCTGGCTTTCGGTGTTTGGTGTGTTATATTAAGTGTGTTCTGGAAGATGGTCAGGGGACTAAATGGAATCTCTTTGCTGATGTAAAAGATTACATATTTGTTATGACTTTGGTAGGAAGAATACTTAAATTAGAAGATTATTACAAAAATGTAGTCAGGAGACTCATTTGACTGTCAGAAATGAGGCATCCTACACCTCACCCTCCTGATGAAACAGGATGTTCTTGCAGGGAAGATGTGCCTGAGAAGGGTGAATTGCAGGAGCTGAGTATTTGTGAGGCATCTGCTGTGCTGGAACAGCCTTTTTTTTTTCCCTTTTTATCTTTTTTTTTTTTTTTGTAGATAACTTGTGGAACAGAGAAACTGTTCTTAGCAGTTTTTTTCAGTGTCTGCATCAGACTTACCTTTTTACGTTGTGTGTTTTTCTTGTTATTACCTGACAATATATGGAGGTTGAATGGAGGGGTTTAGCCACCAGGTGTTTGTGGTCACTGGGTGATGATAACACCAGTTTTGATGACGTGAGATAACTGTTATGTGCCATCCCTGTATACGAGACATGGTTTTCAGTTCAGTGAAAACAGGTGAGTTAGGTAAGAATTTTGTATTGACTCTGAGTGCTGCAAAACTGCCTCAGAATAAATATTGAACTCAAAGTTGCCTGTAAATTGTCAGTTATTTGCCAATGTGTGTCTAACAGCAAACATTTGTAATTTGACGGGGGCGCTCTGAAGTATTTGTTCCATCCTTAAACTGAACACTTGTATGTCTCAGAAGAAGGAGGCAAAAAAAAAAAAAAGGATTTTCTCAGCAAACTCCTCTTAGGAGTAACATTCTCAAGCCAGGCAAATGTTCCCGTCCGCTTACGTTTGAGATATTAAGCAGGTAATAAAAATGATGACTGACTACATAGGGTCATCATGACAGTGCTTCCTGCGCTGGAGCACAGCGAGATAAATGGTCTGCTGTGACTTCACTTCCATCAGTGAAGTGCAGTGACACGTAGAGGATCTCGTCTGTTTATTCCTGCCTGTCTTTCACAGCGTTGCACTTCTGAGGAGAAGGATCTGGGGGTCCTGGTAGACAGCAAACTCTCCACGAGCAAGCAATGTGCCCTGGTGGCCAAGAGGCCAGTGGAACCCGGGGCTGTGTAGGGAAGAGTGTGGCCAGGAGGTGGAGGGAGGTCATTCTCCCCCTCTGCTCTGCACTGGGGAGGCCACAACTGGGATCCCGCCTCCAGTTCCGGGCTCCCCAGTTCAAGACAGACAGGGAACTACTGGAGAGAGTCCAGTGTAGGGCAACAAAGATGCTGGAGGGGTTGGAGCATCTCCCTGGTGAGGAAGAGCTGAGAGAGCTGGGACTCTTGAGCCTGGAGAAGAGATGGCTGAGAGGAGACCTTCTTCATGCTCCCAAGGATCTGAAGGGTGGGGTGAAGGAGGATGAAGTTGGACTCTTCTCAGTGGTTCCCAGGGACAGGACAAGGGGCAACGGGCACAAGCTGGGACATGGGAAGTTCCATCTCAACATGAGGAGGAACTTCTTTGGGGTGAGGGTGTCAGGGCCCTGGCAGAAGCTGCCCAAGGAGAGTGTGGAGTCCCCTTCTCTGGAGACCTTCAAGCCCCGCCTGGATGCAGCCCTGAGGGACGTGCTCTGGGCAACCCTGCTTTAAGGGAGTGGGACTGGATGGTCTCGAGAGGTCCCTTCCAACTTGGACAATTCCCTGATTCCGTGTTACAGAGTGTGAAGATGAGGTGTGAAATATTCCTTGAAACAGCAAGAGTCACAAGAGTTATATCTTGAATTAACCTTCATCTCAAGCGTGGCAGCGATTAAGTACCTATTCACCGCGAGGAGTTTTAACCAAACAACCTGTGATTAGGTCTGCCTAGGCCATCCATCAGGGAAGCTGGGTTAAGTGGAGGTATCCGGGTTAGTAGGTGATTTATTTGACCTGAATTATTGAGTCTAAATAATAAGTAATGAGAAATAAATCTTCTGAATGATGAAATTATGCGCTTGTCAGTGATGAACTTTGGAGCGATTAGTTTTAATTGTAAGGTAAACAGATAAGTCTTGTTTAATTGGATGCTTAAGTAATGTTACTTGCATTGAACTCAATTACACTTTGAACACTGATATTCAAGGCAAGCGGCGTTTGAGTCCCTGGCATTGTTTAATACAACTTTTTTAAAGAAAAATAGTTCTGGGTAGTGGAATGAACTAGTAAATGGCTTATTTCTTTCAAAAGCATATGGGTTTTTTGCCATTGATCACTTGATCCTCTTGCTCCCTGTGAGCACATGAAATGCCTTGAATAAAATAATTTCCAGCATATTTGTCCCAAGTATTTGGGATGGGTAATCAATGGTGCTGGTGGTCTGTGGACCTGTGGCCACAGCAGCTCGTATTTTATGGTCTTAAGATACAAAGATGCTTGAATCGAGGGCTGTGAGCTGTCTGGGAGGTGTTTCTGTTTGTGAAAACTTTGGGAATTCAGAAGTAAAGAGCAAAGGCAAGAATCTAGTAATTGGAAAAGGAGCAAGTGAAGGAGGAGACTTTTCAACATCTCTTTGCAGTGGAGATTAAATGCTGGAACATAATGTGGTTTTATGTATGCACACATAGCATAAAATAATCAGTGGAGTTAATTGGCTTTCTTCCGTGCATTCTTAGTAAATGATGAATAAAGAGTTTTGCGCATAATAAGCCTCAGCTTTCAATTAAATGTGCCCTATTCAGAAGTTGGTTCTTTGATGCCAGAACAAGCACATGCCCATTTCTGATCTGCTGATGATCCACAGCTTTCAGGTCTTGATAATTAGACAAGCTTCGGCCGCCTGTGACAAACTTTTTTCAACTTGCATAATGCTGACTTTGCTCCTGAAGCGGAGGGAGCTAGATGGCGCCATCGACCCGGCTTTTGCCTCTGCAAATTTGGGTTCAGAAGGTGCATTTCAGGTAAAATGAACTAGTTTTCTGCCCTGGAGCACCAAGCTCTTGGCTGGCTCTTGGTTGGGGGCTGCTTATAAATGTGGGTGGTGGGTGTTAATAATTTCTGGTGGCCTATTTTAATTATCAGTTACGATATCGATGGTAGAAGTGATGATGTCTCACTAGTGGTACGAGCACATGATGTATTTGGAGAGGTAACCCCTTCCCTTGTGGGGCGAGGGGTTGGGGTACACACTTGATGGCAAGTGCTAATTTGAGGCCGGGGCTGTGATGTGACAAATCAGAAAGTGATATTTAGAAGTGTAAAGTGCTGTCCTCCTGCAGAAAGAGGGGTAGGTCAAGGGGAGAGGAACAGATCCATGCAGACAGGCTGCAGGTTAATTAATTGGGTGGTTTTGTTACTGTTTCAAGTGTCTCACTTCTGTTCCTGCCTTTTCCATCTCACTTTATTCTGCAGCCCTGAACATGGCTTTTATGCAGCGTTTTCCATTAGGAAAGTGAAGGAGCCCAGCACGAGTTATATTGCGTGTTTTCTGGTTTTGGTGAGGTTGTGGATTGCTAAACTCTGTCTTGTGGAACAGAACTTTCAGATCTGGGACCTCTTGAAAACTGGCTAATTGCTAATAAAAATATTTCCGTGCAAGTTGCACAACGGAGGCTTATGGAAATGCTAACTTGGTGGAGAGAATCCCGACCCTGATTACAGCTCTTGGAGTCAAACATGTAAATGTTTATGCAACTTGAATTTTGGGGGCCCTGCCTGGGTTTTTCATTCCCTGTAGCTTTGCAGGTTATGCAAAACCCTTGAACCCTCCTTGTCTGGGTCGGTGTGTTGGTCCTCCGTGTTAACTCACGGTGTTGGCTGACTTTTCATAACGATGACAGAGGCGTGTAGTAACAGTTTGTGACCGTGTGGTGTCTTCCTGCATTTTGGAGGTTGTGTAACGTGCTGGGACTGTGATTGGACACGGGACAGTTATACAATGGAGTGAGCCCAACCAGATTATAAAAATCCCGCTCCGGCATGTCTGCATCCCTTCGGGCTGCGGCTGGCAGCTCGGGCGGTGGCACTGGGCTGGGCTGGGCTGGCAGAGAGGTGCTGGAGGATCTGGCTGAGACAATCTCTAAAAGTTGTTAGAGTTTTCTGGAGGTAAGAGCTTCTTTGAATTCAGATGTTAGTGGAGATGACTACCAAAATTCAGCTGCTTTTAAGTGTGAGCATTATCCAGTAAGGAAACTTAAACATGATGAGCTCAGGTTTTTAATAACTAAGTTTCAATATCTTAAAGGTTTGAGGACTTAATTTTTCATTTAAAAATTGTTATCACTGTAAAGAGAGTCTCAAAAGTTCTTCTCTTTCCTCTTTCCTGGTAAACTTTGGCTTCATTTTAATTTTAAAAATGAGAGAAATTCATATGAGGTTTATATAGCTCAAAAGAGATTTTAAGAATGTTTGACCCCCAAAATGCAGCATCTTCATTGGTTTTTGAAAGTTTCTTGAATTCCAAATCTCTTATTAAGTTATATTAAATGGAAGTGAAATATTTATTTCAAGACAAGCCTAATAAATCAACTCAGTGTAAGCTTTTTCAAGTGTGTGATCAGTTGCTGGTTTTATATTGCTTACTGGGCAAAAATTGTTCTCTTTGAGCAGGGAGTGAGCATCTGTTTCAAAAGCAGACGCAGGAATGTCTAAGCCTTTGGAAAGGAGCTTCGTATTCAGAGTTGAAAAAGTTGGCACGTTACCCTGATTTGCTTAATAAACGGAATTTTTCCTAGATGAGTCTCTAACTTCACCTTTGTTTTCATGTGCTTAAGGTCTTGGGGAGGGGGGGAAAGGAAAAGTGGCTTTCATCGAAGTGCCAAGTAGAAGTACAAAGCAAGCTGAGAAAAGAACCCGTGTGTGCTCAGGTTGCCTTGGGAGTGCTGCGAGGAGTTTAATGAACTGTGCATTAACATCCCTAATAACGTGGAGGTATCTGAATCCTGAGATTATTACAGCTCCACAGGGAGACTGTAAGGACTGTATAGTATTATAAATCAAGTTAATGTGTACCATAAACAGGGAGGGAGGTGCACTGTGCTGAAAGTGGGGACTATAAAGTAGTGATGTGTTTTATAAAGAAGGGTGATGTGCTGCTTCATTTTTATTTACAGTGAGTGTCACCGCTGTCTAGAGAGCGCTGCAGGTGGCATTTGAGATCAGTCACTCCATGTCAAGCTGTACAAATGTTATCTCCTAGCTCTTGCTTACACTTATATGAAAGGAAATCTTATGGCTGCTTCTCTATAGTTCTTTCTTGGTCTTTATTAGGGCTCTGTTAATGCAGACCATTGCGTACGTGTGGATGGCATCTCCTATCGCGAGTTGCACAGAAATTTGGTAAAATTGTTACTTACTGGAACAGTAAAAGGAGAGAGTAATGGGTGAAAGATGAATGAGGAATGGCTGACCAATACAATTTTTGACCAGATTAACCTTCAGGTTGACCTGTACTTACTGGAAATACGTTTCAGATAATTTTGTTTAGAGTCCCAGCCTAAATAAGCTTTTTTTTTTAAACAATTTGAGTAACCAGATGTGGAGATTTTGCAAGCTGTGAGAGCCTTTGTTAATGTCTCATTCAGTTGGATTTAAGTCCTCTTCTCAACAAGCTCATTCACACAGGAAGTTAATGAGATTTAGCTAATGTGCTTTAAATCAACGGAAGGTTTGAGCTCGGCATAACTTTCCTGAGCATCTTTGTGTAGACATGCCCTAATAACGTTGGTCAGTTGTTAAGACATACTATTCTGGATGGCAGTCAAAATACCAGCTACTTAAAAATTCATTAGTGCCTACAAGGGAAGAATATGTTTGTGCTTTGTAAGACCTACTTTGAAGTGAAGTGAGAAACTGACTCTGGACTGAAACTACTTCTTAAAGTGCCCGGCAACTCTTGATTTCTAAACCCTAAACATTAAGAAGTTTGGGCATATTTAAAATAGCACTACATTGTCTTCTTCTACTGCAGGTGCAGGGAAACCATGGCTTTTTGTGAAGTGTTGCATTAGGAATTTGAAGTCCACTTTTCTGTAAGTGTGGATGCAGTTTGTTCTTATTTGCAGGGGAAGGATCTTCTCTGTAGCATTTCTGGATGTGGTATCATTTTGGTGCAGTTGAATTTCATGGGAAGGAACTCTGGGTGCAAGAGGCGCCTGGTAAAGACAAATCACGAGTCTTTTTTTCAGACCAAAGAGGCTCAGTTTCAAAAATAGCCTGAGGAAAAGCTCTGCTTAAGACCAAAGCGGGAAGATGGTTTTTACACGTAGCAACAGAAGATTAAGCACGGGTGCTTTGTGGCTTGCTTGTTTTTTCCACATCTTTGAGATGGTCAAAATCCCCTGGAAGGTTGAAAAAATTCCCTTGGGGGGCACACCTACGTATCTGGAATGGTGTGTGGGGCAGAGGAGCTGCCAGGTGGTGTATCCAAGTGCTGATCTGGAGATGTAACCCTGGTGGCCAACGCTGAGGCCATTGAGCTTGTGGTTGTGGGTCTGCAAAGAGCGCCTTGGTTGTATCATGTGAAGTATTTGCTGGGCTTTTGTTAGTCCCGTTGACGAATCCTTTGAAATGAAGAGGACCTTTTTTGTCTTGTAGGAAAGCATCAAGCAACTTTTGGACAACTTGGAGTAGCAAAGTTTGCCGCTCTTCTAATTGCTTGTAATTTGGTCATGAATTATTTATAACACACACACACACACCCCTTGATAACATTTAGTTTTTAATAACTTCTCAGGAACAGTTTTTCAGGGTTACTGTATTTATGCTGGTGAACAGCACGTGTGAAGAGCTGTGGCAGGCAGGCTGGAGAGGAAAAGGGGGGAAATTCTTGTTCTAAGGTTCTTAAAAATAGCATAAATCAGGAGTTACAAAAGTGAGGACGTAAAGAAATACAAACCCCAGTGCCTGTGGCTCCCAGGTGATGCACAGAAGGCGAGTTGTGTCTGATACAGGAAGAGGAATCTTTGGTATTTTATTTTAATACCTTAATGGTGCAAAATCAGCACAGAAATTTTTTGCAATGGGTTTAACTGGAGCCAGTAGCAATCTGGAGAAAGCTGCTGTTCCATGATTAACTGGGAATGGCCTTGCTTTTGTGTTGAAATGTGTGTCCAGCCAAGGGGCAGCTGTACCCTGTAACTCAAATTGTCTAATTGGAGCCTCCACAAGCTTCTTAAATTGTCTCATTGCTGGTCTTGAAAGTGCAGGTGCACTCCTCTTTGCTGAGCAGTTTGGTACAGCGTTTCCAGGAATGAGTTTCTTCTGCAACTTCCCTGATCTCCTGGCATCTATCCTGCAGCCATTTGCATCTCCTGGATACTCTCGTGCCCATCTGAGCCTGTTCGTCTGCTCCATGGCTCCCGGTGAACACCAGCTGGCAACCAAACTGTAAGCAGCTCTGTCCTGCAGCACACGGTTTTTTTAATATATCCCCAGTGCTGGAGACTAGTATTGATCACTTGGCCTAAATGCACTTTCTTATACCACATTTAGTTTAAGTTTATTTGCTACTGGCTTAAATTCTTCACAGCTGTCTGACACTACAGGAACTAAGAGTTTAGCTTTAGTCACCGTTCAGAGCGTGCCCTTTCCAGCAACAGCTCTGCAGGACTCACAGCACTGGGTATGAGTGGGTGAAGTGGATTTTAAAACTAACTGTCTTTATCTTCTGCTCAGACTTGGTACATTTTAACAATAAATCATCCTGCTGTGCAGCCAGTCCAAGTCCCTTTCCACATCTCTGTGGTGTGTCTAGTGCCAAAACTATAATCTCAGATGTAGAGGATGCCTTGATTTTGTGTTTAAACACATCGTGTGCTTGAGTTTCAAAGGTGCCAAACACTTGAAATTGCTGTTAGAGGTGGTGGAACTCCAGATGTACTGCGGCAATTCAGGTTATTTGCCTCAGGTGTTTTGAATTAATTTAAAATTTAGGTGAAGCTCACATCCGCTGATGGGAAGTGGGACAGCTTCTGGCTGAAAGTCATCTCTGCTTGCAGGAGAAAGTTGCTGTTACTCACATGAGTCTGACAGCTAACTACAAATAATAAATTGAAGATTGTAATTAAGCTGACACCTTAATTTGATTCTAATCTCTTTAGTGTGTGCAACAGAGTGAGCTCTCTTGGCTTTTCAGCCTACTGTAAAAGCCAGAAAGGTCCTGGGCTGGATCTAACACCACTCCTTCCTTGGGGTGGTGCGACATGTGCTTTCCAGGTGCTGTACCTACATACCTGCATTAGAGCTCACGGGAGCTTTTCCATCACTATGCTCTGAAGAATGTGCTGTTTCATCACCAGCTTGTTCTCTGACCGTGCCTGTTGTGATTCCTTTACGAGTATTTGCAGTGTAGGGCCACTGAATGTGGGTTTTTCTACTGTCAAGGAGGAGAGGAAAGGACCACAGGTACTGATTAACTAATTCTGTTTCACACTCTTACTATGCAAAGAGATAAGAGGGAATACACTTACTTTTCAGACCAGCTATGATTCTCCTTGTGACTCTTTCACCAGCTGGCTTATGTGTGTCCCAGACCTCTTCCAGCAGAACTTGGTGTTGGAAGGAAAGTGTTACAGCAAGCCACAGGGTGGAGAGTTAAGCAGAGAGGAACCTGATGAAATTCAACCAGGACAAGTGTAGGGTCCTGCCCCTGGGGAGGAATAACCCCCTGCACCAGGACAGGTTGGGGGTGACCTGCTGGAGAGCAGCTTTGAGGAGCAAGATCTGGGAATCCTGGCGGACAACAGGACTGGGGAGGCCCCATCTGGAGCACTGGGACCAGTTCTGGGCTCCCCAGAAGGAAGGGCAGGGAACTACTGGAGAGGGTACAGCAGAGGGTTGATGAAGATGGTGATGTGCCTGGAGCATTGCTCTTATGAGGAAAGGCTGAGGGACTTGGGTCTTGTTAGTCTGGAGAAGAGAAGGCTGAGGGGGAATCTGATCAACACCTAGAAATACTTGAAGGGTGGGTGTCAGGAGGATGGGGCCAGGCTTTTTCCATCGGTGCAGTGACAGGACAAGAGGAACGGGCACAATCTTGACCATAAGATGCTTGAACATGAGGAGGAGCTTCTTGCCTTTGAGAGTGGCAGAGCCCTGGCAGAGGCTGCCCAGAGAGTTGATGGAGTCTCCGTCTCTGGAGACATTCAAACCCCCCTGGACATGTTCCTATGGGACCTGCTCTGGGTGGAGCTTCTTTGGCAGGGGGCTGGAGGAGGTGATGTCCTGAGTTCCCTTCCAACCCTGTATCATTCTGTGAATTCACAACTGCCAGGCAAATTCCCATTTGTCTTCACGAACAACTTTGCCACTTTAGAGAGGAGTAAAACACTTGAGGTTGACCAGCAGCTTCTGGCTACGACTGTGGTTTTAGGAGGCCTGGTACCACTTCTGAAATTCTGTGGCCCCGTCAGACAAAGTACTAAATCAAATCACTTAGATTTTGTTCCAACTCTCTGCCCGTTGCTTGTGTTTATCTGTTTGGCTTTGTGCTGGGTCCGCTCTTTCCTGTCCTCTCAAAGCAGCTGCACAAATCGATAGGGAAAGTCTAAAGTATTTTGGCTAACATCTCGGTGTGCTGGGCCAGCTCAGTCAAGAGAAATTTTGTGATCTGGTTGGAATTTGGGAAGACTCCTCTGGTTTAAGGAAGGAAGCTTTTGTTTTGAATTTGGAAAACAAGGAAATACACAGAGCTGCTTCCTTCTTAGAGCTGCTGAGAAAAAAAAACACGAAATCCACCTCATTCTTACGCTTTGGAAAAACAGTAATTTTCAGAGTTGAAAGTCATTGCAGGGGCACCTGAGCTCCAGGCTGAGCTTCTCCCAAAGGGTTAACCTCTGCTTATCACAGCTGCGGGGCAAGGAGCTTTGTCATATTGACAGTATAATCCCAAGTGTGGTGCTGCCAGTCTGACAGCACCTGAGAAATAGTTGACTCTTCTAATGGATGTTTAAAACAAAAACCCAAACAGGCAGACAAACACCGAGAAGCCGTTGCTCCAAGCGTGTAGCCCCTGGGGGTCAGGTTGGTTTTGTTTACCCCAACCTGTGCTTTGCCAAAGCTCTGGATTCAGATATTGGAGGCTCCCAAACATAGCACTGGAGAGATTAATGCCATCACAGCAAATCTGAATATTTTTATTTGTCTTTTGTAATTGTTAACTGGGCATTCTCAGAATAATATGGAAAGGCAGGGAACATTTCCAGTGGGGGTCAGCCAAGAACGAGGTCAAATGATGCTGCTTTAAAAGAAAACAGTGCGTGCAGAGGAGAAGATCACTATATTGCAATTGTCTAATCCTTTAATGGACTTCATGGTCTATTTTTCCTTTCCATGTTAACAAGCTCTTCTTGTATATCTGTATCTTCTGCCCACATTGAGTTTTGAATCTAGTAAGAGATGAGATTTCAAATTATCTCTAGGCAGATTTTCATGTAGTTTGGTACCTTACGAAGTAGAAGTTGGTCATGCAGCCTGTCTTGGTATATGGGCAGATTGCTCTGTAGAAAAACCTTTGTTTTATACTTCAGTGAAGGTTTTTATTTGTGGCAGAGATTCCAGAGAAATGACTTGCAGGCAGAAACTGAAAGGAAAAGAATCACAGAATCTTTATGGTTGGAAAGGACCTCTGAGATAGAGTCCAACCATGCACACACAAAACCCTCTACAATCTGGGACTCTGGAGCATGCCCTGAAGTGCCACATCTGCATGTTTCTTAAACACCTCCAGGGATGGTGACTCCACACCTCTCTGGGCAGGCCTTCCAGTGCCTGTCCGCTCCCTCAGTAGAGTAACTCTTCCTGATATCTCATCTCACCCTCCCCTGCTGCAACTTCAGACCGTTTCCTCTGGTCCCATCATCATTCCCTTGGGAGAAGAGGCCAACACCCACCTCTCTACACCCTCCTTTGAGGTAGTTGTAGAGGGCAAGGAGGTCTCCCCTCAGCCTCCTCCAAACTAAACATGACTTCACCTGACTTGTTCTCTAGACCCCTCACCAGCTTGGTTGGTAATTTAATTACCATCTTGAATTGTACATCTCCATCTCTGAGTTGTTTGGGTTTTTTTGCTTTCAGTGAGCTTTGAAATGCATTGTAACTTGTTAAAAAAAGGAGCTCCCTTGGTTAAACCAAAAATGTGGTATTAGTGATCTTGAAAATGCCAAGGATAAAAACTACCACACTGTGTCAAAGCAGACACTCCCCGTGCTTTGTGTCCCGTCCTGGTGGTATCAAGTGTGGAAGATTTGTGTGTTGAAGATCCAGAGTGGCCTTTCCCTGCCTGGGAGGGTTTTCCTCCTGGTGCACTTGCATCTGGACTATCCCCTGCAGTAACTATTCGTCAAGATACTAACCTTATCTTAAAGCATTGTAAGCCCGTGTCAACTTTTGGCCTTCCTGGGTTAATCATGTATGAGCACCACAGATAATGTGGTATAGAAAGAGCTGAATGTTAATCAGTATCCTGATGGAAGTTTCACTTCCAGCCTTTCCATTTGATCCGAGGCAGGAGATAACTTAGTGTACTGTGTGTCCCGAGCTGCTGTTAAATGAGTTTTATCTCTTTTTACATGGCTTTTCAGCTTCTGATCAGTTAAATGTGTTACAGAGGGCTATAAAAGTCTGAGTCATCTTGTTTAGCTATGCTCAGTTTGTGGGATAAGAGTTCTGATAAAAAGACTGATATCTTTCAGATAACCTGGTTTCCTGCTGCCTAAAGATTTCTGTTCCAATTTGACACTTGTGACTGCAGGATAAAAGTGTTCTGAAAATCACCTGGGCCATAAAGTGCAAGTTCAATTGCTGCGTAGAAGCAAGAAGAGGTAGATTTGTTCTTCACATTTACTGCTCCCCCTGCTTTTGAACACATGTGGGTAGTGTTTGTGTGCATGGAAATGTGTGTACACACATACACACACTCCCTCTTTCTAGGAAAACTAGCAGATGAAGAAGCTGGTTTTGCCTGTTAATTTGGAGACACTTGGTGGTTGTTATCTGCAAACCCTGATCTGGATGAGGGGGTTGAGTGCACCCTCAGTAAGTTCTCAGGTGACACCAGACTGGGTGGGAGTATTGATCTGCTGGAGGGTAGGGAGGGTCTACAGAGGGACCTGGACAGGTTGGATCCATGAACCAAGGCCAGTGGGATGAGGTTCAATGGAAGGATTGCTGTCCTTCCAGCTGATTTGGGTGCTCTCCTGATGTAATTCTCAAGAATAATTCCTGAGGAACAATCACATCTTTGAGGAGAAGACAGCAATCTGCCTGTTTTGCAGTGTGAAGTAAGATAGGATTATATAGCCTTTTCTTTTGCATCGGTGGAGATGCTGGTTAACGCTGACTGAAGAGGCTGATGGTGCCAGAATCCTGTAAACCAGATCTCCTGAACGGCAGGTTTCCTGCTGCTGTAACTCGGACACTGGTGTTTTACTGGCGTGGCTACGATTGTCAGGGAAATGTAATTCTGCCCTTTCCTTCTTCCTTTCCAATCTGAGATGCTAAAACTGCCAGACTAAACTACGCCTGTCTCCATCGCTGATTTTCTTGGAGAATAAAACATGTCTACATCAACAGAAAAAGGCGAATTCTTTTCCTTTTCTTTTTCTTTTTTTCCTCCTTCTTCTGTGTTTGGAAAAAAACCCTTGTGCCTGTGCAATAAAAGCAAATAAAACCCATGAAAAAATGTCCACACCCTAGGACTCCCACCCACCCACCCACTGCCCCCAAAGCTTTAGTGGGTGTCTGTCTCTCGGTCCTCTCTAGTTTGCTGGTGTCACCTCTCAGACCTGTGCAAGGCAGCTTGGAGATGAGATGTTCTGCGGAGACTGGAGGAGGCATCGCCGTTTCTCTGAGCACAGACTCAGGAGCAAAGAAACTAATTTCAAGTTTCTCTTCATGCCTGGGGATTTGCACCATTCAAAGGAGAAGTCTGGGATTACTGTAAAAATGGGAGTGTCTTTTCCAGAAAGGTGTGACGGTGAGCGCTCCAGTTAGTTTTCTCCCTCAGTCTTATGTTAAGTGTATCCTGGGCTGCATCAAAAGCAGCGTGAGCAGCAGGTCACGGGAGGGGATTCTCCCCCTCTGCTNAACTTGATGATCTTGAAGGTCCCTTCCAACTCCAACCATTCTATGATTCTATGAAGTTCCAGTGAGAAATAATTAATTATGCTGTCTTAACATCTACTTTAAGAAACACGTCTTAGTTAACCTCTTATTTGAAGGCACTACTTTTCGTTACATTTTGACTTAATTGGGAGCATTCAAGGCTATCTCAGTGTATCCCAAATGGTGTTTCTTAGGGATGTGTATTTTCTCTTTTGAAAAGTTACATTGCTTGGAAAGATTAACATCCCTTTCACCTCAAGTAACCGGAATTTTCTAGCAAATGGCCAAGTAACAGCTATTAAGAGGTTCTAAAATATTAGTACTCTCTAATTTTTTCAGACAGTGCTAAATTGCTCTTAGCAGAAGGGTCTTTGTCAAGTTTCATTATTATTGCAATTACAGTAGATGTTAGAGCTGCTGGCATTTTCCTGTGCCACATTTTGGAAGGGAGGCTTAAGGAAAAACCCAAACTCTATTTTACTGCATTCTAACACATACAAACCTGTGTTTTGGGGACAGCATCTCCATTAGCTGCGTTTCCCCCTCTTGCAATTAAGTTGAAAATGTCATTAAGTTGCTTTTGAAGTAATGCCAGTGTGTGGTGGGGTTTTGCTGCTTGATTGTGTTCCCAGTTTTGCAGAAAATTTCACTTGATAGGATGTGGAAACAACTGTTTTTCAGGTTCTATCACGTACTTCCATCTGTAACTGAACTCATTTTGTCTGCAGCTGCGCTTTCGTTTTTGAAGCTCGGTAACCACAGGTTGCAAAACTTGGGTTTGGGGAAGAATTTTCTACTGTGTCCTGTGGGAGGTTTCAGTTCCAATCTGTTAATTCACGTTCCTCACCCTTGGAAATGACAACAGTATGGATGACCCTGGTCTGGCAGGTCTAATTTAAGGAACAGATGTGGGAAAACTGTACTGTAGTGATTCCTCTGGGAAAACGAGAGAACCAGTAACCTCTCCAATCTTTCCTGTTCCTGTGCCAAAGCAGTAGTGAGACTAATTAAAATGCAGTTTTATCCTGAAGCAATTGCTTCAACATCATTGGGAAGGTTACTCTGAACGTCTCTTGTGTGTCTGGGATAATTTTGGGTGAGGGTGTTCACCAGAAGGGGCTGTTCCTGTCTGGGTGAAATAGAATCATAGAATGGTTGGAGTTGGAAGGGACCTACAAGATCATCCAGTTCCAAGCCTCCTGCCCTGGGCAGGGACACCTCCCACCACACCAGGGTGCTCCAAGCCCCATCCAGCCTGGCCTTGAACCCCTCCAGGGATGGGGCAGCCACAGCTTCCCTGGGCAACCTCTTCCAGTGCCTCACCACCCTCACAATAAATAGACCCACTGAAAGTCATCTGTGCCCCATTGTTCATCTAGGATGCTTTTTGTTTAAAAAAATTGTTTTAAAAGGAAGAAATTAGTTATAAAGAGGTGAACTTGTGAGTAAGTCTACAAATTTAGGGTCTGTAAATTTATGGTCTACAAATTTCCAATAACAGGTGCTTTTTACATCTGTGCGTAGCTGCGGTGCAGGTACTTCGTTCCCAAAAAGTTCTGTGTGAAAAAGAACCAAACCCACAGTTTCGAGCCACTAGTAATAGTTGAAGACCACAAGAGAAGAATGAGGGAATAGTCACAATATTCCCGTCATCAAAAGTATTTAAAATACCATCAGCTTTATCTGTAAATGGTAATTTGCTAATTATGAAATCAAAAAGGAATGATAAGAGTGGGTGAGTCATGAGCCTGAAAGGGAACCAAGGCTGTGGGGCATGTGTGTGTGTCCATAGATCTTAGGTAATCAAGAAGAAAAATCATTTCTCTCTTCAATCCTAGGTGCCATTGATGCTAACGATACTTAAAAAAGCAACCCTAATGTCCCAGCTGGATCCCTGAGCACTTTTGTGATTCCTGGAGGGTGCTGCTGTTGAAGTAAGAAATTGTCCTTCCTTCCTTACTTGACCTCTCGTCCCAGAAGCATCCGCTTGGGTGCTGCATGCAAGTCCTTGACATTCTGGAAACGATGGGGATTGGCAAGAACACCACTTCGAAATCGGTGGAGGCGGGAGGCTCAACAGAAGGCAAATACGAGGATGAATCCAAACATCCCACCTTTTTCACCCTGCCTGTAAGTAACACCTGCAGGTGCTGCCTAGTCCAGCTCAGTGTGAATCTGTGAATAAGCCTTTATTCTAATCATGCTTTACAAAGCCTTCATGTCCACAAGTAGTAAACTCTCTTTTGCCACTTGTTTATATATAAACACGGGCAGTTTTTGTTGTTGGTAGTTGGGTCACCTCTGCCTCCAAAGCAGTGCTGTTTGCAGGACCTGCAATTCCCCAGAATAACTCAGTGTCCTAGAGCAGAACCCAGCAGCCCCCAGTACGTCCCCAGTTACTGCGACTGAGAGTGGCTGGCGACAGCAGGGAAACACTTGATTTTTGTGTTGTGTCCTTCTGTTTTAGAATCACAAAATCATCTAGGTTGGAAAAGACCCTTGGGATCATGAAGTCCAACCATCTACCCTACTCTACAATGTTCTCCCCTAAAAAGTTCTCCCTTTTATGTGTCTGCCTCTTGAAGAGCTCTTCCAGTCGGTCTGCTGCAGGTTCCTCCCACCCTCAGTGGACGCCTCCCAGGTTTTGAGGAGCAATATGGGATGGCCCTCATGTTTTTGCATACTCCTAGCCATGCCTTTGCAGAGATGATTGCTTGCCATTCTGACATAATGGCAAGGCAGATGTCAAGGGGAAAAACTGAGATTGCAGAGAAAAATGTTGAAGACCTTGTTTCTTTTTTTCTGTTGTTCTATTTTTAAGGTGGTGATAAACGGTGGAGCAACATCCAGTGGTGATCAAGATACAGAAGACACAGAACTGATGGCCATCTATACTACAGAAAACGGCATCGCTGAAAAGGTATGTAGTGGTTTCCTTCTAGGCTGGAACTCATTCTTGCTTTTTCAAGTTCTATTATTTGTCCACGCTGGTGTTATTTGGCTGAGAAGTTTTCTTGCTCTCATCAAACGTGCTGACTCGCAGGCTCAGATCAGGCGTGGGGGAGTTCTGTCCTCATGATTCTTCTGGTCACACGTTTTGTTGCAGAACTCGGGGAGTGACTCAGCAAATGTTAGAACCAGTTGATGCACTTTGACCTACCACTAAAATTCATAGTATGCACTTTTTTGATTTCTCCATTTCCACTGGCCTTTTGCATGATTCCTCTGATAAGGTCACTCTGTTCTGGTCTTTGGTGCTTCGCTTGTTCTGCGTTTACTCCAGTGAACTGGTTGTGTTGAGCACCTTCAAAAGGGGGTCTTTCCCAATTTTCCCAACCTCCAACTTCATGATCTTATTTTTTTCTAGTCCTTTATCCCAGTAGGCAATTGCCTATTATTATTGAGTGATAGCTTTATGAATGAATTTCAGGTCACCCTTCCTTAGGATAACGATGATTGTATCTTAGCTGTTCAGGAAGACCCAGCTGAGGCTCCAAAGGAGACCAGTTTGGCTGTGATTTTTTTTCCAGCTTTCTTCTCAATTCCATTATTCCCCAAGCCTATTCAGTAATAGTAATTTTGCAAGCCGGGACAGTGTGAATCTGAGCTTTGGTATGAAATAAGGAAGAGGCTTGCAGTAAATCTAAACAGCATCTTTTTTTCTGAAATGTTTATATGTACTTGGCTTTGTGCAAATTTTTCAAATATCCTGATTGAAACAAGGACAAAGCTCTCTTGGTTCCAAGCAAGAGCATCATGATGCTCGTTTCTTTCAGGCTATAACGTCTGTTGGGGCAAGGATGGTGTCAAAGGGTGTAGTTATGAGGCTTTCTAACTTGGACATCAAAATTTGCTTCTGAGTTTGAGATTTTTAAAGTAAACCTCTACCAAGTGATGCTGGCACAGTTTCTGTAGTGTCACATTTTAGAAGAATGCTTTGAATGCCACGACGTGCCTTCATACCCTCTGTCTCTGCCAGATAGCCTGCCTGTGTGTCTCAGATACATTTCTACTACCATCTTGATCATGCTGATATTGTAATGGACACATTTTGGCAGCTGTTGACATGCACACGTCTGTGATGGCTGAAGTTTGGAGCGTGCTCAGACTAGCGTGGAGAGAGACAATCTGATAAAAGCCTTGAGCAAAAAGTGTTGGGATGGAATTGTGCAACTAAGATTAGCCATCTCTAGACATTAAAGCACGTCTTCGTGGCCTGTTTTTACCAAATGAATATTTTTCTCTTTTCTCCTTCATCCCTCTGATCAAAACTGGGCATGATGGATGAGAACTCACCTTCAAGAGACCATCAGCTTTTAATCAACCAAATCTGCTTTGAGTTAAAGCTTTTCTGTGGCTTGCAATGAATGAGCAGTGAAAGGAGGGGCTGCAGCAATTAACAGCCTCATGTATTAAGATAGCATTTCTGGTAATCTAGGCAAACTACCTGCTTTTCCCTTACAATAAGTATGTGCATAAGGCATGTGTTTCTTCTTGGCTTTCTCTTCCTCTTGAGAGATGGTTCCCCAAAAAAGCAAACGCAAAACCTTGAATAATAAACCTTTAACAAAGAGGGCTGAAGTGTACTTAATTGCTGGAGGGTGCCCAATGCCTACATTGGTAGCTGAAGCAATAAACTCTTAGCCCAAATGAGAAATAACTGTATTGCTGAGTCCCTATAAAATAAACAATACTGTGGTACTGCTTAATAGAATTAATTCCAACGTGTTGTCACCTCTTTATTTAAGGTATTTCTCTAAAGGCCTTAATCCTTGCAATTCATCAGTTCTTTGGTCCGTCCCACTAGTGCTTGGTAACAACCTTCATCTTGCATGGTTGGTGGTGTTTGCTTCTTTGGATTTGGGGGAGTGTTTCTTGGCTTGTGGGTTTTATTTTGTTTTGGTTTGGTTTTTTTTGCACCAACTTTATCTCTCTCTTCTTTTTTATCTTTTTTCCCCTTATATATAGTTTACCTGTGCTTCCCCCCCACCACCACTTTTTTGTCTTGTCCCACCTTTGACCAATTAAAAAGAATTAGTCTTTGATCAGTATCTCATTCAAGAAGGTGGAGTTCATTCCTGACAGTGCCCTGCAGCACACCCTGGCACGCTTGGCAGGTTCCAGCACACAGTCAGGGTGTTGAACCAGCAGGCACACGCTCCAGCTACCTAAGGGCCAGTGACTACCCAGTGACTTACTGGCAAGGGAGCCAGACCTCACCCTGCTCCTCATATTCCTCTTTTTTCAGTCTTGGTCTCTTGGATGTTGATTCCCTTTAGCCATTATCTGGCTTTTGGAAGAAATAAGGAGTATTTTGGGTTTCTTGTTTTTTAATCCAACCGCTCAACCGCTTTGCTGCATAGTCCAGACATTGCTACAACAATTCTGCCTTAAAGTTTGAAATTCTTCTGTTAGAAGGAACTTCACTTTGAAAAGGAGAGCTTAGCTTGGTTAGCAGTTGTTGAACTGTGCCCAGATCCGAGCTTTCTACAGGCTGTGGACAATTTTACTTAGAATCATAGAATCATAGAATGGTTGGAGTTGAAAGGGACCTTCAAGATCATCAAGTCCCAACCCCCCTGCCACGGGCAGGGACACCTCTCCCTAGAGCAGGTTGCTCCAAGCCCCCTCCAGCCTGGCCTTAAACACTTCCAGGGCTGGGGCATCAACAACTTCCCTGGGCAACCTCTTCCAGTGCCTCACCACCCTCACACCAAAGAACTTCTTCCTAAGATCTCATCTAAATCTCCCCTCTTCCAATTTAAAACCATTACCCCTCGTCCTGTCACTAGACTTCCTGACCAAGAGTCCCTCCTTGTCTCTCCTTGCTCCTGGGCCTGGTGCCTGCCGATCTTTTTACAGATGAGTGTAGCTATAAATGTAATAAAAGGCTCTGAGAGAACTAGCAAACCTGCTGTGCACACTGTGGTCTTCTTGGTAGAATCAGGTCATGGTTTCTGATTTTTGCTGCCCAAAGAAGATGGGGATTAGATGTATCATAATGTAGGGTAATATAATAAGTGGGCAGGTGGAAAAGTTAAGGAATGTACTTGATGCAGCCTCATCAGGGCTACGATGAAAAATTAACCTTTGGCACTAAGTGGAGCATTTAGATTGATACTGGATGTTGTTCTGGCCAAGTTAGAAAAGCAGCCAAACGATGGGTTTTCAAAAGGCAGAGGCCAAAACAGAGCCACCAGTCTGCACAGATGCCCTACTGGATTTTTTAGAGAACCTGCTATCCTGCATGGGAACACCATGGGCCGTGAAAATCCCAATTCCATCCCCCTTGGGGGGAGTTACACAGGTTGCTCAGTGCAGGGTGACAGGTAGTTTATCTTCACACCACAGTCAGGTGAGGAACTATCCCCAGTTTGTTCCCCTAAATCTGTGCTGCTCTTTGGGTGACGCAGGAAGCTAATGCTGACGTGGTTCATGAAGGAAACAGTTAATTTCTCCTGAAGCTTCTCTATTCCTACCTCCTGGGCAGATGTAACCATTCTGACTCTTCCTTCGTGACCTCTGCCTCTAAGTGTGTGATGACCTCTTCAGCGAAATGTTGATCAAACAGGCGGTATCACTGGTGAGCAAAGTTCTCAGGAGGAGCCTGCATTGCAGTGAAGTGGAGGGCAGGTGAGGTGAGGCAATCAAACCCAGGCTTTTTAACAAATTACGTAGGATAGAATGCACCCTCAGCAAATTTGATGACTACACCAAGCTGTGTGATGTGATTGCCCAGAGAAGCTGTGGCTGCCCCATCCCTGGAGGGGTTCAAGGCCAGGCTGGATGGGGCTTGGAGCAACCTGCTCTAGGGGGAGGTGTCCCTGCCCAGGACAGGGGTGGCACTGGGTGAGCTTTAAGGTCCCTTCCAACCCAAACCAGCCTATGATAATAGGAAGAAATTGCTTCTGGTGAGAGCCTGGCCCAGGTTGCCCAGAGAAGCTGTGGCTGCCCCATCCCTGGAGGGGTTCAAGGCCAGGCTGGATGGGGCTTGGAGCAACCTGCTCTAGGGGGAGGTGTCCCTGCCCAGGGCAGGGGGGTTGGAACTTGATGATCTTGAAGGTCCCTTCCAACTCCAACCATTCTATGGTTCTGCCTCTGTGTGTATGGTCTCTGGGGAAAGGTTAACAAAACTGCTCCATAAGAACAGGAAATACCACAGGAGCTTCTCTGGGTGCATCTTTGTTTTCCTGAGCAAGTTCTTAGAAGAAGCCTCTAGGGATGATCAGTGTCCATAACTATGTTGGCTCTTGAGTCCTCCTCCTCCTCCTCCTGCCTTTGTGGCTCAGCAACTTTGTGCCCTGCCTTGGATCTACACATCATTGACACGAGGATGTACCTGGTTTTCGTAAGTTCCAGTTAGAGACGTGTACACGGTGACTGCTGCTCAGTGCTCTCCCTCCAGCACGAGGTGAAGCTCTAAAACTCAGGTTCCTCATTTTTTTAATTGGTTGGTTTTGAGAGAGTCAGGCCGGGAGGGTGATCTTTCATTTTTCAGTCAGTGAA
Organism: Thinocorus orbignyianus; assembly: GCA_013400375.1. Classification (NCBI taxonomy): domain Eukaryota; kingdom Metazoa; phylum Chordata; class Aves; order Ciconiiformes; family Thinocoridae; genus Thinocorus; species Thinocorus orbignyianus. The sequence goes on from VXBW01001559.1 coordinate 131,371, forward strand.
GAAATGACATCATTTAAAAGAGCCTTCCAAAATTAGTGTCTTAATATCTTATTTTTCTATTGTAACACCCTCCACCTTCCCACAGCGGTGTGGTTACGCTCCCTGAATTTGAATTAACCCAGTGGCATTTGTTTTCCCAACAGAAATCGGAGGTAAGAGGGTGAAGTACCACGGTGTGGTCTGGCTTCCCTGACCTTGTAGGTGATAAACTGAGTGGGGATTATCTAAGCAGAATCCACGGGTGTGTTGTGGATTCTTTTTTTTTGAAGAAGTAAAGACCATTTGAGGCAAAGTCACGAGTCTGGCAAAGTTCCCGGTCTTTGTGTAAGGCTACTTCACATGAGTTTGTTATGTTCTAGTGTGGATTAGGTCAGAACAGTAGTTATATAAGGTATTTTTTTGATAATCGAACTGAAATGATATAATCTGATACTTCCTCCTGCTTTTGTCATTGGTGTTTGGGCTTTGGAGCCTTTGGAGTTTGTGCTTTTGTTCTCAGGATTTTCAAAACCGGAACATTTGAATGAAAGAATCTGGCTTGGTCGTAAAGAAGAAATGATTGAGCTGAATCTTGTTTTAACTGGAAAGTCTGCAGGGATTTTGATATATGTGTGTCCTTGTGGTCAGTTGCCTTGTTGCTCTCTGGGAATTAGGGCATATGCTCGGCCAGAATGTGGTCTCACTGAAATTCCAGCAGGTTTGGGGGAAGTCCGGTTGACTAATAGAAGTTGGCCGGGGATGTGTTCAGTTCTAATGTTTGGGGTTTTTCTTGACTATGTGCATGTGGGGTGGAAGCAAAAATAATACATTTTGTGGCTAAAAAAAGTTAACCAGGATTGAAAATGAGTAAGAATTAAGTGGGGAAGCAATTACCATAAGAAGGAACTTTCTTGTCTGTCATTTTGGTCTCTTATGCAAGGACAGCCGTTCTGCTGGGAAAACACCCATTCCTGACTTTTCCATGTAGTTCCAATTCTTTCTTATTTATAGATTTCGTAAACTATAGATTTTTGGGACACCTTTTGGCTGCTGGATTGGTTATATCCTAAACAAACAATTGTTGTGTTAAGCAGGGAATGGCTTTTAGAAGGTGCTGTGAATTTCTGGCCCAGGATCAGTGGGTACAGCCTGAGATGAGCTCATTATCAGAGGTTCCAAAAACTGTAACATATCAGCATTGCTTTGGGAGTATTATCCCAGCCTTGGAGGGTCTGTGAATTGCCTGAGAGCTGGGATTGCCTTTATTCATGTATAACAGTAACCTACTGTTGTCCTTTGTGTCTTTTCCTCCCCTGCTTTTTTCCCCTCTCCCTGTTGGCACAGAGCTCTCTGGCAGAGACCCTGGACAGCAGCGGCAGTTTGGACGCGCAGAGAACTGACATGATTTACACTATTGAAGATGTTCCTCCTTGGTATCTCTGCATATTTTTGGGGTTACAGGTACGCTTCAAAACAGCCCTAATGCTTTTCTCTTTAACTTTTAAGGGCTTTTTAGCACTTTCTATGTGGTTCATTGCATTTGTGTGTGTGATAATTTTATTCTTCCCACGCTCTCACATGTTTGGAGGAAGTGTTAAGAGAGTCTCTTCTGAAGTTGATCACCAAGATCTCTGTGTTGTTAATCATCTATATTATTGTTTGCTGGCTTAGGCGTTTGTGAGATTGACTTCAGTACTTCAATATTTAGTCTCCTAAGCAGCTGTTAATAAATAAATGAGCAAAGGCTGAGTGCTGAGCTTCAAAAAGTGCCATTTGGCACCTCTGGAATTAGAGAGAGAACGGTTTAGTCCTGAAATCTTGAATGTTAAAGCTGCTGCTGTAGCCAGCTCTGTTCTACAAGCTTAATAGCATCATCCTGGACCTGTGGGCTCACCAGTAAGGGGTGGGCAAATTCTGCTGTCCTTGGAGTGAGAGCCTGTGGTTCTTGCCATGGGCAGGGCTGTAGTGATGAGCCAGACCCTGCTGCCAGCGCAGCCACTCGCTTGTGTGAGGCAGAACAGCTCGTTTCATCTCCTTTCTTTCTCGAATGCTAATAATATCTGTCCCACAGGAATGCTGAGAATTTGTTAATATCTGTAAAGTATGTGGAGATTTCCAAACAAATACATTCCAGAGCATCCTTTTTTCTTTCTGCCTTTCCTCAAGGACAGGCAGTTCTGTAGGGATGATGTTTTTCCCTTGCGTTGTTGAATATGGTGACTCTTGGTTGTTTGCTTAATGTATTTGAATTGAGAAAGAATTAATGAGTACCTCGTTTCTGGTACTTGGGAGCTTATTTGCAGCCTAGTTTGTGTGTGCTCTAAATTCATTTGTAAGCTAATGGTTTTTCACATGGTTGAAAGTGAATGGAGTTATTTATCTGCTTTTCTGAGTTGGAAGCTGTTTCCAGCACAGTTACCTAGATACCTCCTTGGAGAGAACAGCAGCCATGGAGCTGGGTAAATAACCTAGATTATTCCACAGAATTAGCCATCGTTAGCAACAGGCTAGTGGGAGCTCAACACGGAAGGAAAACATTCAAAGAAGTGCTTAAAACCAGGAAGTGGGTGCTTCAAACACAAAAAATACCCAGTGCAAAAGAAAAGATGGATGTGGATTTATTTCGTATGAATATTGGTTGCAGTATTAACCAGACATTTTTTTCTCTTCACAGCATTACTTAACGTGTTTCAGTGGAACCATAGCAGTACCCTTCTTGCTAGCTGATGCCATGTGTGTTGGATTTGACCAGTGGGCTACCAGCCAGTTGATTGGGACCATTTTCTTCTGCGTGGGCATCACTACGTTGTTACAAACAACTTTTGGGTGCAGGTGAGATTTGGAACTTGTTTCGAGTTTCTGAGATGATGATAAACCTAGACATCTGTTGGGATGTTCTTGATGCAGTCCAAGGTATTTAGTCTGTTTTCAAAGGATAAACATGAAACACAAGATAGTAGGTCACATACTGGGCAGTTAGGGAAAGCTTTTGGAATGCTGCTCCCAAAAAAAGGGAGAGAAGGCATTCCAAGGGTAAGAAAATACAGCAGGGGCATGGAGAGGAAAGACACAGAGAGAAGAAATCCACAAGGACAGAGAAGGTGGAAGTGTGTCTGGGGGAAAGGAAAAATTCACACACCTTGGTCAAGAGGAATGACTTTTGATTTATTATTTTTTATTAGTTTATTGAATGATATTATATTCTTGCCAAGATATAGGTGGCTGGGATCAGTCCTACCACATGTTTTCCGGGCACAAGCACACAGTGCTTGTCGAACTACAAAAGTTGGGAAAAACCATGAGGGTAATTTTCTATTCTCTGAAACATCTCTGTTATTTTCCAGTGCAAGCCAGTTCTTTGGTTTTATTTGTTGGTTGCTCTCAGTTGCAGAGAGCACAATCCTCCCTGGAGTTGGGAAGAAGCACAGTCCTTAGTGTAGCCCTTGGTCTGCTCTCAGGAAGAGGGAAGAGACCTGTTCAGGTGTCAGCAAACATTTGTAAAAACCTGGTGTTGGTAAGGACAGGATGGTGTAAGTTGTAATAATGAGAAGATAAATCTTTCTTTTTAAAAAAAATACGTGCTCTGCAATAAACACTGCAGAGAGATGTTTGACATATTTACTTCAACTTCTGTTGACTCCAGGAATAGCTAAAACCTGCAGAGTTATTTCTGCACACTCTTGGATAAACCGAGAGTGATCAGTAAAAACAGGAGAGAAGGGCATTTTTGTAAGAAGGTGGCTTCTTACGGTGACTTGACTGATTCATGGCTCATTTAGTTCAATTTAAGAACAATACGAGCTGAAATCTTGCATGCCAACAGAAAATGGACCAAAACCCCCCTGCATTTTTAAAGATTTCTCTAAGAAACAGAATATTTGGGTGGAAACACACCTGATAGGGTGCAGAAGGCAGGCCCGTAGTAGATCACTTGCAGTTGTAGGTCAGCTTTTCATCTAAAAATTTCCCAGATATTTCAGGTTTTCCAACGTAATCTTGAGTTGCCATTAAAATAGCTTTCCTGTCTCTTTTTCCTTTGAAAAAAAGCTTCCCTTTATTTTTTTTTCTTATACCTTATTAAACTGAGAAAATCACTCTGCTGTTTAGAATGAAAAGTTGATTCTGGTGACAAAACAGCAGAATGAAAACCGTTGAAAGAGAAAATTCTCTTTCCCCAATGTATTTTCTTTTAGTCAAGACTCCCTGCAGTTAATAATCATATTTTCTGCCTCATTGGCTCTCTGTGCTCGTGGGGCATCTTCCTTTAGCTGTGATCATAAATTTTCATCTACTTGGCTGAAGGGAGGCAGAGGAGCAGAGTTTTGCTCTTTTCCTAATGGGAGTGATGTATTTTTTTCCCCCCATCTTCTATTTGTGTTTCCTGCAGGGAGTCCAGGGATTGTTGACCTAGACAGGAACTGGAGGATAATGGTTCTTCTTATTCAACTTGCAGTGTTTCCTCCCTGAATTTACTAGGCTTTAAAAATCTCCCCAATTTTGTAAGAAGTGCTGAGTTGTGGATAGAAAGGAACTCAAAGGGGAGCTTGGTTTTCATGTGCTTCTCCCAGCTTTCTTCTGCTGCCTCAAACTTAACAGAAAAACCTTTGGTTTCATGCTTCCCCAATCTCTTCACAGAACTAACGTTTGTTTGTCCTCAAGTTTTGGGGTTTTTCCCTAAATAATCTTAGGTTATCCCTCTTTATTACTTAGTATAGAGTGATTTGGGGCTCTGACAGAAACCAGTGTGAAATGCTCAGGTCCTTCTCTGTGATCCCACCATCTCCCCTCTGTGGTGGCTGTTTTTTCCCCCTCTCCTTTTCAGTGGCTTCCACTTGCCACGTGTGTTTATACTAAAGCAATTGTGTTTGGGTCTTAAAATAACCAAGCCTGTATTTTAGGAGAACATTGCTGTGGTTTAATGTTTTATAAGGATTTAACATTGATTCTGGTTTTATATAAGGGTGGGAATGGGATATAGCAGGGATGTTCTGTAAATGAGATTTTAAAATGCTTACTAGCGAGTCCGTCAACTGTAAAGTATTTCAGCAAATAAAGCCACTATGGTTTCAAAAGGTCAAATTCCATGGTTTTGAAGGTCCTTAAAGATGCCATCCAGAGGGACC
>VXBW01001559.1:136764-161954 GCA_013400375.1 Thinocorus orbignyianus
GATGATCTTTAAGGTCCCTTCCAACTCTGACCATTCTGTGATTCTATGGATTTAGCTCCATTATGAGGCGGAGTCGTGGTCAGTTTGGTACCCATACTAATTTTAGGAATTCAAGCTATTTATTAGATTATGTAATAAGCCAAAAGATTTGGCAAAGATTCAGAGTAATTAGTGTGACTCAGACAGTCAAATACCGCTTTAATATACCTAAATGTTTTAGATTTGTTGCTGTGCCCATCGCTCCGTTGTCTGAGCATTCTTACAGCTGGGTGAAACGTTAAGATAACGTGAAGACATTTCCAGATGACTTCTAACTCCATAAAAAGCTCTTTCTACACAAGGGCTGGTGCCAAAATTGAGCAACTTCCCAGTTTAGACCTGAAATTAAAATGATAGCCCGGTCAGAAGTTGGTGGTACTTTTCCCAGCTGGTACTGAATGCCTGAATTTGATATTTTGAGCCTGCTGCTGAGCCTTTTGGTAGATATTCATAGAATCACAGAATGGTTGGAGTTGGAAGGGACCTTCAAGATCATCAAGTTCCACCCCCCCTGCCCTGGGCAGGGACACCTCTCCCTAGAGCAGGTTGCTCCAAGCCCCATCCAGCCTGGCCTTAAACACTTCCAGGGATGGGGCATCAACAACTTCCCTGGGCAACCTGTTCCAGTGCCTCACCACCCTCACAGCAAAGAACTTCTTCCTAAGATCTCATCTAAATCTCCCCTCTTCCAATTTCAAACCGTTCCTCCTCGTCCTGTCACAAGACTTTCTGACCAAGAGTCCCTCCCCAGCTCTCCTGTAGGCTCCCTTCAGATCCTGGAAGGCTGCTCCAAGGTCTCCCTGGAGCCAGGTTAACTGTCTCATTTAAAGGTTAAGTGGAGAGCTCAGTGGGCTGTGCTCAGGCCCTGTGATTGAATACAGGGTGTTTGGGGGGATACAAACCTCACAATCCGGACCCAAGTCTCAGGACAACTGAGGTCACCACTGGAGACTGTTTTTGCAACGTCTATTTACACAAACACTGAAGGGGGGACGGAGTGTAGGTGGGATAAAGGAGTAGCAGCTCGTTAGAGGTGTTGCATGTTTTTGCCCTGGGCACCAGCTTGCTCACTTGGCTTAATAAGCCTTGAAAAATAAGGTGAATCATTCGCCCGTACCTACCAACCGTCTCTTCACCAAAGATAAAGCTTTGCTTTTAGCTTCCAGAAAACTTAGAAGGGAATTGCCTGCCAGTCGCCTGTGCTCAGACGTCTCGTGTGTTGTGTGAAGTTTGACTTTCTAGTGCAGTTTGCAGTGTTTGCAGTAGGTGGGTCAGGATTTTCACTTGCTCATGGCCCAAACTCCTTCCCAGTGGAAGTTCAGCAGTTCTGACTTCCAGCCTCTCAACTTGATAACGGCTGTTACTAACGTGCTTCTGGTTTCATCTTTTTTGTGGGAAGCATGAATAGGATTTTTCCCCCTCTCCTTTGTGCCTTTTCTGATCTTTATCTGGATGTGCTGCAGTAAGTTCTTTCACCTTTCCTGGTGCTTGCCCTGGCATCAAGGCACTTCATTGCTGCTGTAAAAGAACCATAAACACGCTGCGGTAACGAGAGCCGCATGAGCAATTAAGTGTTCCACATGTTACAGTTTGAGATCTGCTATTAAAGAGAATCTTATTACAGTGCCTTAATGATGGTATTTATAGATGAGTTCAAAGTGCATCTTCTCTGGAGTTAAGTAACATCTGGATATTTGTGATGTTCTACAAGGCTCCGGTTGATTCAATAAATATGTAGTTGGGGCTGGTTGATGCTCTTAAAGATACTAAACCTTTTGGGAAGTGTAAGCACCAATGCTAAGAATGTCATCTTGAAATTCTTGCAGTGTTTGTGTTTACTGTTGGTAACCACCTGGAACATCTAATCAGCTCTTATCAACCTAATAGTTATTTACACATCCACTCGAAGATGAATGTGTAAGTGCTTGTAGCGCGAGTCACGCGGAGGGAAGGTACTGAGTATGCAGCCTGCATTCAGCTCTCAAAGAGCTTTCTTTTTAATGTGGTGGGACGGTAAAAGCTGCGTGTTCAGCAGTCTGGCTGCTCCTTGCATCAGAACGTGCATCTGTATCCTTGTGCTGCTGAGTCCAAACCTTAAATCAGTGCCTGGTACCTGCCTGCTGGTACCCGCTGATTAGCCTATAGAGGTCTCGTGTTAATAACTTCGTGGATGTGGTGTCTTCTGTTAGATCTTTGCTTTGGGAAGTCTTAGTATTTCTATGGCTGTGCTTTTTAAGAAGAAATTCTCCCATTTCACATTTTTAATAACCCTCAATAAAGGATGGTTTCGAGGATGAGTAACCCTAACTGCGATTGATATCCTGGCACAGGACCGTAATGCCGAGACCTGTCAGCATCTCTTCTTTCCCTTTCCACCAGGTTACCCTTGTTTCAAGCGAGTGCTTTTGCATTCTTAGCGCCTGCTAGAGCAATACTCTCCCTGGAGAAGTGGAAATGTAATAACACAGGTAATTGTCGTTTGTGCTTGTTCAGGTTTAAGTGACAAATGAGCCGGATCACGTGTAGTGCGACTGCCAAACCCTTTGACAGGGAAGTGGGAAGTAACCCGTGGCACGTATCTAATATGCACCCTGGTGCAAGAAAACACTGGCTGATAACCTTCGATGACCAAGCAATTTTTTTCCACTACTTCAGCTTTTCTAAAAGAGCTTTTGCTGTGTCTTGTTCTTGAAGCTTTTGACCTTCAGAAGGTGTCAGACGGGGTTGTTACCACGGGTCAGTTCATTGTTCAGTGAGTGACCTAAATTGGTGACAATAAACGCTGGAGTACTTGATTCCTAGTGTGCAGTTGAGTAATTCTCCATTCATCCGTTTATTGGAGTGGGGAAAGAATCCCTAATGGACCTTTCTTTTTGAAAGTTACGAGTTTTTTCCACTTTGGTACAGTGGGTGAAATTAGTGGTTAGCTCTTGGGAAGTGGGAGCGTGTTATTACTTGATTTGTAGCATTGCAGAACGTTTATTCTGTGTCAGTCAAAGCTCATTTGTCAGAAGCAGCTTAAGGAGGGATTTATTTTGTATTACATGATTGGAAAGTGGTGGAGAAATGAATATATGTGTGTTTTCTTTTCTTCTTCTTTGTAAGATATAACAGTTACAAATGGAACAACAGAACTGCTTCACACCGAGCACATCTGGTATCCCAGAATACGAGAGGTAATGTAGGAGTAGCCTTTAGCTGTTGATCTGTCCAGTTTCAGTTAAGTTTCTCTCCTGACCATCCATGTGTTCTTGTCTTTTAAGTTGGCAATTCCTTCTTTCACTATGATTTTTTGTTTGTTTTTTCATTTGAATATATCCCTTTCTTCATTTCATTTAAGTCTTCATCCTTTCAGCTTGTTCATTGCTGGACAGCAGATGCCAGGAGTTAGTTACCGCGTTCCAAAAGCCGTGCACAAGCGAGAGGAATCCTCTTCTTGTGCCATGTTGCTGTTTGTAGGCCCTGGCAGCAGTTCAGCTGCTCCCAGAGCACTCGCCTGCTGGCCTTCCGTTCAGTAGGCTGCCCCGTGGAAGGTAATTCCCAGTTAGCAAATCAAATCTGGCTCGTCCCCAGGCGTCTTAAGTTGGAGACTATTCTGATAAGATGTTGGTTCTCCCAAGAGACTCGCTAAAATAGATCCCAACTCCTTCTTCACTCCCAGTTCAGCACTGCAGTCTGAACTTCCTTGTGCTCTGCAGCGCCCAGGATGAGGGTTGTGCCCAGGCATCACAGCAGAGGGGTAGATAGCATAGTCCAAATTAAAGCGTGTGTCATGGAATTTATCTCCCATCCCGTTGCTTTGGGCTGCAAACTTTTTCTTAATTAAAAACAACCCCTCTCTCTTCCCCATGTTCAAACCATAGCTACATCCTGCCAAGAGCCCTGCAGCCAAGAGGGCTGACAGTCTCCTGAGACCACAACGCTGCTCTATACCAGCTTCTAAGGAGCACTTGTGAACAATGCAGCACACACTCTGCCCCTAGGAGCTAGGAGCATCACCTCCGTGGCGCCACCAACCCTTGCCGGTTCGATCTGAGAGCTTAAAGGTTAGCCTGGAACCCAGGTCTCCTGTCTGACAGTGTGATGTGCTATCCACACAACTACCAGACTGGCCCACTGGTCTGTTGTGTAATAGTTTTGTGGAGAAAACCATGTTATGCTTAAGCAATAAGTCACTTAAACATAATGAGCTGTTTTATGACGGAAAGTTTGCTGAGTTCTTCTTTTAACTGCAGTTTGTAACCCAGAGCAGAAAGAGAAATGTTTGGGGTTGGCTTGTGAGATGCCACTGAGCTGTTCTCTTTGCCCTTCTTGTCTGTTCAGATCCAAGGTGCTATTATCATGTCCTCCTTGATCGAAGTGGTGATCGGTTTGCTCGGCCTCCCCGGCGCCCTGCTGCGGTACATCGGACCTCTGACCATCACGCCAACTGTTGCCCTCATCGGCCTCTCCGGTTTCCAGGCTGCTGGAGAAAGAGCAGGCAAACACTGGGGTATCGCTATGTTGTAAGTACCCCTGGGTGCTCGTAGCTGGGGCCGGGGGTCCCAGTTGGTAAGTCCTCAGGTGGGGATTTGGGAATGCCAGGGAAAAAACAGTCAAAACCAGCGTTGCAGTGCTCCCAGCAGGGAGACATACCCTGTGCGGGGAATGGGAGTGGGTTGGGATAGGGGCAGCTGGGAATGTGGGAATAAGGACAGCAGCAACTTGAAGAAGAGGAGGAAGGAAAGGATGAGAGCTGAAGCCGGGTGTGGAGAGCAGGGGGTTTTGTGACACAATAGTTGGTCTGGGAGCTGTTGGCTGTGTCTAATTGAATGCTGTAGAAAAGGTGATGGAGCAAAGCACCAGAGGGATTAGTAAACAGTTTGTATTTCTGTTTTTATCATGCTTTTGTGTACGTTTCTTATTCTTCAAGAGCATATTGTGGAGCAGTGTTGCAAATACCGTTGGTAGTGGTGGTCAGATTGTCATTATTACTGGTTTGCCTCCCTGTAGCCAAGAGAAGTTTGTATGATGACACAGAGGAGGCATTTCCCCAACTGCCACCAGTCATGAGGCATAAGAAGACAGGTTTCTGTTGAGTTAGATAAAAAGCCTTTTAGAGTGAATTTCAGGGCATGGTGTGTGTGCTTCTGTAGGTATAGGTGCCAGGGAAACTGAAACATTGAGATTAGTGGTGTGAAAGGGAATAACTGAGAAAAATGGGATGGAGACAAAAGCTTCCTGTTGTGAAATGCTGTGGATGATCAGCCACAGCGGATGGAAATCACATTTTAGGGAAAAGGAAACTGGCTGAAGCCGTTGCTATATTCAATATATAGCTACCAACTTTGTGCTGGCTCTGGAAGCGGAAGGAATGACTTGATGAGATCAGATTCTGGTCTGACTAATGTGTTTGCACAGTGCTTTGAACATGTAAAGTATTCTGTAAGTGCAGCTTGTAATTAAAAGGGCTGCTTGGTTCTCTTTTTATCTTGGATGTTAACATCATGAATATTTTTGTAAGTCTATTATGTTAAACATCTGACCCAAAGGAACGTTTTCTTTTCCTTTAAAACGAATTCTGTGCAAGTCGGGACTGATGTTAAATCAATCAAGCAGACCTTTGTTGAATTGGACATGGAAACGTGTAATTAAAGTTGACATTTTGCAGATGGAAAAAAAAAAATCTATTTAGAAACAGGATTTAAATATTACCCCAGTCAATAAGTATTTCTGGCTTCTGCCAGGCAAAAATGTGCACTAGATGGCTGAAAATAACTCTGTAGCCATCTAGAGCCACTCCAAAGTGACTCGATCTCTACAAGATGTGGCACTTGAAATTGTCTTGACTGTTGTGATGAGATAAAAGTGCTGTATTGCTGTCTAACCCAGCAGTCATTCCCGTGTGAGAGCTGTTACCCTCTGGGAGCTCTAGATGCTGTTTGACAAGATTGGCACTTCTCTGACCCCACTTGTTCTGGGGTGCCGGGCTGAAAGAATTTAGTCCATAAAACATAGAATCATAGAATGGTTGGAGTTGGAAGGGACCTTCAAGATCATCAAGTTCCAACCCCCCTGCCATGGGCAGGGACACCTCTCACTACACCAGGGTGCTCCAAGCCCCATCCAACCTGGCCTTAAACACTTCCAGGGATGGGGCATCAACAACTTCCCTGGGCAACCTGTTCCAGTGCCTCACCACCCTCACAGCAAAGAACTTCTTCCTAAGATCTCATCTAAATCTCCCCTCTTCCAATTTAAAACCATTCCTCCTCGTCCTGTCACTAGACTTCCCGACCAAGTGTCCCTCTCCAGCTCTCCTGAAGCTCCCTTCAGATCCTGGAAGGCTGCTCCAAGGTCTCCCCGGAGCCTTCTCTTCTCCAGGCTGAACAGCCCCAGCTCTCTCAGCCTGTCCTCCCAGCAGAGCTGCTCCAGCCCTCCCAGCATCTTGGTGGCCTCCGCTGGCCCCGTTCCCCCAGGTCCATGTCCTTTGTGTGTTGAGGACTCCAGAGCTGGACGCAGGACTCCAGGTGGGGTCTCAGGAGCACAGAGCGGAGGGGGAGAATCACCTCCTGTGACCTGCACTCACACTTCTTTTGCTGCAGCCCAGGCTGGGGTTGGTTTCTGGGCTGCCAGCGCGCACTGCTTCGGGATGTGTTAAAAGAGAAATGACTCAGTCTTTAACTGTATATCTGGGGAGTAAAATTATTCCTTTGAGCATTTAAAGATGTGGTAGTACCTTACAGAATGGCAACAAGCCTTCCCCTGCCATGGAGCCGGTATAGTATTGCTTACAATAATATAATATTATGACGTTATTTACAACTCTGTGGTAAATATAATCAAAATATACAAGGCCACCTGTCCTTGGGGCTGCTGGAACAGGGTGGCTGCTGTTGGGGCCCATCTCACCGTAATGGACTTTGGGAGAGATGCCAAAATGTTTCCTGAAGGCAGGGAAAAGGTGCCTTTACCCTCTGCTGGGTTGCATGATAAAGGCTATAAATGACACCCTTCTTCTGCAGAGCTCTTTGTTTTGGAGGCTGAGGGAGAATAAAGCTGGGTTTTGTTTCTTCCAGACTGAAACTGATCTTGGGCAGAAAAGGGAGGGAAGCTTAAAATCTGCCTCTTCTTTTTTTTTTTTTTTAAATCAGCTGATAAAAACATAATCTCCAATTTCAGAAAAGCTTTTCCTCCTTCAGACAGCTTGGCTCTTTGTGTAGCCTTTTTATAGCAAAACTAGTTTTGGCTATTTTGGAATTGAGTAACCTGCCCTGGCTTTTTCATTTTTCATTGTAGTGGATACTTATTTTAGCTTTGGAGCTGAATTCATTGTTACTGTACAGTGGAGCTTAGTAATTTTGATGAGGGAAGAAAATGCTTAATGCTTGAGGCATCTGCAAACTAATCAGTTGGGTTATTGGTGAGCTGCAGTTGAATGGAATCTTGGTTTTTTGGGCTTTATTCTGCTTGTGATTCTTAAGAATTGAAGAAAGAATTTTCATTGACAAGTTTTCCAAGTGCTTCAGAGTTGTATGCAAATTTAGAAATATAAAAATTGGTGTGTGCTGACCTTCAGTTTTCCTGTTTCTTGGGATTTGCCAGCAGCCTTTGTGCTTCACGCGCAGCTCAGAGCTGGACACACGGAGTTGGAGTTGACACAGAATCGTGGAGTTGTCTGGGTTGGAAGGGACCTTTGAGATCATTGATTCCAACCATCAACCTAACTCTGATAAAACCCATCACTAACCCCTGTCTCTCAGCACTAGGTCAACCCAGTTTTTAAATCCCTCCTTTCTCCTCCTTTTTTTCTTAGGACTATTTTCCTAGTGTTGCTGTTTTCCCAGTATGCCAGAAATGTTAAATTTCCCTTACCCATTTACAAATCGAAGAAAGGATGGACAGCATACAGGCTGCAGCTTTTCAAGATGTTCCCTGTGAGTAGTTGAACTTTTTTTTTTTTTTTGCAAAAAACACCCTAATTTGTGGTTTGGGTTTGTTTTTTTTTTTTTCCTTGGTTTTGATTTTTGTTAGTAATAACAGATCCCAAAGGTAAGATAAAAACTTAAATGGGCTTATGGCCAGAGGAAATAGTCTCATAGTATAATCTTGCCAGACCCCATTCTGGTATTCCTCTCTGATGAGGACTTGCTGGGGAGATGAAGATCATGGAAGGGAGGAGGAGGGGTAGAAGGGATGTTTATGCATGCAGTGAAAGCCTAAACTGAGCCTCCAAAAAAAAGGGATGGCCAGATTGTTATCTTCTAGTTCCATGAAAGCAATACTTGGGTTTTCCCATGTGAAAGACTTCTCTTTATTTCTCTGGTAAAGTTGAAACTAATTCACTAGTTTGTTCAACTGCCCATTTGGAGAATTTCCCGTTTGTCAGGGGAGAGAAGAGGCTTGATCTGATTCCAAAGCTTTTGTAATAGCACCTTGGTTAGGGGGCCGGGGCGGGGGGTGTAAAACACCTCACGGATCCATTACTGGATTTACTGCATCTTCAGACTTAAAATCCCACTTAAGACCGCACTCAGATCCGTGTGTAGTAGATATTCTGTGTAGGAGCTGTTTGCTCTTGCTGAGTATTGCCCCTGATAGTTTCTTTTAAACAGCTTTTTCTCCTCTTTCACAGATTATTTTAGCTATTTTGGTGTCGTGGTTGCTTTGCTTCATCTTCACTGTGACAGACGTCTTTCCCCCTGACAGTTCCAAGTACGGCTTCTACGCTCGCACAGACGCCCGGCGAGGAGTGCTCTTGGTAGCTCCATGGTTCAAGGTTCCTTATCCTTGTAAGTATGTCTGCTTCTACGGGCTGGTTTTGTCATAATATGCCTGTGAGTATCCTCATATCCTATGAGGATAGGTTGAGGGAGCTGGGACTGTTCAGCCTGGAGAAGAGAAGGCTCTGGGGAGACCTTGGAGCAGCCTTCCAGGATCTGAAGGGAGCTCCAGGAGAGCTGGAGAGGGACTCTTGGTCAGGAAGTCTAGTGACAGGACGAGGGGGAATGGTTTTAAATTGGAAGAGGGGAGATTTAGATGGGATCTTAGGAAGAAGTTCTTTGGTGTGAGGGTGGTGAGGCACTGGAACAGGTTGCCCAGGGAAGTTGTTGATGCCCCATCCCTGGAAGTGTTTAAGGCCAGGCTGGATGGGGCTTGGAGCAACCTGCTCTAGGGAGAGGTGTCCCTGCCCATGGCAGGGGGGTTGGAACTTGATGATCTTGAAGGTCCCTTCCAACTCCAACCATTCTATGATCCTGTGATTTCTGTTGTTTTCACAAGTGTTGCTATTTTCTCTCAGGACTATATTTTGATGCACTTATATGCACTGACCTAACAACGTTGTAGTTAGGGATGAGGGATTGTTTTTTTTCTTGTTTTTCTCTTTAATTTCGTACTTTAAGGTATCAAGAAAAAGATCAGGTCTCTGAAACTTGAATTTATACAAGGCACTTGCAGAGCTTATCTAGGTTAACTCTTCTAATAAAAATCAGAGCATGACTGTATCTATAACCTTGTTGATACTGTAGTCATAAAAGCATAGAATCATAGAATTGTCTAGGATGGAAGGGACCTTTGAGATCATCTAGTCTAACCATCAACCTAACTCTGATTAAAGAACAAACAAAAACAAGCAAACAGTCAAAACCAAAAACAATGACCTGTCACTAAGCACTATGTCAACCCGTCTTTTAAATCCCTCCAGGAATGGCAACTCAACCACTCCCTGGGCAGCCCATTCCGAGGCTTAATAATCCTTTCTGTGTAATTTTTTTTCCTAATATTCATCCTGAACCTCCCCTGGTGTAACTTGAGGCCGTTTTCTCTTGTCCCATGGCCTGTTCCTTGAGAGAAGAGACCGACCCTCCCCTGGCTACACCCTCCTTTCAGGGAGTTGTAGAGACCGAGGAGGTCTCCCCTCAGCCTCCTTTGCTCCAGGCTGAACACTCCCAGCTGCTTCTCACAGGACTTGTGCTCCAGACCCCTCACCAGCTCCGTTGCCCTTCTCTGAACCCACTCCAGCATCTCAATGTCTTTTTTGTGGGAAGGGGCCCAGAACTGGACACAGCACTCGAGGTGTGGCCTCCCCAGTGCCGAGTAGAGGGGGGCGGTCACCTCCTGAGTCCTACTCCTCATGCTGTTCCTGATCCAGGCCAGGAGACTGTTGGCCACCTGGATATGCCACTGGCTCGTGTTCAGCTGGCTGTCCACCAACACCCCCAGGTCCTTTTCTGCCAAGCAGCTTTTGGTGTAGTAGTCAGGTGCTGTTAATGTTATACAATAAGAAGGATGGGTTATTAGAGCTCCTGTAGAGGGTGATTCTCATTTTCTAAAGAATCAACAGCGTGCAGAGCTTCTTCCAGTTTCCTCCTCTTCCCTGCCCCAACACACACCCCTTCTTGAATGAGCACAACTGTTACCAACGACAGAAAACTGTCCTGACTTGCAGAAGCAGCTTTGGAATCGGGCCGATGGGCAAGTCAGAGGATGCCAGTCCGTGCTTATCAAAGGACGGAAAAGTACTTCCAAGAGAACACAACCCTCTTATACAAACACCCAAGGTGTCGTGTGTCTGTTGCTGAACACCTTTAAGGTTAAAGCTCTTACAGGTTGTTTCTACAGGCACAAGGTAGTGGCACGACTGGTTTACCCTTGTGCTGCTCAGAAATTAACGGGGTATATTAGAATAATATTCTACTGGAATAGGATAGTAGAAATGGTTAGGAATAGCATTGTCATGAGGCAGCTCCGTTGTGGTTTTCCATCTGCTTTGGTTCTGATTAGTTTTGAAAAAAAAACAACAACCCACTTCTAAAGCAGGACTTGCAAGATGTAAAATAGAAGCTTTTGGGAAAGAAGAGAAGGCAAACTTTTCCACCCTGATTAGACCTTTCTCATCTGTGAAGCCTTGTTCATTCATATTTGTGTGACTTCAAGTTCCTTTTGTTGCGAGAGGCTCATCTATTTCAAAGAGATAAAAGCATGGAGGCAGTTGCTGGGGAAAACCTGCCAAGCTTTTCTATGGGCTTAAATGAATTTTCTTTTCTCTTCTGCAAAAATTTGGAGTTGGGAGGTGTTTGTGCAATGGTTGTGGCTGGTTGTTGGCCATTCTCTTCGGTAGACTAAACTCGTAACCTAAGCCTGAGTTTTCAGTGCAGTAATAATTAAGTGGCATTCGCCTCACTGATCTGAATTGTTTCTTTCACAAGCAGTAGTTCAAATTCTTTCCTTCTGATCAGGAGGAATTGTTTTGGTGGGGTTTAGGGGGTTTTGGTTTTTTTCCAAGCACGATCAAAGCAGTTAGTCGGGCGGTTTTCTCTTTGCTCCTTTCATCTCCTTGAACTTGCCAGACAGTGTTATTGTGAAGGGAGTTTGTCGATTCCATGAAAGATGAATAAATTGCCATGTGTTTTGATATCGGAATTGTTTTCTGTGGCACGAGAGATTTCAGTTTTCTTTTCTTCACAGTTCAGTGGGGACTGCCAACGATCTCAGCCGCTGGAGTGATAGGAATGCTCAGCGCTGTTGTCGCAAGCATTATCGAATCGATAGGAGATTACTACGCCTGTGCCAGGCTGTCCTGTGCTCCTCCTCCACCTATTCATGCAATAAACAGGTATGTAAAAAAGAAAAATCAGTATATTTTTCAGTGCCTGGGGTTTTTTACTTTATTTTGGTCATTGTTTTCTTCCTTTGGATGAGACAGGAATGTGTGCTGAGATTAAATGTTACAATTTGATCGTAGAATCATAGAATGGTCAGAGTTGGAAGGGACCTTCAAGATCATCAAGTTCCAACCCCCCTGCCCTGGGCAGGGACACCTCTCCCTAGAGCATGTTGCTCCAAGCCCCATCCAGCCTGGCCTTAAACACTTCCAGGGATGGGGCATCAACAGCTTCCCTGGGCAACCTGTTCCAGTGCCTCACCACCCTCACACCAAAGAACTTCTTCCTAAGATCTCATCTCAATCTCCCCTCTTCCAATTTAAAACCATTACCTCTCGTCCTGTCACTAGACTTCCTGACCAAGTGTCCCTCTCCAGCTCTCCTGAAGCTCCCTTCAGATCCTGGAAGGCTGCTCCAAGGTCTCCCTGGAGCCTTCTCTTCTCCAGGCTGAACAGCCCCAGCTCTCTCAGCCTGTCCTCACAGCAGAGCTGCTCCATCCCTCTGAGCATCTTGGTGGCCCTGCGCTGGACCTGTTCCAGCAGGTCCATGTCCTTTCTGTGTTGAGGACTCCAGAGCTGGACACAGGACTCCAGGTGGGGTCTCACAAGAGTAGAGGGTCAAACACGAGGGCCAAGGATCTGAAATACAAGAAGGGACCATCAACACTGAATCGTTGTGGTGCACAGGTAGCGTTGGAAACCTCGTCCTGTGGACATTAGTAGTGTGGTTTCAGTAGGGACAGAACTCTGAATTGGTTGTCAAATTCACCTGAAATGCAACTTTAACAATAAAGAGGAACTCTTTAAGTTGGACTTGAATTATCAGTTCCTCAGTTAAAGGGTGTAGGTATGGAAGACAGAAAATGAGACTCAAGTTGGTTTTCAGGTGTGTTGGAGCTTGAAACGTGAATTGCAACAATCCATGTGGGGCAGTTGCCTCTCAGCAGTGTGAGATGAGGCCTTGAAGCCCCACCTGCAGCGAATCTGCGCCAACAGGAGTTTGACTCTTTTTCTGTTTGTGATTTACAGAGGGATTTTTATCGAGGGTCTCTCCTGTGTCTTGGATGGAGTATTTGGGACAGGGAATGGATCCACTTCTTCCAGCCCTAACATTGGTGTCTTGGGCATCACAAAGGTATGTGCTTTACCTTGATTCCTCCGTGACTGGAGTGGTTTGTCCCTACTGGGGGATGGTTTGTCCCATTTTCATGTTTCACCATCCTCTTTCAAGAAGCTGTTCTACCCAGTCCTGCTTTGTGCTGACCAGCTTTGCCCAGCCTTCTGAATCTACACAACTTGTCTGGACCAGACACTGTTTAATGGAAATGCATTCTAGATAAGACCTCAAAACTCTTAGTTGTGTTTGGAGCAAAGGGCAGTTAGAAAACCTGCTTAAAGCAGGTGATGCTAAATACACTATCGCTTTGAAAACCAAGAATCATAGAATCATAGAATGGTTGGAGTTGGAAGGGACCTTCAAGATCATCAAGTTCCAACCCCCCTGCCCTGGGCAGGGACACCTCTCCCTAGAGCAGGTTGCTCCAAGCCCCATCCAGCCTGGCCTTAAACACTTCCAGGGATGGGGCATCAACAACTTCCCTGGGCAACCTGTTCCAGTGCCTCACCACCCTCACACCAAAGAACTTCTTCCTAAGATCTAATCTAAAAGAAGGCATTCCAGGGCTCTAAGGTGTTCTGGTTTGAGGCAGAGAAGCTGTAACTACATAGAAACTGATACTCTTGGATGTCTTGGCTCTGAGAGCGCTGCTGAAGACCTGGCTGTTTTTAATGTCTCACTTGAACACACAGTGAAATGCAACTTGAGGTCCTTGGGTTTCATCTACGTCTCTACAGGGACGTTACGCTGACACAGCTAGAACAGGAGCTGTGGTCAAGGTAACTTCAAAGTTAAGTGTATCTTCAATAGTTGTTTCCCTCCTGATTGGTTTTTAGACCACTGAGCACACTCAGGGGTTGGCTTTTTTTTTTTAGGGGGGTGTTACTCAACAAAATATAGAAGCACTTGGGAATTCCTTTGTTCTCCTGCGGAACTGGATGCGTGCTTGAATGCCTCGCTCGACTGGGAGACCTTGGACTGTAGATAGATTTGCTTGATACTGTTAGTTTAACCTTGTTAAGAAATATGAACGAAATCTGTAGAGTAATTTATGTTGTGAACCCGTACATCTTGTGCATTTGCCTTGGAAGCTCTAAATCAGCTTCATGGGGACAAGGTAGACAACGTTTGCTCTCCGCTGACAATAACTCACCCTTCTGACTTCATCCAACAGAGATGATGAATTTATCTTCAGCCATTTCTTGTTTTTTTTTCTGCACAAAGGATGATTCTGTTCAGGTTTAGGGGGGGAATATGAACACGAACAGCACCATCTGCTGTCTGTGTCAGCCTTCCAGTCAGTCGCTGATGGAAATTTCCTAGAAGTGATGTTGGTTAGAAAAATCCTTAAAAAAAGGTTTCTTCTGTCCTCCTTCGTTTCTGTTGTTACTTTGTAGGAGTTGGTATGAATTAACAGCACTTTTTTTATTACCAGTCCACAGAAAGGAGCATACATTTTGCTTTGGAATAGTGAAAAATGAATGTTAAAGGGGCAGCTGTGGCAGAGAACAGAGTTAACTACAGTTCCATCTGCTCAGAGCACAGATGGGAGGATGAATGTGCCTTACTCAGAGTGGCACAGCTGGATGGCCACGCTCCAGGGCTTTCTCTTGTTTCCTTGTCTGCGTACTCATTCCTAAAAACCTAATAGTTTTGCAACTTCAAATGATATCAAAGTAGATTTTTTGGCTGTTGACTTGGGAGAGGGAATCTCCAGTGCTCCCGACTAAGGACCATGTAGTCCTGGTGATGCTGCTGTACCAGTGCAGCGTTTGAAAAGGCATTTCCCTGCTTTGAAATCAGCCCAGGATTATGCTTAAAATTTCAATTTGAGGCTTCAACTGGATGTAAATACTGCAAAGTCTATGAGCGAGTTCTGTTTGATGAAAAGAGAATTGCTTAAATCTGATTACTTGGAGCAAAAGTCCAGGTGGCTTATGCCATCATGTTGATGATGAAATGGATGCTCCAGTAAGGTACTGGGTACCAGGTCACACACTCCAAAACAATCACATAAAGTTGAGTGTACAGGTGCCTGGGAATAAATGTGTATTTTGAGCTAAATGCTGCCCAGGATGCTTTCAGTAGCTTTCAGAAGGAGTTGAATTGGTTTGCCTTGAAGTGATTGAGCATTTGAGTAAATAAACGGCACTATTGTCTGGATTTTGTAAAGGATCTTCCTATTTCATGCAGGAAGATAATTTTCGAGCAAGGTTTTGACGGTCTGAGAAATGAGTATCTTGATAAAAAGTAGAGAAAGGTGGAAGCTGCTTTCTGTTCTAGTGAGTGCCCTAATTTCCTGGTCTGGTTGCTGGGTGTGGGTGAGCACCTCTCACCTAACAGATAAGCAGTGAGTAATATGGGAGAAAGAAGTACTTTTACCCTGAATGTGCCTACACTATCATTTTTTCTCAGGCCACTCATTTAGCTGGGTCACACGTGATTAACAAATTAAGGTTTATTTCTCTTTGAAGCTTTGTGCTCTGTGACAAGAGACCAGCAAAGGGCTTTGCCAAAAAACACCGTAGCAGTGTCACAGGGTTGGGTTTTGTCCCTGGTGCGTCTCTTACCCAAGTATAACACCACTGAAAGATCACCCATTCGAGTTTATCAACTGCCACTACAACATAGTGCCAGAGAAATAACTGCCCCAAGCTGGAATGTTTAAAATAAGGAAGGGAAGGAAGTTGGAGGCACTTGGATTCTGAGCGTTAGCACAGCCCAAGCCCCATCCAGCCTGGCCTTAAANGAGTAGAGGGGAAGAATCACCTCCCGTGACCTGCTGCTCACACTTCTTTTGATGCTGGACTAAGTGTGTCCTTTCCTTTCCCTCTGCAGGTGGGAAGCCGCAGGGTGATTCAGTACGGGGCCGCCTTCATGCTCCTGCTCGGGATGGTCGGCAAGTTCAGCGCGCTCTTTGCCTCCCTGCCTGACCCCGTGCTGGGGGCCCTCTTCTGCACCCTCTTCGGTAACAGATGGGTTTTGGTCTTCTTTGTGTTACACCTTTTCACTCTAGTGCTGGGTGGATTTGTGCAGTGCTGACTTGTTTTTGAAGAAAAAGACTATATAAAAGCTGAGACTTGGTTTCTTTTTATTTAGGGATGATCACGGCCGTGGGTCTGTCTAACCTGCAGTTCATAGATTTAAATTCTTCTCGGAACCTGTTTGTACTTGGATTTTCCATTTTCTTTGGACTTGTCCTTCCGAGCTATTTGAAACAAAATCCACTGGTCACAGGTATGTGTTTCTCCTCGTTTGCAGGAAGCCTACTTTTAACTTAAGGCAAAGTACCTCCAAGTACAAAGGGATGTAAAGGGTAAATGAGAGAATAAACAGAGTATTATGGACTCAATAAAAGCTACAGAGGTGTGTTCAGAGGAGAATTCCAGTTAGTTGATGTTGAGACATGGATTGCGTGTTTCAGCAGGAGATACATGTGAAGTTGTCCTTTCTCTGGGTAGGATGGTAGAATGATGGAAGGAGGCAATTGCCAGTTGGACTGGAAGGAAGATTAAAAGGGGTGACTCTTGAGTTGTAAATGATGTTAAAAGAGCAAGGGGAAATACCAAGGTATACCAAGAGCTTGGAAACTAGAAATTTGTTCAGGTTTTGAAGTTTTTTTGTCACTGTGGACATGTTCGGAGTCCCAGTAAGTCTTGTGAGGAGCAGCTGAGGGAGCTGGGTGTGTTCAGCCTGGAGAAAAGGAGGCTGAGAGGAGACCTCGCTCTCTCCAGCTCCCTGAAAGGAGGATGTAGCTGGGGGGTCAGTCTCTTCTCCCAAGTAACAGGTGATGGGAAAGGGGAATTGGCCTCAGGTTGCACTAGGAGAGGTTTAGGATGGATATTAGAAAAGCTTCTTCTACAAAAAGGGTTATGAAGGCTTGGAACGGACTGCCCAGGGCAGGGGTGGAGGCACCATCCCTGGAGGGATTCAAAAGCCGGGTTGTCGTAGTGCTGAGAGATGGGGGTTAGTGATGGGTTTGGTCAGAGGGAGGTTGATGGTTGGACTCAAAGATCTTAAAGGTCCCTTCCAACCCAGAAAATTCTGTGATTCTGTGAATTTTAATGCTCTCTTTTTCAACCTGCATGTGAATCAGTAGGATGTGAATATGTATCATAAAAATTCAAATTCTAAATGTGGTTTTTTTCCTGTTCCTGTAGGAATAGCAGGCATCGATCAAGTATTAAACGTTCTTCTCACTACAGCCATGTTTGTTGGTGGCTGCGTTGCGTTTATTTTGGATAACACCATTCCAGGTCAGCATGGGAATTTGTCATTTTATCTGAAATAACGCCTTGCTTTCCTGAATGAAGACAGCACAGCATTCCCTGGAGGCAGGGGATGAGAAGGAGAGTCCTGCTTTTGTTGTTGACTTCTTTAACACCTACAGCAGGCTCCTTTGCCTTGAGAGGGTGTTGAATCCTTTCCAGGTTAAGGCCTCCATCCCGTTAAACATACAAAATAGCTGACAAAAATAAACCAGAACAGTCTTTTTCAGAAAAAGGAGTAAAAATGGGTTTAAGATCCAAACCTGCTTCCATTCATTTGAGAGCAAAACTTTGCCTTGTCTTCCAGTTAGAAAATAAAACGGATAATAGCCTTTTCCAAGGAACATTTCCCACCTCCTCGGCCCCCCTTCCTGCCTCTTTGAGGGGTCTGGAAGATCTCTCCAGTGTTTTACTGCCTGGGACTTGGGGTGTTTGCTCTTCTCTTAGTCTTCATCTTAAAAAAGATACTCATATATGTATTTTTTTTTCCCCTTTTTCTTTTATTTTGACTTCCAGGCAGCCCTGAAGAGCGGGGAATACGGAAATGGAAGAAAGGGGTTGGTAAAGGAAGCAAATCCCTGGATGGCATGGAAACATACGATTTGCCTTTTGGCATGAACTTGATTAAAAAATACAGATGTTTCAGCTTCCTGCCCATCAGCCCAACCTTCCTGGGCTACACGTGGAAAGGCTTCAGGAAAAGCAGTAACTGCAGGAGTTCAGACGAAGACTCGGAAGCTACAGTATAGCCTTAGTTGAAATTCTATTATCTAGTTGTAGTAAGAGATGTATTTGCAGTTTCTTGCTGATTAAGAAGCATTAAAATATATGTTTTGTATATCTGCATTGAAATTCTGGAACCAGAGCTGAGACAAATTTTAAAAAAAAACCCAAAACAAACAAACAAACAAACAAACAAAAAGCAGCTTTCCTCTTGTGGGTGGTGGCCACCAGATCTTGTGTCTCTGGGTCAGATTTGCCAATCCTCCTCTGTTTGATTTCGTTATTTTAACTTTTATTTTTTTTCTAAAAGCTGTAGATGCCCACGTGCTTAAGTCTGGTTATTTGAAATGGGGCTTAGATTCCGAAATTGTGGAGGTGCTGTTGAAAAATGTTACTTTTTAGGGTGGGATTTTATTGAAGTGGTTGATGCTGGCGGTTTTGGCGCGTTCATTGCTGGCAATGTTGGTTACGCCAGAAAATTTGGATCCTCTAAGAAGGAGAGAGGTGGGGGGAAATGACTCCCAGTCATGTGGAAACCCCAAATATATTGCTCCCTACTCACTGATTTGCGCATTCCCTTTCTTCAGCCCCCCCGGAAACCAGATACAGTTGATTCTGGCAAATCAGAAGTTGGTTTTTTTTGAGTTCCCCCATTTCCAGGTCAATCCAGATGTTCAGTGTTAAGGCAGAAAGTTTCTGCAATAACTTTGCCCATGAAAATGACGCCCAGGTTCTGATGGCTGAGTGCTGGAGAAGGAACCACTCGTTTCACGTCAGTTCACATTTGGAAACGTTTGCTTTTTCTGCCTGGCATTAAAGCACCTCATTCATGGTGTCCTTGTGCAGGTTCCTCTTTGAAGGGACACATGGAACTTGAATTTTACAGAGATGGGAACCATCACTTCCAGATGGGACCCAAGAACAGTTTTCCCAGTGCAATGCCTCTATCCTGAACAAAAATGCTAATTTGTTGAGCAGTTCTAAGCAATTAAGGTATGTATCCATGCAGCTTCCCCTGCAGGGAATTCTAACCACCAGGCCATCTCAGCACTCCTGCTGTTGGCTGGTTTGGGGTCTGTGCAAGAATTTTCCTGATGGGATATCAAGAACTGATGCCACCCTCATGGTGTGTTGCCTCTACTACTTCTTTCTCTTCTTCTTCTCTTGGTGGGGCTTCCACAGAAGCTCCTTCCCACGGTGGAGGGGATCCCAAAGGGCAGAGACACTCCATCAGACCTCCTCACCCACTGGCTGGTTTAACGGGTACTGGGTCCAATCAGGGCACCATTAAGATCTTTCTCTTTTTTATTGGGAGTTTTTTTGTTTGTTTGTTTAGTTGGTTGGTTTTCTTCTTTTTTCTTTTTTTTTCCCCTGGAATAGTCTCAGCTCTGATGTTATGTGGGTGTTCACGCTCCTCATGCATTCATGATTCCAAGTTTTATTCCTGTTTAATGTTCTTACTATTGCAAGTTAGTTTTAGACTTCAGTGTGGCCCCCAAAGCGTTTTTAAGCTGTGGAGATCATCAGGGAAATGTCGTGTGATGTCATTTCAAGGCCAGTATGCTCTTCAGTGCTTGCCTTTTGTATTCCTGGAAAACCAACAACCCCCTAACAGTAGATCCTGTAATTCACTAACCTATTTATGAAAGTTTGACTACTGGACAGGAGAGCAGGAACTCTGGTTTTTCTCAGTCTGCTTCCAGGTGAATTTGTGGTTGGTTTTTAAAACATGGAAGGGTTGTGGGGTGGGGAGGGCGAGGAAGGAGCTTAAGGGATCCGTACTGAACAGTGTAGAGTCGGAATGATTCCATTGCTGTCATTCTCAGCATGCCATGGCTGTTTCCAGAAACTATTTTATACCGCTTTTTTCCATAACAAAGCATGTGTTTGTTCCTGCTTCGGGGAACTTTCAGTAGTTTGCAGTCTTGATGTCAATTGGACTATCTCGAAAGCTGGTCAGAAGAGTTCTTGTGTAGTAGACAAGGTTAGTTTGCCCGTGAAACAAAGTCATTTTTGTATCACTTTTCAATTCTTTCCTCTTTGGGTAGCGAGGAGTTAGGTTTCCATGTCCACTTGCAGGTAGTTTGAGTGCAGAGACCTCTAATCAGTGGCACGAAGCTTCCAAATTTCCCAACTTGATGTGCAACCAAAGATGTGGGGGAGACATGGGGGCAGTTAAATAGGTAGATAGATATATAAAAAAGGAAAAAGAAAAAAAAAAAAGAAGCCACCTATATAATTATATAGGAGGTTATAATTCTGTAAAATGCCAAAGGTGGTGATCCTGTAAATGTTGAGAAAGGGAGGTGAAAGTTTTTCTTGATTTAAAGCAATTCCAGCTGGGAAATGCAGACATGTCAAGTCCAGTTGACACCACTGGGCACAGCAGGGACTTGTGTCCCTCGAGGCTTTTCCAAATTCTTCCCCCAAGTATCCTCTGGGTGACTTCAGTGCTTACGTGGACAAAAGCCAAGGCGATGGGGAGCAGCATTTGTCTTCTCACCTCTGGCTGAGGTGGAGCCATGCGTGCTCTGCACGTTGCCTTCCCCTGAGAATTCCCAGGGCAAATTCCAGGGCAACCAATCCAGGGATATTTTTTCCTTCTCCCTGGAGCAGAACAGCTCCCCTTTCCTCTGCAGCCTGGGAAGGGCTATCTGAATGGGTGAAGTCCCGTTGCTCTGTTTAACCCTTGGGATTTAATGCTTTTTGTGATGAGTTTGGGTCCTCCCCTGCCCATCCCGGTGACTGGCTGAGACAAGGACAAGTTTTGCCGTGTGGTTGCTTTTCCAGCTGCTTCCCTGCTAAAACAAGTGGCTGTGGTGAAGCAGCCCCTTCTGTAACTGGATTTATATACGGAGCCACTCCCTGCAGCAGAGCAGGAGCAGGAATGGTTAGAGATGAGCCTTTGCAGGGGGTCCCTGCTGAAGCACCAGGGGTCTGGAGTGGTGGCAGGACCTGGAGGGCGGAGGTGAGTGAAGGTGGGAGCCGATGCTCCCCTGAAACCTCCCCGAGCTGCCAGAGGAGGAAGGTGCCTTGTTTTTCTTGGCAAGGGGGGAAAATAAACCTCCGTGTTGCCCCCAGTTTGGGGCAGGTACAACTGCAGACCTTAACCTACAGACCTTCAAATCCTTCAACCCCATCCCAGTGTTTAATGGGTGCTGGGGAGTGCCCCAGCCCTGGGGTGAGGAGCGTGATCCCCATCCCGAGCTGCTGATGGATATTCTGCAGAGGATTAACTTGGCAGTTTGGAAAAAAGCATGGAAATGCTTCGTGTTTGCTGGTTACGTCCAGGCTTTGCGGCGTAAGAGCAGCTGGATGGAGGGAATCTGACTGTAAATGCAATACTGTATTCTTGGGGTTTTTCTTCCCTACCTGTGTTGTATCCTGCCTTTCAAACAGCTCAACTAAACAAATCCACAGAGGGAAGAGGACACCCGGGAGAGGAGGGAAGAGGCGATGAGATGTTTGACCAAACTTTTAAGGCGGAAGGGCAAACATTCATGGTAGAGAGATCATTTTGTCATATCCAGGATGGTATGCAAAACAAAACAACTTGGGACTACTTTTGTAATTGATGTTCTATTGTATTCTTATTTCTTTTTTGTTTTAGGCTAAATTGAAAACATGTTTTCTAAAGTGAATACTTGCAAATGATACCTGTAGAAATGGGGGGTTCGTAGCTGACGGCTCCGACTGATTAAGGTTGTCACGTCAGGGCGTGTTGGCAGAGGAACTTACCCAGGTACCTCGCTCAGAAAGTTCAAACTTGAAGCCCAGAATTTGCTTTTCTGCCTTTTAATACTGACTTTAAAGATGGCAACTTGGTTTGTACATGGATATTGCAGTATTTTAGTTCCATATATTAAAAATAACATTTCCACTCAGGATAAGGACCGCCGTTTTCCTGGGAGGGAGTGGTATGATTGTCATGACAATGTCATGTGATGGTAGAATTTCTTCATTGACGAATCGATAGTAGTTGTGTATACTTTATTTACCCACGTTTATGTTCCTACCGAAAAAAAAACCTCCAAAGGGTTTCTTTATTATTCATCTCCCTACTGGAATCTTGGTGCTCCCTGTGCAGAATTGGCGCTTGCAGACGGACACCCTCAGTGCTCTTTATACCACAAGGAGCGTCGCTGAGCGCGACTGATCATGGACAACGTTGCATCCTGAAGAAAAATGGGTGAAAATGGCATCATTTGTGGTATAAACAGCACTCCAGCAGGGGCACGGGGTCTCAAATGGCCAATTTCTAATGGTTTGAGTCAGCCATTGGACGCTTACACGCAACCTAAACCAACCTGTGCTTAACACAACTCCTGGAGCCATGTAGAAAATGCATGTGTGACAGCCCAACCACCCGCGGGCTTTCTTTTAGGTGGCCTTCTTCAACCAAAAGCGACTCTTTTTTCTTCTTTTTTTTTTGTTTTTCCTTTGGTTTTTCCTAGGGGAAGGGAGCGATGGGTCACTCATTATTTTTTCCGCAGAGAACGTCCCACTCGGTGCATGTTTCTTAGTGTTTCTTGCAGCTGATGGCCTTGGTGGCCCTGGGGTGACAGGTCCTCTGCTCTCCAGTGTCTGTGGAGCTGAGGGGTGGGAGGAGGCCACCAGATGGGTCCTTGAGAGGTGGGAAGAGGCCACCAGATCCCAGTGTTTGGCTTCTGAGTCCGGGCAGAGCTCGGTGCTGGGCGGCTCCTGCCTGTCGGCGATCTGTCTTCAGAGCTACCCCAGGTTCTCCCGTCTGGTTCCAGTTTGCCTGTGACTGTGCATCCTCATCCGTGCATACTGACATGAGAGAATAGATTTAGGATTGCCTCGTGTGCTCTCTGGCATTCACTGCATCTTTCCAGGTAAATCATCTTTGCTGCCAGTCCAAATTATTGTACTTTTGTCTGTTTAGAACAACCTTCGGCCTAACAAACTATTGACTGTTCTTAGGCAGTGGGGATAATTATCCTTTCTATTTCCCATGATTTTTTGTGACTGACTTTGGCTGTAAAACTTTTCTGTTCAACAGCAAGAGGGTTTGGGTTGGTTTTTTTTTCTGTTTCTTTCTATTTTTTTTTTCCTTTTTGTCCTGAGATGTGTAATTCTTTTATGGAGTGTTTGGTTTTGGTTTTGTTTTTTTTTTTGTTTAATTTCATATTTTTTTTTCTAACATTGCTTCATTAAACGATTAAATATTTAAAAATGTAATATTTGGACCAGATGTTGTGTATAATAGTAGATAAAGCTATTTTATTCTGTATTTTTAAAGCTGTTCAGTATAAATAAACGCGGGCATAGATGCAACCTGGCAACGTGGTGTCACACTTCCTTTGGAGGAGCAGGGATGCTTTGGGAATCCAGGTGATGGGAAGAACAAGCATCTCTTTGTAGCAAGTGCCACCCAAAACTACAACCCCCAGCTGCCTTCCCGGCCCATCCAGCTCATGGGATGCATGGAATTCCCATGGTTTATAGGGAAGAGGCAGAGCTTTGCAGTCCCTGCTGCTCCTTTGCTATCTGTCCCTGCCCTCGGCTGAGGCAGCTCCCAACCTCCAGCACAGCCAAGGGGCAGCAAAACTCTGGAAAAAGCAGGTGCCCGGGCAGAGCTGGTGTGTTTCTGGGCAGTGTCCAGGCAGCAAAACTTAAGGGACTTACTCCCCCATTAAAAAAACCATAGAATCATAGAATGGTTGGAGTTGGAAGGGACCTTCAAGATCATCCAGTTCCAACCCCCCTGCCATGGGCAGGGACACCTCTCCCTAGAGCAGGTTGCTCCAAGCCCCATCCAGCCTGGCCTTAAACACTTCCAGGGATGGGGCATCAACAACTTCCCTGGGCAACCTCTTCCAGTGCCTCACCACCCTCACAGCNCACTCCCTTGTTCCATAGAATTCCTCTTATTTGGTAAATAAACGCCTAATGCACCCACTGCATCCACCCCACGGGGCTGCGGGGTGTGGTAGAAGCTTTCTCTCTCCTTGGGGTTAAATCCCTGGGTTTTGGGGCTGGGGTTTGGGCATTGTGCGGCTCAGCCAGGCTCTCCTGGTGACAAAGGGCCTCTCAGCCCTGGAAGATGCTGCTGGAATATAAATCCTGACCCCCATTCCGGGGCGCTTTCGCCGACTCAGTGTTTCCCCAAGCCAGAGGGCTCCTCCTGAACTTCTCATCTTGTGCATAAGAGTGGAAAAACACAATAAATAGGAAAACAACAACAACAAAAGGGCTGATTACAATCCGTGGTTGTAAAGACTTGCTTGTTTTGCTGAAGCAGCTGTTTAGGTCGTTTATTTGTTTTGGGTTTTTTGGCTTGGAGGGTTGTTGGGGTTTGGGTTTTTGTGCTTTTCCCTTTCGTGTGGGCTGTTTCTAGGCAAATTCCTTAAAAAGAAAAAAAGCCTGGAGAAGCCACAAAGGACTGGGAAAGGTCAGGAGCAGACAAAGGCGGAGGGACGTGGCCGCACGCTGCTGCTCTTCTGGAATACTGAATACCCCCCGGGAATACTGAATACCCCCCGGACCCTCCCCGGGGGCAGGATGGGACCCCCAGCCCGGGAGCAGAGGCTGGAGGCTGAGCATCATTCCAGAGGTAACCGTGACCCCTCCCCCCAAGCTGCAACATCTGCTTCTGGGCAGATTATGATGATGATTATTATTATTTTTAACTTTAGCTCCTCTTCAATCCCCTTTTCAGGGGGCGGATTTGGATCCCGGTGGGATCCCGTGGCCATAGATGGGAGCTGAATATCGCGGCTTTTGGGGCATTCTAAGGCAGAAAGAACCACTTCAGGTGGTGTGATGCAGGCTGTGGTGTTCCCACGGGGAATCCTGCGTGGAGCTGGAGCGCAGCATAAAAGCATTTCCAGCCCTGATGTGTGGGATGGGAGATCCCTTGGGATCCTGGTCCTGGCCCTGGGGTTGGGACATCCTTTGCGATCCTGGTTCTGGGGCTAGGGCATCCTTTGGGATCCTATTCCTGGCACCGGGGCTGGCACATCCTTTGGGATTCTGGTCCTGACTCTGGGTCTGGGTCAGATTTTGGGATCCTGGTCCTGGCACAAAGATTGTGGCAGCCTTTGGGATCCTGGTCCTGGCACCAAGGTTGGGGCATCCTTTGGGATCCTGGTTCTGACTCTGGGGCTGGGTCAGCTTTTGGGATCCTGGTCCTGGGGTGCAACCTGAGTTCCAGAAACAGAACATCCTTTGGGAAGGCAGTCCCAGAGCCTGAACCAGGGGTTTGAGACGGAGCATCCTTTGGGATTCCCATCAAACGGGCACAAAAACCAGAAGCCGGAGGCAGAGCATCCTGGAGGGGAGATCAAGGGACACCCTAAGGGGGTATCCCTTGGTATCCCGGTGCCGGGGTGACCCTGGGTGCCGGAGGGGGCTGTCTCCGGGAATTTCGACCCCT
>VXBW01001559.1:189129-207902 GCA_013400375.1 Thinocorus orbignyianus
TTGCTTTCTGAAAATAATGCCACCTCTAGTTTTTAGAAATCCCCCCGTTCCCACCCCCTACCTTTTATTTTTTTTTCCTGATCCCCCCCCAAATAACAGGGAGAGCAAAGTCCTGCGCAGCTGGGACCCATGGCAAAGAACAAAACCCTCCAGGTAGCTTGGGGTGGGGGGAGAAAGAAATTTCCCACCAGGATCAGCTTCGAATCAGCCCTGAATAAACAAGCACCAGGGAGAAGCGGATCTCTGTCTTTTAAGGAGGACTCTCTCCTCCCGAGCTGAAAATATCTCCTTTTAGGCGGCGATGGTGGTGAGAGGAGGCAGCCCCCCCACCCTCTGCGATGATGCTTGGTGTGGAAAGGCCCCTCATCTCTGGATTTCTCCCACCCAAAGCCCCCGTGTCCCATTTTCCCCAACACTCACCGACTGGGAGCCCGTTGCTTGCTCAGTTCGGGGTGATTCAGCCTCGGCCGCAGAATGACGGAGAGAAATAAATAGCGAGAGGGAGGAGCTGGCTCCTGCGCAGCCCAGCCCTGCACAGCCTGGCCACCATCCATCATCCTCCTTCCCTAGGGAAAACCATGGCCAGCGTTCTGCAAAATTTGAGTTTACCCCCTGTCATCCCTCCCTGTGGATCCAGGCACGGGAGGCAACACCAGCGGCCAAAGGGGTGGCTGGAAAATAGCAGTTCATGGATGGTTTGGTCGAGAAGTAGCAGTGGGATTGGTGGGGAATTGGGGCTGGTTTGGAGATCTTGGATAACTGCAGGACTTTGGTGGCTTATTCAAGTATTAGTGGGATCAGCAAGGAGTTGGGGATGGTTTGGAAATCTTGGAAAACTGCAGGACTTGGATGGTTTATTCAAGAAGTATCAATGGGATCGGCAGGGAATTGGGGCTGGTTTGGAAATCCTGGAAATCCACAGCACTTGGAAGGTTTGTTGAAGAGATATTGATGGGAATGGCAGAGCTGGTTTGGAAATCTTGGTGGCCAAGGCTCTGGGCGAGGAAAGGATGCTTTTAGTGGCTGCTCTAAATCCATTACCCTGGGAAACAGAGATGCTTTGCGGGTTGATGGATACAAAAGAAAATAGATTCCAGAGCTACAGGGGGAATGAGGAGTTTGTCTCTGCGCTTGTCTCACTCTGGAGGAGTAAAACACTCCTCCGCAGAGCAGTTGCACTTTGTGTTGAGGTACATTGATATTTAATGGAAGGAAATGCCACAGAAGGCAATTAAAAATGATATCAGATGCTCACACCAAGCTGGGGCTTCCACAGCACCCCATTTCAGAGGGTAAGGGGGTGTGTGTGGCTGTAGAGACCTAAGGACCAGGACAGGGAATTATTCCCATCCTTTAGGGTTAGGATGGGCTGTAAAAAAAAAACAGAGCCCAGAGTAACTCAGGATGCTTTTGTGGTGGTTGGGAGATGCAAATGAAGCTGGAAACTAATTGCACCGAGCCTAATTTTGGCACAGCCACATGATACAACCAAAACCCTACCGAGGTTTTGCTGTACAAAATAGGTGGGCCAGGCACAGTCGACCCAGAGATGCTCCCACCCCTGGACTGCAGAGCACAT
The DNA here is from genome assembly GCA_013400375.1 of Thinocorus orbignyianus. Lineage (NCBI taxonomy): Eukaryota > Metazoa > Chordata > Aves > Ciconiiformes > Thinocoridae > Thinocorus > Thinocorus orbignyianus. The sequence goes on from VXBW01001559.1 coordinate 190,709, forward strand.
CTGGCCATAAAGAGGATTTCCACCCCGATGCTCCATAGGCTTGTTTATCCATCTGGCCAGATTATGTTAAAAAAAAAAAAATAATTAAAAAACAAATAGTAATTTCTGTCTGGCAGGGAAATGGAAGGCACTGGGTACTTTGGCTGTGTTGGGAAGACATCCCTATTGATTTCTGGAGGAGAAAATGAAATAAGGGGAGCAGGATTAAGGTCAGCGAGCCTGTTGAAGCTCTCTCCTACGATACACGGGCGTATTTGTTCCTCATGTGAAGGCACAGATGGCTCCTGATTCCTTGGCTTTGGTTTAAATACTCTTCACTGGGCTATGTAAAACCCAAAGCCAGGAAAAGAAAGAAAGACAGCCCTGGGAATGGGATGGTTGGGATGAATTCACCAGTGCCTTCTGAAAACTGGGATTTTTTCCGTAATATTTCAGAGGAAGTTCTGGTCTTGTTGGGGGAAATACAGAAACTCTGGTGGATCCCAGCTACAAATCAAGCAGGGGCAGCTTATCGACTATCAATGAATTTTTAATTTTTGTGGAAGTTAGCAGTGCTAAAACCACCCGAACCAGTATATCCACAGGATCTATTAGATGGAGTCAGGTGCCACGTGGTTTCTTTAGCATCTCAGGGTAAAATTTCCCTCCCGGCAGCGAGCCAAGAGCTGCATCAATCTCCGCTGGAGGTTTGGCCCTTCTTCATCTGCAGCTCAGGCAGCGACGGGGAATGGGGGAAATAATGGGACATTAAGTGCAAAGAGGGGGGTTGGTGCCAAGTTAGAAATCATTAATGGGATGGATTTTTCTCGTAACGAATGGAAAACGCTGACTTTGATATAACGACGAGCTGGGAAAGGACCTGGGTTCATCTTGCTCTGCTTCGTTGCTCCTCATTGATTTCTTTTTTTTTTTCTTTCTTTTTTTTTTTTCTTTAATTCATGCAAAACTCTTTTATTCACATAACTCTGGACTTTCTTGGAGAAATAGCTACAGCTTATGAAAGCAGGGGAAGGCATTAAAATAGTGAATTTTATAGTTAATAGTTAATTAAAATAGTAGATTTTCCTGTAAAAATAATACTAATGAAAAAAGATAAAAGGACTATATACATTTTTTAGGTTTTTGCCATGGATGGAAGCAGCCCAGGAGGCAAAACTCACAGGAGCAGGACTTTAAACAGACACACTTCAGGGGATCATCAGCGCTCAGTTACACAACCTGGGATGGCGGGGAGAAGTCCTGGTCAGTCCCTGATCCTGGAGGCACGTAAGGGCATGAACAACGTGCCAGGAGAGGAACCAGGGAGGGGGAAAAGCAAACAACCCAAACTTTCCAAGCAACACCTCGTGCTGCTTCCAGAAGGGAGTTTATCTTTCCTCCTCTTTCGTTCGTCCTCTCTCCTCCTCCTGTTCTTTCTTTTTTCCTCTTTTTTTTTACTTTCCTTCTTTTTTTCTTTTTTCTCCTTGGTGAGCTCTATCGCAAAGCCAAGGAGCACAAAGCTTAGCGTGGAAAAAATACCTCAGTTGATGAGTGCTCTGGTAAACAAGACTCATTGCAGCCCCCCGCCCCCGCACTGATCTGCTTTTCTCCTGGGTGGTGGCTTTTTCTGACACAAAATATGGGCAGATGTGATTCACGGACAACAGGATCCTGCGGATGGGAGACTCCAATGAGGGGTTGCTGAAAGGTGTGGGGCTTTTTTTGGGGTGGAGCGGGGAGAAAGTAAGAAATAAGGCGAGTCTTTTCCTTGTTGTGTTCCCAAGGCAAAGCTCGATCCTCGAGGAAGCAGATCAGTCGACTTAATTTAATATAAATTTCTTTTCCACGGGGAGTGGCCACTGAAATATTAAATATTGGAGGCTGCGGGCACCCTCCTCCTCTTCCCTGTTAGACAACTGTCTTAAAAAGGCTATAAATGTTCATCCAGCTGCTCCAATCTGATTAGGAGTGTCATTGCCTCTGCCCGTGTGCGAGCTGCTATTCCGGGCAGGGACACACGTAAGCTCCTTATGGATGGGACCCTCCCTGCCCACGGGCTGATGCCTTCCCAGTGAGGCACTGAGTCTTTGGGAGATAACCCACAGGGGACACAGTGCCCAGAAATGTGCCCCTGACCCCTCCCAGGGTAGCATCACCCAGGTACTAGAAGGTAAAATAACATGTTTTATTAACAAAAACAAACAAACAAACAAAAAGTTAAAAAGGGTGGGGGTTTTTTTGGAAATACTTTTTCATTTTGGAATAAGCACTGATGTCACAGAAGCACTTTGAAGGATGAAAGAAGTAAGTTATCAAATTTGGGTATCCGGGCCTCCCTGCTGCCCAACAGATTAATTTATGGGAAATGGGAGAAGAAAGTCACGCTTGCTCGAGGAAGATGTTTGCTGTCCCATTTGGTTTCAGCCCAGCGTTAGGTTTAAAAATAACTTGTCCCAGTGCCTTGGGAGCAGCCGCTGCGGGACAGGCAGGGTTTGTGCCTCCGGGAGGAACAATTCCCTGCTGTGTCCGGGGAGAAGGAGGAGGGAAGGGAAGAGCTATAACCTTTCCCGGAAAGCTGTAACCCTTTGTTCTGTCTTTTCGTATCAATAAATCTCTTGGTTTTTTCAGACAGGGGAAGACAACCCAGCGTTTGGGTCCTTTTAAAACACGGTTCCCCTCCATAAAACTGCAGGAACAAACATTTCCCTGGCGCTGCTACAATCTGCCTTCCACTGAACCTCCCCACGTGGGGCAATAACCACAAGCTGGCTCCTTCGCAGGAAAAGCTGAATAGCTGTATATTTTTTTATTATTATTATTTTTTTCCTAGCAGCAAGGTTTGTAATATATGACTCACCATGAGGCTTTCCTTTGCCTTCTCCCATTTATTTTTAACTTGCAATCCCCTCGGAAGACTTTCCGAGATCGGCGGCGTAAGCGCTTTGCGTGACGTAACGTGGCTGCGCTGAGGTCACCTTCTTAAAAATAAACCGGGGCACACCTGGGACGGGCCAAGGCTCTCCCATTTTCATTGGTTTTACCTCAGTCACACTCACCAGCCTCTGATCCCGCTTCGGGGAATTGCTCCTACCCCAAAACACGTCAGCTGGGTGCCAAGAACTTGTAGGAGCGTGCCCAAATCCCGGCTGACGTATTTAAATGTTGTATTCCCCCAGTGGACTCACAGGCAGGAACATCCTTTTTTTTTTTCCGGAGGTTTGAGGGATGGAGGGATAATGCCACTGTCGTTGGGGCTCCCTGTGGATTCCAGGTTGGGTTGTGCTGGGAAAGGGGCAGGAGAAATAGGTTTTCCCAGTGGGAAAAGGGGCTGTGGGGTGAGACGGGGCAAGCTGGCCCCCAGTAAATTCAGACAATTGTTTGGTTTTTAATAATAATAAAAAAGAAAAGAAAGACTGAAATAAGAACCAGGTTGGAGATGGAGAAATACCTAAAAGAAGTGTTTCATTTTTCTCTTAGCTCTATGTTTTTTCTCTTATATTCATATTTTTGGTCCAGGTGTTCACCTTGTTTATTTACATGAGAATGAATCAAGCTTTCGTACCCCGTGATCTAGTTTCTAACTCACGTGCTCAGCGAGGATGAGATGATTAAACCCAACAGTCATGCAAATCCTCTCAGCTGTGCCAGTGAGTATGTTTCCACCCAGATTCTTCCCTCTCCCTCCATATAAAATGTTCCCAGGGCCAGGCCTGGCTTTATGGGGCTTCATCCTCCTTTTTCCCTGGGTGTAAATAAGAATAAGCAAAGACAAAATGGGTTTGGGAAACACACATCCTTGGGGAAAAGGGTCTGGATTTTTAGCTCTTAGGGCTTTTAAACTATTGAAAGTTTCCCACATGATGTGCACCTTTCCATCCATTTTTGGAGCATCTTCCAGCTTGGGATGTCGAGCCAAGACAGCGCATGACTTAATCCAAAGCTTTTCTTTCCCCTAAAGCTACAAATTAAAGGCTCTTTATGAAGCTTATGCTGAGGATCAGGCTGACATTATATACCAAAGAGAGGTTATATACCAAATATTCAGACATTATATGCCAAATCTCCTCCACATGTTTAATTTTCTGCCCTTTTACCTTGGAAGGGAAGCTGCTGTTTGGGGAAAGCTTTACCAACACCTGCGTGGGAGTGAGAAGAAGTCAATAATCACCGTCTGGTGCAAGGAAAAGCCTGGAGAGAGACTGGGCTGCTCTGAAGATGCTCAAGATGCTCACGCAGAGTTGTCATGGGCACGATGCTCTCCGTAACCATCTCCATGACTACCCCGGCACCGAGGGGAGGGGATGCAAGCGGTGCAGGAACAGCGTTGTTGGCTTAAACACTGCCCATTGTCACTCCGCTGGTGTAAATAAATCATGCTTGGGATCTCCAGGGATGGCAGCTGCTTTTTAGCTGGAGCCTGAAGCCAGCTGAGATTTGCAAATGTTTTTATTTATTAAAAACTGAGATTTGTAGCATCTCCCCTAAGGTATTTTGATGGTTAATGCACTGGGGTACAAGCACACGGTGTGCTCAGACAAGGCTCAGGTGTTTTTACTTGCCCTTAGCCAAAGCCATTGAAAAACTCAGATAATAATCCTGCTTCTGACCCAAGATTATGCCCTGGGAATGGCTACCCAAAGAAACAAAGCTGTGCATAGATAAGGAAACATTTTGAAATTATGATGTTTTTCCCCCAGCTAACAATTTTATTTTTTTCTTAAACAACAGCAAAGATCACGTACAATAGGACCATCTAGTTAATAGGGTCTGGACCTGAGATGCCAGAGTGAAGATGCCAGAGCCAACAACTCCCTGAAAGGATCTCTCCTTAATTCTCTCTTCTTCACTTTTCCAAAGCAACCCCCAAAGCAGCGCCAGTGCCACAGCTTGCAGCCTGTGTGGAAAAAGCTGGGACAATAAAAGTCACGTTAAATTTGTGCAGAGGGCTTGAGGCAGAAAGGTGTCTTGGGGTTGCCCACAGGTGTCTTGGGGTTGCTGTGATCTTCGTGCCACCAACAGCCAAAAAATGGAGTCAAGCACAGGCCACAAATCATTTTACCCAGGAATGTTAGAGAGGATGGAGGAAAATGGTTTATAAGATGATGAATATAAACCCTGCTGTGAGCCCAAGTGTGGGAGCAGCACCAGAGGACAAACTCCAGCTTGGGCAACGATGTTTTGCTCCGGTGATGGCCAATGAGATTTTTTTTTTCTCTCTCCCATTATCCCTTAAGCTGTGTCTGGTTGAACCACACAACTCTTAACGTGGTCTTTTCCCAGCAGCTCCAGCAGCCTTGGCCCCGGCTTGTTTTTCAGTGCATTTCTCAGCAAGCCCAGAGGGACTCTGAGGAGAGAATAGTGATCAAAGTACAGAGTCCAGAGGAAATTAGTGTTGCATTTACAGCAGCAGGTCAGGACCAGCTGTTTATCCTGAGCTGGGGGGCAGGGAAGCAGGCAAATCATTCACAGTGGGCTCGGTGCAAGGAGGTTTCCTGCGAGCAAAGCCCCATCTGCAGCTGTTAAATAGCAAATAATAACCAGCGCTTATAATACAACACAGTTTTTTATTCCCAGGGTGTTTTCTTGTCCATATTCTGGCCTGCAACATCTGGGCCATCCAAAATATTTTTGTAGTATCAACAATCCCAGGAGTTTGTCCTGTTAAAAATAAACGATGCTGGAGCAAAGCCTCTGGGACTTGATTTCTCCCAAAGTTCAGCCTGTTTGGGAGCTTGGGCTATTCTGCTAAGGATTCATTAGGTTACCCATTGCTTAAAAAAAAAAAATGAGACGTTTGATATAATTACATCAACTCCTCAGCCAAGATTATATGAAATAAAGAGGAGAACTGGGAGGGTCTTATTGTTCCCTCACTAATTGCTGGAGTGCTCCTGCATGGACAGCTTTAAAATGGACATTTTTGGGCACTAGGATGGGAATGAAGTTTTGAACAACTCTTCACAGCAGCTGTTTTGTAGCTAAGCTTCCTGAGCTGTTTTCAGAGGATGATGAGAAAAGCAGATGGAGGTCACGGATCCTTTCTCTGGAAAAAATAGAGGAGGTTGGTGCTGTTGAAAAATGGGGAGGAAAAAAAATATCAGAAAAAGGAAATGAAATAACAATAGTAAACCTGAATACCCTTTTAATTCCAGAAATAGGTTAATTGTGGCAGAATTGGCTGCAATGCCTTTTCCTGCATTTCTCCTTAGTTCCGGGAATACATAAGAGCGATTTATGTCTTGAAATAGGTGCTGGTGGGGAACTGCACCTGGACTGAGCAGAGCTCCCGGCTCTGCCGCAGAGCCAGCCCTCTGCCACCCTCCAATGTTTGAATTATTGATCTGATATATATTAATTATAGAGGCTTCTCGAGGTCAGGAGGCAGAGCATGGGGAAGGTGTGTTGGGTGAGGTGTGGTAGGAGTTGAATTTCTAGGGAGGAGGATTTGAGAAGGGAAGTGGATTAATCAACACCAGTTTAGTTAAGTCCCTATTAATGCACAGAACATGGATTGCAAACAATCTGAGACAGATTAAAAAAAACTCTGACAGAGGAATTGTCCACTTTTCATAAAAACAAAACGAATCAACACAACAAAAAAACCCCAAACCAAACCAACCAAACAAAAAAGCTCTGGAAATGGGCTAATTTCAGTCTTCAATTTATCAATACAAGTAATCAAGAAGAGAGCAAGCGCTGGCCTATGCAAGGGAGTCCTTTTGGGGAAGGACAGGAGATTAATCGTAAACCACAACTGTGTGCTGCGTGAAAAATAATTAGCCAGTTTGTCCTCATTTTTATTTTTCTTCTAGAAACATAAAGGGTTTTCCAGTTGGCTTAGGACAATTTTCTGGATTATTCATCAGTGATTTACTGTTACCTCTGAGACACAACTACTCACAGTTTTAATCCATCTACCCCTGAGGCAGGGGGTGGTGACGCATCTATTTTGGGGTGAATTCCTCTGTTATTCATCACTTATCTGTGATTTTTTTGTGATATTAGGAAGAAGAACCAGCTGAATTCAGCTCATTTGTTTGCAAACCTGTGTAATTTTTTAATCAATGGGTCAGCTAAATGAGTATCATGACATTGATGTTACTTACCATTTAAAGTAGATAATCCCTGTGCTCTGCTATGCCATTTTATTTAAAATGCAGTATTAGTGCCGAGAGGCTTTTATAAAAATGAGGCAGACCTTTGCCTTTTAATTATCTCAGAATTTAATGATTGTAAGTCTTCCAAACATACCCAGCTGGGAAGCAGAAGAGTCATGGATGTATTTTCTGATTGGATCTCTGGTACGAACATCACTTTTACCTACCACCAACCTTCCTCTGACCATAAAATGCTCCATTTTTAAAGCTGATTTTTGCAGATGACACCACCGGGGAGTTTCCAGATGGGCTGAGGACACCCCTGGGCACGGCGGTTGCTGCCAAAATCCTCCCTTGGGCTTCAGCTCCCCAAATGGCTTTTGCAAAAAGCCTTTGCAATGCTGACCTCTGCAGGCAAATACTGCATAAGCCCAGCTGGTTCTAGGCAGCAATGACCTAAATAATGTATAAAACAGGTATTTTATGCATTATTGCTGGCTTTGGGTAGCAATACTCTTTTAATAATGCATAAAACCAGGGCATTTCTCTGTTGGTTAGCAGAGTACTTCAGTGAGGGAAATACTGGGAAATCCTTGCTCGCCTTAAAGGGGCTGATCTGTGAACTCCTGTGTAGGTTGTTTTTTTTTATTTTTAAACAATTTGCTTCTTGGTCAGAGCACTTTGAAATTAGGGGACAGATATATCAACGGATTTTCACGCCCTAAACCCATTGATGCTATAAACTGGTAGTCAAAAGGCCCAGCCTGGGCTTCCTTAGCAGGGAAGGAGAGAAAAAAGGAGTGAAAAACAACCAGCAGTTCTGCTCCTGAGACCCCCACCTCTAATTAAGTTCTAATTAAAAGCACCCTGACTGGGAGACGATGTTTGTGGGCTCCCTGAGGGGGAGGGGGAGGGAGGGGTTCTGGTAGGCCCAGACCTGGGAGTTGGGCCTAGGCTCCTCCTCCTCCTCCTCCTCGCCCGACCCCAGCAGGCTCTCAGCCGGCACCTAAGGGTCCCAGAGCCCACTCAGCCATGGCCTTGCCGCCGCCCCAGGAAGAGCAGGCCCCAGCCCCGGCTTGGCCCACAGGGCAGGCCCCAAACCCTGGCCCTGGCCATTACACGGGCCCGGTGCTTTCCAGGCCTCCTGCAGGGGTGGGTAGGCCGGGCACTGGCCTGCTCCCACCTTGGGGGCTGCCCTCCACCCCCACCCGGCACAAAGTTGTTCCCTGTGGAAAAAGGGGTAGATGGTGGCGGTGAAAGAAAGCAGGCGGTGGTGGGTTTGGATGGGGAGGACTTTAATGTGGCCACGGCCCATGGGTGGGGAAGCGTCATGGGGCGGTGGGTGAGTGTCCCTCATTGTGGGGTCTGTGAGGGGAATGCCAGTGGTTAGTGGGGGCTGCAGGGAACCTTTCCCTGTGCCCTGGATCTGCCAGGTTCCAGGAGCGTCCATGAGGGGTGGTCAGATCCCAAAGGTGGCTGAAAGACATCGGAGAGACCCGGAGTCCCATGGTGAATGGAGATGAGTGCCCTGTGCCAAGGAAGGATGCCCAAATCCTGAGGAACACTGAGGAAGAGATGCTGGAGGAACCCAGAGCCCTGCGAGATGTCGGAGGGATATGGAGTCCTGCAAGACGGGTGCAAGTTCGATGGGAGCAGACCTCTGTCCTAGAGCTTAAGTGCAGTGACGCGGGGAATGTGGAAGGGACAGGTCTCCTCTGAACCTGTAGAGCTGCAGAAAGAGGAGAAAACACCCGGGAGGTCAAGGAGGAGCCCACATCTCCCCTCCCCAGGCAGCCCAGCTGCCCACCCTTTGGCCACCGCTTACATGAGCCGGTTGCGGATGGGGCGGAAGTGTTTGGTGAGCCTGACGGCGAAGATGATGTTGGGGATGAGGAAGAAGGTGCAGCATCCCAGGCTGAACCAGAAAGCGTTCTGCAAAGAGAGAGCACAAGGGTCTCTGCTGAGCTGCACAGGGAGAGGCAGACTCTCTGGCTCTGGAGAGATTCGGGGAACCTCACGTTGGCTGGTGTGGGACTGTCAGGGCTCCTGTTGGCCCTGGCTGCCCCAATTTCTTGCTGGTTGGTAGTGGGATGTCCCTGTGGAGGGACAGGGCAGGGATCCTTACCCAGGGGTCAGCAATGCGGTCACACAGGATCACCCGACCGTTGTCCAAGGCGGTGGCAAGCGGCTGGCATGAAGCCACGTCCTCCCTTAGCTGGAACAAAAATTGGAGACAAGACATAAGCCCACTCCTAGCTTGCGGGGAGGCACTGTGCTGCCTCGGCTCAGCTCGCGGCTTTGCATGCCACATCCAGGTGGGCTCCCAGCCTCAAAGAATCCCTCTGCAATGAATGTCGGTACCTACCGTCTGCCCGACCCAGTTGAGGTACTGCGCGAAGTACCGCAGCTCCTTCCTCGTGAAGCAGCCAATCTCCTGGGCAGAGGGAAGACAGCATGGAGAGCAAGTGCCACACTTCCCAGCCTAGCCCAGCTCCAGCCCTGCTCCAGCCACCTCTGGACTAATGCTGCACTTGGAAACAAGGGCTGGAGGCTCCGGGTGCCCCTTCCCCTCTTGCCCTATTCTCACTGTTTCATTCTGGCTGTGGGGAATTTTGTACCCCCTGAGGGTTAATCTAGCCCTGCCTCACCTGCCGGAGGATCTGCTGGGCATGCACAGGCAGCCGGGCTTCCACTGAGGCCGTGGTGGCCAGCGTTGTCTTCACTCGCTCCTGGGAAAACATGGGAAGGGCAGAGTTTCCTTAGAGCACCGAGCAGCAGGATGAGTGCCCTGGGGGTACCAAGAGCACGGTGTGCAGCACCACGCACGTGCCAAGCTTCAAACTGGGTCTGGTTTCCCTGCCAGAGGGCAGGGAAAGAGGGACCTGCTCCGAGCAGAAAACCCCCCTGGCATGGAGTAGGTGAGATGAAATGCTGTGGGACAGCTCTGCCAGGGACACTGAAATGCCCTGAGTGCTGCAGGGGAATTTCTGATTTGCAGTGGCAAATCTAATTGCTGGAGGAGACCAGTCCTCCCTGGAGGGTGTTTTTCCTGGCTCTCCCATCACCCTGTAGCTGGCTTCTTGGGGCCCTGGCAGGTAGGACCTCTGGGGCACCATGTGTTTTTCAGGGCTGAAAGAAACTGTGCAAGTACCTGGAGGTGTGGTGCCAAGTGGGAGAGGAACCGGACGCTTTCCCCCAGCTTTGCCTGTGGGACAAGGAGGTGAGATGTGTACAAAAGCCCCGTGACCCCTTTCCCAGGGACACCACTGGGCAAACACCAGCAGCACCATAAGCCATCAGCTCGGCATGGACTCACCACCAAAGCCTCCTGTGATTGCACCGTAGAGTTTTGCATCTGCCACAGAGCCTGGGCCTCGGCAGCCAGCCGCGCTGCCACCGTGCTGTTCCTCTGTGGGGGGACAGTGGGGTGAGGATGTTCCCAGGAGCACACAGAAAGCCACCACCACCTCTCCCACCGCTCACCTGCATTTTCTGCAGCCCCTCGAGGCTCCTCGCCAAGCCAGGGAGGCTGGTCTGCACCACGGGGATTTTCATCTGGGGGAAGATGGAGTTGGTGGCTGCCCAAAATCCAACCCTAGAAGCTGGCCCTGGCGTGGCTGGGCCACATCCTGCCCTCTGCATCCCCTCACCTCCTCCTGGAAGCGCCCGTAGTCCACCTCATCTACCCCGCTGTGGGCAAAGGTCTCCAGGTCCTGCCTGCCCTCGCTGCGGAGGAGCCGCACGTCGCCCAGGCGTGCCGTGAAGTCACCCAGGCGTTTTTGGAAATCAGCCGTGTACTGTGGGGGTGAGACGTGGGGGGGGTTGTTGCAGGGCTGTGGTCAGGCATCTCCATTCCAGTAACCCCAATAAAGTTCATGGATCTGTACCATTACCAGAAGCTCTGGCTGCAGCCAGCCCTCACCTTGGGGGATTTTAGATGCTCATCCAGGTCGTAGGACCTGTCGAGCTGCAGCACCTCCCACAGCCCCGCGCCGCTCTTGCACTCCCTGGAAGGCAAAGAGATGTGGGTGATGTGACCCCCAAATTAACCCTCCGACGTATAGGGGCAGAGGTGGGCTCCCGTGGCACCTACCGGTACGTGGCGCTGAGGTTGGAGTCCCTCCTGAGGTTGAGCTGATGGGTGATGTTCATGGATGGAGGCAGATTCCCAGGAGTATCAATGAACTGGGGCAAATGGGAGGAAAAAGAGGGTTGGGGTCAGGCACAGGCATTCCCAGCAACTATTTTGGGGGTGTTCTGCCTTCGCAGCTGTGTTCTGGGGTACCCCAACCCAGCCAGAGCTAGTTTTGCCTTTTTTCATTGGTATCATCCCCATTGCAGAATCTTGCTGGGCAGTTTTCAGAGGGAAAGCAGCGGATGGACCCATGCAGGGACCTGCCTGGCCATGGTGGAGCCCTGACCCCATTCCCAACCTTCTTGCCAACCCTGCTCCCATCCCCAAGCACCCCAGGGATCCCCAAACCACCGGAGGACAGGGGTTCTGCAGGCAGGAGCATCCTCACCTCAAGCAAATTAACAGCAAAATCCAAGGACCTAATCCTAAACTTAACCTTCTGGTATAGGATGGGAGTTTTCTGGATGGGTTTAGGGAAAGGACACAGAGTATTTGGAGGTGTTTTGGTGCAGGCGAGCAGAGATGGATGGGGCCACGGGGTGGATGCGTGACCACCCACCTTGTAAATCTCCTGGTTGACCCAATTCCTGCAAACCAACGTCTGGATGTTGCCCCCAACCAGGAAGGTGGCGAAAACCAGGAGGATGAGGAGCCAGGAGAACAGGAAAGCCAGGCCCACGCCACTGAAAAAGGGAGAGGAGGAGGTGCCGACGGCAGCTTTGCAGACCCGGGCGAGCAGAAAGGCTTGTGGGGACCTGCTCGGCCGGCTGCAGCCCCGCGGCTCCCTCCCGCGCCCGGGCACGCCAGGCTGCCTGGGAAGGGCCCCCGGGAGCGGGGTGTGCCGGGCAGCAGGGCTGGGGTGCGGGACCTGCCAGCTCCCAGGGAGGAGCGGCTTCTCCCAAACCCGCAGGCGCAGGCGGCGGCTTCAAAAGCCTCTCCGCTCATCCCGCTCCCAGTCCTTCCCTTGGCTTTGCCCCTCTGGTTTTTGGGAAGGTGAAATGGCAACAGCCCCCACCACCACCTCCACCCCCACCCCAACACCCGGAGAGATGCTTACACCAGGAGAAACTTGGCACCAGCTTCTCCTCGGCACTCATAGTCACTCGGGTCCTCCCGCTTGGATAGCCCGTATGCCCCCAGGGCCATCCCTATCAGGTTGCAGGCGAGGATGAGGAGGATGATGGAGCACAGCACCGTGCCCGCAATCCACCTGGAGGAAAGAGCAGCAGGGCATGGCCTTGAAATATGGGGCTGATGCACCAGCTGGGGGGCTCAGAGCAGGGCTCAGCACCCATCTCTGCTGTGCCCCCTGCACCCCTTTGTGCTCCCTGCTGTCACCTGTACCGCTCGAAGCGCTCCACCTCCCGGAGGTACGGCTGGCTCCTGGCCTCTGCCTTCACCAGGGCTTCACTGACGGGCCGGGTGTAGTCGGGGAGGGGGAAGCTGTTGGCGATGGACTGTACCTTCTCCGTCGTGCGGGCCATCTCATCCCGCAGATCTGTGGGGCCAAGGCCATGCTTGGGAGGGGTGGACGGTCCCTGTGGCCCACCCTATGTCCCTAACTAGGGATTTGCCCCACAGAGGATGTCCCTGCTCGGTCCAACCATCCCACTCACCCTGGATGACCTGCGCCATCCTCTCCACGGCCAGCTCCGGGATGGAGTTGAAGGTACCGTTGCCCTGCAAGGAAGGAGGAGGTGCTGAGCAGCTCAGCTGGGGCTACCTGTGGGTGCCAGACCCCCCCTCAGCTGCACCCTGACCCCTCCAACCTGTCGAATCATCTCCGCAAAGTCACTTCGGGGCAGACCAGCCATCGCCTTCAAAACCTTCTCCACCGACGGCACCTTGGGGTGGAAGAAACAACCCGTGAGCCCCGGGGGATGCCTTGAGCGGGGGACAAGGGGGTTGGTGGTGGTGACGCTGGGTGGTCCAGCGCCGTGTCCCACCTTGCTGTAGTCAGCCCCCAGCTCCAGGCCCTGTGCCCTGCCCAGGACGCTGGCGCAGGAGGTGCAGCGCGGGTCGTCCAGCAACGCGACCACGCGCCGACGCCGTTCCCGTAGCGCCGGCTCCAGCTCGGCCCGCGCCGACGCCAGTGCCCGCGCCGTCTTGTCGAGAATCTGTAAATGGTGCAGCGAGGTCTGTAGGTCTTAAAGAGAAAGCCCAGGGCTAGTTCACGCTGCTCTGCTCGGCCTCTCCGGCGAGGCTTCCACACCATTCCCTGGGGAGAGCCGCAACCCAACCGTACCTCCAGCCCTGTCCTGCAGGTCCGCCAGCGCCGCGTAGGTCATCGCCTTCAGCTGCGCGTGGATGGAGAGCCCCACGCTCCGGCTGAGCCCTGCAAGGCATTGGGCACCCTGTTGGCATCTCAGCCTGGTGGAAACCCTGGGACAGTTCCCCAACTGTCCCCGGCGCCGTGCTTACCACCCAAGTCTGAGATGATCTGCTGTCGGGGCACCTCGAACTGGTCTACCACCATCTGCACCCCCTGCCAGGAGAGAGGAGCCGGTCGGCCGGGGGTGGCAACCGCCGGGAGGGGAGGAAGTGCTGCGTTGCCATTCCAAATACGCTGGTCTTTTATGCAGCTGCCACCTCCCCTGGCCTCCCTGTGAGGGAAAAGCAGCCATCCCTGTGCTGGGACCCACCTGGGGGATGTTGGTGATGTGCTGCCGCAGGGTGCGCAGGGTGGTGGGCACGGCCCCCAGACCCGGCTCCATCTGTGCCTTCACCCGCTGGCTGGTGACAAAGGCGCAGACCACGCTGGTCCTGCCGGGGACGAGGAGGAGGAGGAGGTGACGGGGCTGCCTGGTAGAACCACCCCCCTAAACCGTGGGACCCTCCACCCTGGGGGCCAGATCATCTAGTGTTTTGGGGGGACTCACAGAATGACAAGAGAGGTGAGGGACAGGCAGGCCAGCAGGCAGTGGCGGCGGCAGCCCAGCGAGCGCCGGTGGGCACGCAGGCGGCCACCGCACCGCCGGCGGCTCCGGCAGTAGCAGAAGCACATCCCGGCCACCGGCACGGCCACGGTGAAGAGCAGAGCCACCGCGGCGCAGACGACGTAGCCCAGCTCATACTGCACCACCTACGTGATGGGAGAGCACGGTCACCCGGTTTTTTGGGGTGCTCGGTGTGCCCAGCTGCTGCCCCAGCCCAGGTGGGTGCATCCCATGGGATCCCCCACCCCACATCCTGGCTCACCTGCGATGTCCGCACTGAGCTGGGGTCGTTCAGGGCTGCCCTGAGCAGCTCTGCAAAAGAAACCACAGTGCCAGTAAAAAAAACCCAACACCCGATGCACCCCCAAAACCTCCTGGGGCAGAAGGGCTGGGATGGAGGAGTATCCCCTGCTTGGAGTTGCTCAGATCCTCCAGAGCAGCTCCACATGTGGGGATTGCAGCTGGGAAAACCCCGGAGGTTCCAACACCCGTGGTGGTGGAGTCCCAGCACCCATGGTAGTGGAGTTCCAGTACCCATGGTAGTGTGGTCCCAGCACCCATGGTGATGGAGTTCCAGTACCCATGGTGGTGGGGTCCCAGTACCCACAGTGGTGGGGTCCTGGCACCCGTGGTAGTGGGTTCCCAGCACCCATGGTAGTAGGGTCCCAGTACCCGTAGTAGTGGGGTCCCAGCACCCGTGGTGGTGGAATTCCAGCACCCATGGTGGTGGAGTCCTGGCACCCATGGTGGTGGGTTGCCAGCTGGGGGCTCACCTGTGGGCAGGGGGTTTTGCTGGATGAGGTCCAGGCAGCGCCGGACGAGGCCGTAGAGGGGATCGAGCGAGCTGGGGACCCGGTGCAGTGCCGGCACCCGGATCTCGGCGTGCCTGTCGGTGAAGCGGAGGACGCCGCCGGGGCCGGCCAGGTGGCATTGCTGGGTGGCAGCGGGACGCAGCAGCGCCCAAGCCAGCAGCAAGCCGGCCGCTCGCATGGCTTCAGCAGCCGAGAGGGAGAAGCAGGAGGAGGGAGAGGCTCCGTCAGCCTGCCAGCAGGCGCAGGGACATGCCCGGCTCCGGATGGTTCTCTCCGGCTCCGCTCCTGCTCCGGGAAACCTGCCTGACGGGTCGGCCGCCCGGCAAAGCCCAGACGCTGCCGTGGCTTGTTCCACCGATGGGCTCCCCGGGGCGGCTGGGCTTGGCGGGGCTGCGTGGAGGCGTCTCCCAAATCATCCCAGTCCTGTTTCGCAACCCCGAGCATCCCTGAGTCACCCGCCCCGGGGGTCCCCACGGTCAAGGCCTTTCCCAAAAAACGGGTGGCAAAGCTCCCCCCCCCGGCGTTTTGGAGGGAGGGTCAGGTGGTGGTGAACCCCCCGTCCTTGAGCTGGAGGTTGGAAGGAGGGATCTGGGATTCGGGCATCACGCTGGGGGTTGGAAAAGCCTTTGGGGGTGGATTTGTGTCTGCAGAGGGGAGGTCCCCGCGGGGCAAAATCACCTTTTGCAAAAGCATCCCATGCCCCTGGGACAGCACCGGGAGCGATGGGGCTGGGGAAGAGAAGGGAAAACGGGAGGAACACATGGAGAGGGACAAGGGGTGAGATGAGTTTTCCAGGCTCAGCTGGTCCCTGCTTCACACCCTGAGACGACTGCGGCTCCTTCCCAGGGCCGGATCCTGCTCGCCAGCATGGGCCGAGCGCTAATTACAGGCTTGGCTGGAAAACCAAGGAGGTTGAACCTGATTTCCCCGGTGCAGGGTTGGGAGGGGGAGAAGGAGCACCCCCCCGTGTGCCCAGACGGCCGCGGGGCACCCCGAGAGCTGGGCCCCCTCCTCGGCCGGGCAAGTCGAGCCGGCCCTTCCCCGCCACCGCCTCCGTCCTCCTGGCGTTGATGCTAATCCCTGTGGTTTCCCTCCCTCTGGAAAAGGGGCTTTTCTCCCAGCTGGAGACACTCACAGCATCTTTCCAGGAGGGCGCTGCTCCCCACCACCCTCTTGGGAATGAGGTGCAGGGACTGGAAAATCCTGCCTGGCTTGACTGAGCCCTTGTCCTGGGACAAAATTCCCAGGGCCAGGAAAGCGTGGAGCTGGAGAGCCATGACTTGCTGGGAACATGCATGTGTGCGTGTTTGCATGTGGCAAAGGCACCCCGGCCACCCACGCTGGTACTGGGGCAGTGATGGTGATGCTGGTGATGGTACTGGGGCGGTGATGCTGGCACTGGGGTGGTGATACTGGTTCTGGTACTGCGGTAATGATGCTGTTACTGGTACAGGGGTGGTGATGCTGGTACTTGGGTGGTGATGCTGGTACTGGTACTGTGGCAGTGATGCTTGGTATTGGTACTGGGGGGGTGTTACTGGTACTGGGATGGTGATGCTGGTACTGTGGCTGTGACGCTGGTACTGGTACAGGAGTGGTGATGCTGGTATTGGGGCAGTGATGCTGGTATTGGGATGGTGATGCTGGCACTGAGGTAGTGATGCTGGTACTATGGCTGTGACACTGGTACTGGGGCGGTGATGCTGTACTGGAGCAGTGATGCTGGTGCTGGGATGGTGATGCTGGTACTGTAGTGGTGATGCTGGTAATGGTACTGGGGCGGTAATACTGTTACTGGGGCAGTGATGCTGATACTGTGGCGGTGCTGCTGGTACTGGGATGGTGATGCTGTTACTGGGGCGGTGATGCTGGTGCTGGAGCAGTGACGGTGGCGATGTTCCCGGGGCTGCTGTACCGGAGTGTGGCCGCTGGGCGGCGCCAGGGTCTCAGCCGCCGCCGCCGCGGGGCAGGGGGCGTGGCCTTCCCTTTGGGGGCGTGGCTTCATTGTGACGGCAGCGGAAGCGGAAGTGGCGTTTGACGGGCCGGGGGTGGTTGTTGTCGCCAAGATGGTGGGCAATGGGGGCTCCCGTGTGCCGGACCGGTGAGTGCCTCTCCTGCACCTGCTCCCCACCGTTTCCTTACGGTCTGGGGACTGCCGAGAGGCTGCCCCGGGGCGCTGTGGTGCCGTGAGGCCTGGTACTGCCGGGAGCCGCGGGGCCCGGCCCGGCCCGGCCC
>VXBW01001559.1:214058-231030 GCA_013400375.1 Thinocorus orbignyianus
CCGCTCCTCTCCCTGGCAGGGGAGAGGGCTGGGGGAGCTCTGGGGGGCTCTGAGTGGGGAGGGAGATCTTTCTCTTACTTGTCAAGCGATGGCTGCAGGGGGGGGGATCTGCAGTTTGGGGGCCAGCAGCTTGAGAGGGGGCTGGTTTGGGAAGTTTCTTCATCATGAGGGGTTCTGTGGGAATTAGAGGGGGAGCACTGGGTTGGGGGCGCCAGGGGTTGCAGGGAGTGAGTGGTGTCTGTGCCCTCTCGGGGAAGAAGGGCCGCAGAACTTGTCAGAAGGGCTTTAGTTTGGGAGGGAGACTGAGAGCTCTGGCCTGGGGGGGCAAAACTAAGGGTTCCCCCCACCAGGAGAAGCACCAATGAGGAGCCCACTCTGAACTGGGGCTCTGTCGTACCCCATAAGTGGGTGCCTTGGTTTGCAACCCAGGCAGGACAGAATCCCCCAGCCCTTATTTAGGACAAGAAGCCTGTGGAGGCCCCTCCAGGATGCAGGCTGAGAAATGCAGGCCTGCCTGCCTGCCTTAAAAATGGGCTTCTCCTCCGAGGTAACCCCGGAAAGGCAACTCCTCCTCCTCCTCTTGGGATCCTCAGGCAGTGCTTAGCTCAGCTCAGGACCATTCCCCCGTTAAGGAAGGAGCTGCAGTAAATCATGACGTCGTGCGTGTGGCAGTCACGTTCCTGGAAGGCTTGGGAGATGCTTTGGATTCAGCGTTGTGATTTCATAAGGGGTTTAACCTTTATGCTGGTTCAGCGTGGCTTTTCCAAGGGAAAACTGCTCTTGGTGCAGGGGGGTGTTGTGGAAGGTTTCTGGGCCTGCTGCCCCTCAGACAGTCTCAGTGCTTCCTCAGCTTCCAATTGATGAGCTCGTACTAGGGGTGAGAAGGGGTTTGGCAGAGCCAAGCGGGAGGCAAGAGGCACGGATCAGGTCGAGGTGCATTCCTGGGGTGACAGGTGTGCCTCCCGCAGCGTGGGGGGAGAGAGGGATTGCGACTGTGCCCAGGCAAGAGCAATTTGGGATTGAGCTTGTTGGGTAAGGACAGATTCGCTGAGCAGCAGTGGCTGGAAGAATGCCCTTCAGCTCCCTCCTCTTCTCACTGCTTTGAAACGGCGTTGAAGCCCTGAGTAAAGTCACTTCTGCTCGAGTCTGAATGAAACTCTTTGGCCCAGACTCTCCCCAGACTTAATGACCAGCAAAAGTCTTGTTGTGTGGAGAAGGAGACTGGGAAGGGAAGGAAAGGGGGGGATTTGGAGGGGTCAAGCCCTAGCCTGAAATCAATCACCAAGGACTGATCTTGAATTTGTGGCTCCCTTTGGAGTTGTAAAGGTAAATATCAGAGTAATATGCCCCAAAAGACCTGGGCTTCTCCCAAATTCTGCCCTCAAGACCTAGCTTGGGTTAGGCATTAATGCTTTTCTGCTGAGGAAGGCGTGATTCCTACTGAGGAAAGGCAGTCCTGGGAAAACTGGATGAGTTGCCTGGTTCATGCTGGTTTTGATGCCCTTGACTTTCCTTCCACGGCAGAGCTGGTCAGCCTACCAGCAGCTTTGATGTGTGTCGTTATGCCTGACCACGCTGACATCAGCCTCGTGCCAGAGGAGCGAGTCCGAAGACTGATCCGTGTGGGAAGTGCTGTGGAAGTGAACGAGGATGTCCCACCACGACGCTACTACCGCTCCGGGGTGGAGATCCTCCGCATGGCGACCGTTTACTCGGAGGAAGGCAACATCGAGCGTGCCTTTATTTTGTACAACAAATACATCACGTAAGAGCAACCTTGCTTTGTTTTTAGTTAACCCCAGTCGATGCAAGGAGCTGTGGGTTTGGGTGTTGAGTATTTTGAGCGTGTCTCAACACCACGAGGCCTTGCTGAGCTGGAAGAACTGGCTTCTGTCCAGAGCTCGGCTGCTTTTGGATTTCAGCTCCCACAGAGGTGAGGATACAGCTGGTTTGACTGACCAGGAGATGTTTGAGGTAAAACCCCTGAATGCTACCGGCCTCTTTGGAGGAGGTTTGTAAAAGTTCCCTTTGAAGCCAGGCCCACGTTGTATCCCTCATCCCTCTGCTGGTGGAGACTCCTGTCAGCAGGAAGGAGGTTTTTGCTCCCTGTGTATCAAGGCATCTTGGTGTTTTATCACCACAGAGTGGCTAGATTGGCTTTGATTGTCGCTAGGCTGGCTGTGACATCATGCAGAGTGGCAAGGATCCATGGACAGGGATCTTGGTATCAAGTATCTGCCTTGGAAGGGATCTGGGCTGCTCGGTGGTTTCTCTAATAAGCTGCATTCAGAGGAGAAACCAGCTCAAGTTCTTACAGTCAGTTTTAGAGCAGGCACCGAGTTCCTCCCTCAGGTGCAGAGACCAGTTTGTAAGTTTAGTTTTACATCTTAGACAGAATATAAACACCTCACCCCCAAAAAAACATCCCACATATACCCCAGCCCTTCTCAGGAGGGACACGGGGAAGAGTTCTGGGTCCAAACAACCTGATCCCAACGAGCTGGTGAGTTTCTTGGGTACTGAGCACCTTGTCTAGAAAGCTCCAGATCGTATATAAATGCAGCCAACGCCCTGTTTGGTGTTTGAGCTGCTGGGTCTCCACCTGGAGGGCTCCCGTTCTGTGCAGACAGATGTGGAGCCACGGATTCATAGAATCACAGAATAGTTGGAGTTGGAAGGGACCTTAAAGATCATCCAGTTCCAACCCCCCTGCCATGGGCAGGGACACCTCCCACCACACCAGGGTGCNTCTTGCCATCATCTCTCCAGCTGCCCAGAAACGAGCCATCTTGGGTCTGAAACCCCATGGCTGTGCGTGCCAAGCCGGAGCGTACACCGTGCTAACGCGGTGACGTGGTGTTGGGTCTGGCTTGTGTCTGAGCAGAACTGAGTACGAGCAGAGCGAGCGTGTCTCTCTGTAGCTGTGCCTGCTGGTGTTTAAAGGGCTGAAAACTCTGATCCTCAGAAAAAAAAACCATCCCAAAAGCACAATGTGTCCCGTTCCTGTACGTTTTTTTGGTCAAAAGCAGATCCCTCTTGCTTTTGCCCAGTGCTGCTCTGATCTGGTCTCTGCTGTACCCACGCTACTCGCTTGTCCAGAATGTGGTTGGCATCTCTCTGGGCATTTTCTCTCCCTGCCCCCTTGTGCAAGGTTTCTGTCCCTTAAATCAACGCATTTTTCTCTGATTAGCTTTTCTTCCCGCCTTGCACTTCCTCAGCTTTTATGGGCATTGTAGCGAGTGCCCTGGGAGCTGGGAAGTGTAAAACCCTCGGGAAAGTTTCCAGGCTGGTTACGTAGCCAAGGCCGAAGGAGAAACTCTTTAACTAAACAAACCAATTAAAAGCACCTTCACTGGTTCATTATAGCAACGATAGGTGCTGGTGTCTTTTCTCTCCAGCAGTTTTCCAGTGCTTGGGGCGTTTACGTTAGCCTGGCTGGTGGGCTAACGGGGCTGTGATTTTTCCAGTGCTGATGACTGTGAGCTTCTGCCTTGGATTGTCCAAAAATAGGAACTTAACCTCCTGAAGATGTGAAGCTGTAGCTCGAGCAGGAGGCTTGATGAATTGTTTTCTGGATGTCCTTCCCCAAGGGTGTGATCCAGAAGGCAAGAGCAAGGCGCTGGTAGTTGGAACCTCTCAGGGGATTTACTCTGCTCTCCCCTTTCTAGAAACAGGACTGGAATTCTTCTTCCCCTGGTGCTTGCAGCCCACACCTGCAGTTCGTGCTGTGGCTGTCCTTTCTCAGAGCTCAGCTCCCTGCTTTAGTGTTTGATCTAGTGCAGATGCTTTCCACATTGGGCTTTGACTTCGGGAAGGGGAGGATTCCAGCCCCGAGAAGGAGCGAGAGGCTTTTAGCTGGGGTGTGTCCGGTGGGGAGTGAGCACGTTGTCCTTGGGGGCAAAGTGTGCTCTGTGTGGCTTTAGGAAGCTGGATTTCTCTTTATTTCTCTTTACAGCCCTTCCCAAGGCTGGTCTCAAGGCCTGAATTACACGATGAGAGCTGTGTTGTGGTGCCTGATTTGGAGAGCTGTTGGGTTTGGGACAGTCTTGTCTAGACACGGGATAATCTCAAGACTTGAGATTCCCATTGAGGCAGCCAGTTCCCTGCTTGGCCCCTGGCTGCTGCTCCATCTCACCCAGGTCATTTGGCTGCACAGCACCTCTCTTTTCCATGTGGAAATGAAGGCTATTGCCCAGCCCTCACGGGAGGAAAGGAGGGAATAGCCAGGCTGGGCTTCTAACATCTTCTCACCTTGTAAGACATCTCCTTGTTTATCTTCTTGAACAGCTTCTTCTGCAGGGATCCGAGTGGATGTTTTCCTTGAATCACCACCACGCACACCCTGTTTGATTTTTTGCAAGAGCCAAATAAGAGATCAAAAAAACCCCAAAACCTGAATTTTCTGTGGTGTTTGGGCTCCTGGTTTGCCTGTGTGGCCGGGAGCTGCTGGGATTGGCTCCGGGGTTTTGCGTGGGGTGTTGCAAGGGACTGGAGAGCCGCCGGCTTGGCATGCGTGCCGTACGGCGCCTAAAAATAGCCTGGGATGTGGCTGCTCGGTGCCAAACAGCTGCTGCTCATAGTGGACTTGGGAGCAGGCAGAGGTTTGAATAAGCCCAAAACTCCTGGTGTTTCAGTCTTGCCAAGCCTCAGTTGGGCTGTCGATAGGAAACATGAACCTTTCCTGCCCTTCCCCTGCCTCCATCCCCAGCTGCTGCTGCCTGGTCTCGCCCCAGAGTTTTCTTCTGGCTGCCTGAGTCTTCCTCTCATCCTGCTGCCCGCTTTTTTCCCCCCTTCCTGACTTGTGGAAACCCAGCTGCCTCTGCTGGTTTTGCCATCCTCTCCAGGCCAGCATCTGCTCTTAATCCTTCTTAATTAATCCCTTCCATTTTAATCTGCTAGCTGTTGGCAGTGATCACAGCCTTGTTTTGTCTCCTCGACACAGTGACCTACTTCGCAACCACCAGCCGGGAGCAGGGACCTTGCTGGGAGTTTCGGATGGAGCGAGGGCTTCTCTGTGGCACTGGGCTGTGACATGGTTGTGCTGATCCGGTGAGAGCATCCTCGTGCTCTCCCTGTCAGCCAGGAGCCTTCAGGGTGCAAAAAGTCCTTCCTTTTCCCAGAGGACCAAGGTTTTGAAGCAGCTGGGTTTATTTACTGCGCAAGCAGGGGCTTCTCAATGAGAAGAGTGTTCTCACTCTGTCCTCTCCTGAGTTTTTCCTGCTTGGCTTTGCTTGGTTGGTTTGTGCTGCTCCCCCGGAGGGCACTCTGCTCCTCACTAACCCTGGGCACAAGGCTGCTCTCTAAAGGAGCTGGAGAGCATCCTCCTTTGGATGTGTAGCAAAGAGCCACGAGGGAGGGCAGGTTTTGTTTGCATTATGCCTACGGGCTTTGTGGACACTCACAGCAAGCACAGCTCTGCATGCAGGAGGTGAAGACCTGGTTAAGCTCACCCTGAGCACACAGTCAGGTAGTGCACCACAGGGGACTTGTTTGCAGAGACAGCTTGGGGATGCCTCAGGCCTAGGGAGCCTCAGAGAGCTGAGCCAGAGTAAATCTCCCCATGTTTGTGGGCTTTTTGCCTTGTTCTAGTGCTTGCAGTGCTCTTTCTCTGTGTCTTCACCACTGTGTCCTGTAGAACTCCCTGGGAGCTTATTCTGCCTGTAGAAAAGCTGAAGATTAACCTGTTTGTAGTCGTACTGGGAGCAGGCTGGTGTTAAGCTCAGTCTTGACTCCCTCTGAAATACTGCCCTGGTCTCTGGGGGGCAGTGGGGCCACAGAGCCAAAAGGCTTCTGATGCAGCAGCTGAGGGAGCTGTGAACTTGCTTCTAGCTTGCCTGCAAGTTTTCTCTTTTCAAGGTCTGAGTTAATTTCCCCATCTCTTGCACAAACCATTTGTTCCCTTGTACAGAAGGACTCTACAAGCACTGAGTCAGCCAAGTCCTTGAGCTTTGTGTAGTCCCCTTGGATGCTCCCAGAGGTGTCGGCAGGTGCCCAAGGACCCTCCTTGGGGGCTGGCTGCCAGCATCCGTGGTGTTTCAGTCAGGCTTATGAATGTTTGTGTTCAAAACAAATGTATTTATCCCTGAGGATCATCTCCAAAGTCCAGGTGGGAGAAAAACCTCCTGTGAGAGGTGCTCTCCTGGGACTGAATGAGATCTCAGGTGTGCCTTGAAGAGCTCAGGAGGCCGTTGTGTGGGGGACAGTTTCCTGCGGAAATGCAGGCGGCTGTCCTGATCGAAGGGAGCTCAGGGCCCAGGGAGGTGGCAGAGCAGGGGACAGCGCTGGAGGGGAATGATTGGTACCCCCAAAATGCCCCGTGGTGTCTTGTGCTTGTCCCTTTCTGCTGTGATTTAGAAATGCATTTTCTCTCGTGCCTTTACAGGCTCTTCATCGAGAAGCTGCCGCAGCACCGGGATTACAAAACCGCCGTCATACCCGAAAAGAGGGAGACAGTGAAAGTAAGTAGTAACGTTGCCAAACCTTTCATGGCTGCTGGTGGAAATGTTTCAGGGCCATCAAGTGTGGGGTTTCATGGCTCTGGGGTGAGCAATCCACAGAAATACTGGGAAGGCTTGGCTTGACCAGGCAGGCCTGACCCCGTGGAAGTTATGGTTGGGTTCTTTTTACCCTATTGTACATATCCTGAGCTGGCTGTGCTTGTCCCATTTACTTTTCTTGAGCACTGGAGTGTCCTTTCTTTCCTGTTAAACTCCCTACTTTTTAAACACCACGTGGCTTTTCCATGCATGATGGCCACATGCCCAATGTGGTGGGCCTCAAGGGATTTGTCAGGGAATTTGCCAAAGATTTCTCACAGACATAAGAGAAAAAAAAAAGAGTTCCTCTGCTCAATATTGACCAGAAAAGCAAAGGACAGCACTGCTGAAGCTCTTGCTCAGTGTTGATGGTGGTGCTGGAGCCCCTCTGCTGTGGGGACAGCCTGAGAGAGTTGGGAGGGTTCAGCCTGGAGAAGAGAAGGCTCCAGGGAGACCTTGGAGCCCCTTCCAGTCTCTAAAAGGAAAGCTGGGGAGAGACTCTTGGTCAGAGAGGGAATTCATAGAACAAGGGGGAAGGGTTTGACCCTGAAAGAGGGGGGACTGAGATGAGATCTGGGGAAGAACTTCTTTGGTGTGAGGGTGGTGAGACCCTGGAAGAGGTTGCCCCGAGAAGCTGTGGCTGCCCCATCCCTGGAGGGTTTGGAGGCCAGGCTGGATGGGGCTTGGAGCAACCTGGTGGGAGGTTTCCCTGCCCAGGGCAGGGAGTGGCACTGGGTGGGCTTTAAGGTCCCTTCCAACCCAAACCATCCTGGGATTCTGTGCTGTCTGGGCCACCTGGCTACACTGTGCCTCTCTGCAGCCTGAACACACACGGCAGTGGAACTGCTAAGCCCTTCCTGCCTCCTGAACAGACGGGTAGTTTATAATCTCTGGGCGCTACATTGATTCTTGCATCCATTCAGGGCTTGGGTTTTCCTGCTTTGGGACTATCTCACTCCTATGCCTGTGTTTCTTCCCTTCAGAAACTGAAAGAAGTAGCCTTCCCCAGAGCTGAAGAGCTCAAGGCGGAGCTATTAAAGAGGTACGCCAAGGACTATGCTAAGTACAAGGAGCAGAAGGTGAGTGAGAGGAGACTGGAGGCCTGTGCTCCCCAGAAGACCCTCAGCCACAAAGGGTTTGGAAGAGGGCAGGTCTCCAGGGCTCCTGGGGTGCTGTTAAGTCTGGGTACCCCCAGCTTGCAGGGTCCAGGGCTGTCCCCGTCATGTCTCTGCTGCCGTTCTCTAGGTGAATCTGTCACAGGCATCCCTGCATCTCTTCTCGTTGTGCATCCTGGAGGCAATCTGAGTTGGGACTGTTAGTTGGGTTTTTTCCCTGACAGAAGATCTAGGTTTTATGATCCAGAATCTCAGCAGGCAGCTGGTGATGGCCTGGGCAAGGAACAGGGGTTCTGGGGGCAAAGCAGAAAACTCTGCAGTGGTTTTGCTGTGAGCAAGTGTGACTTTAGAGACTGGCTAGAGTGAAGTCAACCTGGAATTCTGTTTCTGTGGAAGAGAGAGAGTGTAAGGCAGCAGTTTTACTGCTCTGGTCTGTCTGACTGTCCTGATGGGAGTGTGGATCACTGTTTTGTGAGCTGAAGCTTCCTTGCAGGGCGTGCTGTTTGCTGGTCACCTTTTGCAGAGCCTTTGGAATTATTCTGGAATTGCAGAGGGTCTGCAGCGCAGGGGCTCTGTGTTTTGCCTTGAGCTATTGCTCCCCTGCCTGCTGACCCTTGGTGCTTTTCTCCTTGCAGAAGGCAGAGGAAGAGGAACTTGCACAAAACTTGGCTTTGCAGCAGCAGCTGGAAGAGGAGAGGAATCGGGTGGCCCTGATGAAGCAGCAGCAGGTGGAGCAAGAGCAGTTTAACGCCTTCGAGGAGATGATTCGACGACAGGAGCTGGAGAAGGAGCGTCTAAGGATAGTGCAGGAGTTTGGAAAACCGGAGCTGAATCCTGAATCTCTGGATGGGCCCCTCATCCCTGGCATAGAAAAGCCGCCGACTGATTTAATCCCAAAGATTCCCGTCTCTCCAGTTCACCCTGCAAGTCCGTCAGTGGGGACTGTCTCATCCAAACCTCCTGTTGTGGACAGATCTTTGAAACCTAGTACTTTGGGGAGCACGGAAAACAGTTAGTACCTCTCAGCACACCCTTCTCCCTTGCTGGGGCCAAACCAAACACAGCTGAGGAGTTGGTTTGTCTGGAAGACGCTTGGAAGTGTCTGCCCATGGCTCCATCCCTTCTGAGGGTCTGGCCGTCAGAGTCCTTGGATGTTCTCCCCCCTGCCCAGTGAAGGTTTGCAGGGCTGAGGAGAACTGTCTCCCCTTGGGAATTGGCCACCCAGTGCTTCTCCAGTCCCGTCTCTCTGGTGGTCCATAATCTACAGCCTGTTTGGCTTTCCTAGATCCAGATACTTGTTGGGGCTTGGGGTTTTAGTTCCTAGTTAACCAAATTTTCCTCTTTTGCCAAATATGGCTCCAAACTACTGATTTGGGCATTTCCAAGTGATTGGTCCTTGACCAGTGGCACATCTTACTTAAATGATATTTTGTAAGTGTTTGTGGGCTCATTTTCTTTAACAGAAGACCTGTGTTTTGACACACTGCTACAGGTCTCTCTCTTTCCTGTTTTGAAAGAGGTGTAGTGTGTGTCCTGTGTGAAGTGTCACAGTGACTTTCTATCTGTGACTGTTGTTCTGAGGGTAGACATTAGAGCTGTTGTGTTTCCAGCCTGGATTTTCTCAGTCATAGAATGGTTGGAGTTGGTCCCTTCAGGTATTGACTTGAGAGAACATTCCTTTGGTGTCCCCGACTATCAGCCTGGAGAAGAGAAGGCTCTGGGGAGACATCAGAACAGCCTTCCAGGATCTGAAGGGAGCTCCAGGAGAGCTGGAGAGGGACTCTTGGTCAGGAAGTCTAGTGACAGGACGAGGGGGAATGGTTTTAAATTGGAAGAGGAGAGATTTAGATGAGATCTTAGGAAGAAGTTCTTTGGTGTGAGGGTGGTGAGGCACTGGAACAGGTTGCCCAGGGAAGTTGTTGATGCCCCATCCCTGGAAGGGTTTAAGGCCAGGCTGGATGGGGCTTGGAGCAACCTGCTCTAGGGAGAGGTGTCCCTGCCCAGGGCAGGGGGGTTGGAACTGGATGGTCTTTAAGGTCCCTTCCAACTCCAACCATTCTATGGTTCTATGATTCTATCCTTTGCTCATTGTGGTCCCCTTGTCTCCACAGATGCGAGTATGGATGTCCTTCGCCAGGTCATCGTCCCTAGGGAGCTCTGCCAGAAATTCCTCCAGCTGGCTGATGCCAACACAGTCCGAGGTGTGGAGACGTGTGGGATCCTCTGTGGTAAGCTGGTAAGGTGATCATCCTCATTAAGGCCTTAGAAGCGGCGCAGGCACCTATTGTCAAGGTGTGGAACAGCTTTGGAAATGGCTCGAGGACCCTGTTTTTTTCCATGGAAGGCTGTCCTGCGGTTTCACTGATGCCTAGGATTTGGTGTGAGCTTTAGGGATGATCCACTGCTCCTTTTCCTCCCTTTTTACATTCAGATTTCCTCACTCTGCATGAGGTGATGGCCGCCAAGGCCCTTGGGGTATTTGGCTTCCTCTCTCCTGTTGCTGACTCTCTGCTGGGTTCCAGCTTCAAGCACTCCCACGCTGCCGGTGACAGGCAGCTCTGGTGACCTGTCCTTTGGGTACCAGCAGGACTGAGGTGTCCCAGCTGTGAAGTAGGACACTCACCAAGACAAGATTGCACAAACACTGGCTGGAGACAGTTAGTTCTCCCCTGGGAGAGTTTGTGTGCACGGGTTTCTGCTGGCAGCTGCCGCCTGTCTCCCCTGAGTCGCTTGGGGCTGCTTTGCTTGCAGAAGTTTGCTTGGAGATGAAGTTGGTTGATGTTAGCAGCTTTCTGCAACCCAGACACTCAGTGATTACTTAATCATGAGGCATCATCTCCCAGGGAGTGGCAAGATCCACGCTGGTGGGTGTCCAGGACTTCTCTGAGCAATTGTGTGTGCTCTGCACAGCAGAGAAAATGAACCAGAAAGCCGTGGGTTGTGCTCAGACTTGGGAAATCCTGCCATCCCTTTGTCAGTTACTTGCAGTTACTCTTTCTGGGACCTGTAAATGGATGGTAGATGCATTTGTGGGCTTGATTCCAGACCCTCTCTCCCCCTGGCTGGGCCCCCCGGGTGATGAATGCAGAAGTACCCACTCTCCCAAAAGCTTAGGAAATTACCTTTGTACCAGTGGGCGGCAGCAGTGTTTCCTGCCTTGGGAAGGGGGTCTGGTGGGTGACAACCTCCCTGTGCTGCCTTGCAGATGCGGAACGAGTTCACCATAACCCACGTCATCGTTCCCAAGCAGCACGGAGGCCCCGATTATTGTAACACGGAGAATGAGGAGGAGCTTTTCATCATCCAGGATCAGCACGACCTTGTTACGCTCGGCTGGATCCACGTGAGTCTCTTGTTTCGCTTCCTGACTGCCCTTCCATTCAGCCAGGAGGGAAAGGGGTGCCTGGAGCACGGCTGGCAGAGGAGAATTTACTGGAGGAGCTGGCAGGTTGGATTCTCCCTCTGGATTCTGAATCTTCCGGTTGGATCTCTCCTTCTGGATTCTGAATCTTCCGGTTGGATCTCTCCCTCTGGTGCAGTCTCAGCCCCTACTCACGCTGCTGGAGAAATCCAGCCCTGTTTTAAGTTCGGGTCCCTTCCTAAAACATCCGGGCCTTTTGAAAGTGGGATATTTACCTGGGTGAAACATCAGCTCCGAAGCTGATTCCAGAGGCATCACCGGGGCATCCCGAGCTCCCGCTGTCAGCACAGGGCCTCTCCCTGCAGGATGCTTCCCCGGAGTAGCGCCGCTTTCCGCAGACAGCTGTGTGCTGCTCTCTGCCACGGGATGTGCCAGTTCCAGATTCCTCCGCTGGCTCCAGCGCTGCCCCGCTGCCTGTCCCCGTGGAGCCTTTGGCAGTCGGATGGGAGCCAAGGAAAATGTTTGGTGCTGCTGAGTAATCTCTCGAAAGCAGCAGCTGCCTCCCAGGCTTCGACAAAGAAATGCCCTGCTGCCTGTGCCTGATCCGTGCGGGGTGTTTGCTTTTGGTGTTAACTCTTCAGTGACAGCCTGGCCACATCCAGGGACTCTCAAGGATTCCCCTTGACCTTTCTGCTGGTCTTGGCAACAAAAACCTGACGAGGGAAAGGGGAAAGACCTTTCAGTAAGAGTTAGGCTGTGAAATCTAGCTGTCAGCTGGAGTTTGGGTGAGGTGCTGGTTGTGTGTGATGGTACAGCCCTCAGCCAGCTTGGTGGAAGGTGGGATCTCAAAGTGCCTTGGCAGTGCGTTGGGTGCCTGGGGATGCTCTGCCCCGGGGGTACCTGCACTTCAGAAAGGTGTGATGTGCCCTGCAGGGTGGCAGGGACAGCATTGTGCCTTCAGCTGTGACTTTCTGTGGGATGTGGCCAGAAATGTAGGGCTCCTCCTTTTCTTATTCCAAAAGGAATAGAGGAGCAGATATTTTGGGGCAATCCAGAACTGTTTTCAGCGTGCGAGCTTGTGCTCTGTGCCATGCAGGGAGCTGTGGCTCCTCTCTCTTACAGCCTTCCCTTGGCAGATGCCATCCCTTTGGACTAGTCCTCCCACCCTGCCCTAACTTCTTCCCTCTGATGTTCCAGACTCACCCCACGCAGACAGCCTTCCTCTCCAGCGTTGACCTGCACACGCACTGCTCCTACCAGATGATGTTGCCGGAGTCCATCGCTATCGTGTGCTCTCCGAAATACCAGGAGTAAGTATCTGAAGGGAGCTCCAGGAGAGCTGGGGAGGGACTCTTGGTCAGGAAGTCTAGTGACAGGACAAGGGGGAATGGTTTTAAATTGGAAGAGGGGAGATTTAGATGAGATCTTAGGAAGAAGTTCTTTGGTGTGAGGGTGGCGAGGCACTGGAACAGGTTACCCAGGGAAGTTGTTGATGCCCCATCCCTGGAAGTGTTTAAGGCCAGGCTGGATGGGGCTTGGAGCAACCTGTTCTAGGGAGAGGTGTCCCTGCCCAGGGCAGGGGGGTTGGAACTGGATGATCTTTAAGGTCTCTTCCAACTCTAACCATTCTATGATTCTATGTGGGGGTAAGGAAGGCCTTTCCCTCTGCTTGTGCTGCCCACCCAAAAGCTCTGGCCTCTTCAGAAGCCATCGAAGGGCTGTTTGCCACCATCTCTTTCCTCTGTCAGATTCCTGGTGTGGAATAAAACGTCAAGTT
Source organism: Thinocorus orbignyianus (assembly GCA_013400375.1). Classification (NCBI taxonomy): domain Eukaryota; kingdom Metazoa; phylum Chordata; class Aves; order Ciconiiformes; family Thinocoridae; genus Thinocorus; species Thinocorus orbignyianus. The sequence goes on from VXBW01001559.1 coordinate 226,848, forward strand.
GCACAATGAAAGCTTTACCAAAAGAGACTGGAAGAGCGTGTGCGGTTTGACAGCTCTTCTGAGCTAGTTTCTGGGTTGGGGGGTTGGGGTCCTGTCTGAGCTGTGGTTGCCCACCCCTGAAAGGAGACAGCTCTGTGGCTGCAGAACTGGGGAAGGGAATGTCCCCCAGCGTGTGTCTGCTCTCGCTTGAGATGAGTAGAGACTCAGGCGTGCTCCTCCCAACCAGAACAAAGTGCTTCTATTTGCAGAGGCTTGAGCTACAGTGAGTTTGTGCTTATTTGTTCTAGGACAGGATTTTTCAAGCTGACAGAGCATGGCCTGGAGGAGATTTCTTCCTGCAGGCAGAAAGGATTCCACCCACACTCCAAAGACCCCCCTCTCTTCACTGTAAGTCACCCCACGAGGCAGGGGGGGCTGTAGTTGGCATATGGGACACTTCACTTGGGTTTCTATCTGTGTCGAGGTGCTGGGCAGTGACCCAGGACAGGTGGGTCAGCCTGGCAGGGGCTTGTCTCTTCCTAGAGTTGAGATGCAAACGCTTTCTGGGTCGTTAGCACGTGTTGGAGGTGTGATGCAGAGCACTTCCCTGCAGAAACAGGGCAGGGCAACAGCATAAGGCCTGTATTTGGGAGAGAGAGAGCTCTTTCTACTTGTGTCCTACCACAATCTGTGTGTGGCACCAGGCAGGGCACTAGTTTCTGGTCCGAGAGGGCTGTTGTGTGAGGAATGCTGGGTGCAGGTTGTGTCAGGAGGTGGAGGGGGCTCAGCTGAGCTGTAGGAACATCTCCATAACCCCCTCTGCACTTTCTCTTCCCTTCTCTTCCAGACCTGCAGTCACGTGTCAGTAGTTGAGAGAGACGTGGTCGTGATGGATCTCCGATAGGCCTCTTGCCTTAACCCTTTACAGAAAACCATCGACCTTCCTTCTAGGCCTAAGGAAATGTGTTTTTTTCCTCCTGTAGCAGATGATTTCCACCATGTAATGATCCTTCCCCTTCCTCCCCTGACAGTTGCTGTGAAATCAGTGCCCTGACCTCAGTGGGAGCATGTGAAGCCTCGGTGCCTGGCCTTGGGCTGGCAAGGGTGGCGCTGAGGGTCAGAGCGTGGGGGAAAGCTAACTGGAAATTGAAAGAACTAGAAGCTAACACTAAAGCAATCATTTTAATACTCTAATCTGTGGCTTGAACGGCTTCTTGAGGGGGACAGCCCCTGTGATTTGCTGCAACCTGAGGTGTGGGAACCTCTTCAAATGATTTCCCAAGTAGGACTTGTCCAAATTAGTCTGTGCTTTGTTTTGCCTCTCTGGGCTGCTGTGATTTCGGTACAGCTGGCACGAGCAGCTAAGTCTTTGCTATAGTTTCAGATTAAACCCTCCTCACCCTCCTCACCTCTTGCATGAGCTTATCAGCGCTGAGCTGGAGCCAGTCCTGCTCCCTGCTACTCAGGTCTTTGCCTGCTGAAGTAAGAAGGGCCCCAACATCCTTCGGGAACCCCTATGTCAGTGTTTCAGGGGAGAAGGTGCCGGGATGGGGCACTGCCTTGCACAAGCTGCTTCATTCCTGCAGTGGGGAGGGATGTCTTGGTATTTTATTTCTTTTCCTGGTTTGGAAAAGCCCTTGGGCTGCCCAGCGAGGGCTTGGGTTTGACTTGTTGCTGGTGGAGGAGGCTCTCGGGCTCTTGGCTTCAGCTCTGTCATGGGAAGTCTTTGCAAGGCCGTGGCCTCTCTGAGAGGGAGCTCCAGCAGCCTGTGCCGCTTCAGTCCTCAAAAGATCCCCCCCCCGACCGCCTCTGCGCTTCCCTCCCGGAGCAGTGTGAAGTCTATCCTTGCCAAAACCAAGCTCTCCGTGACGTCGCTGTTACACGGAATGCCAGCCAGGGATCTCTCCCCAATTACTCTCCTCGTCAGATGCCAAGCAGCGATTTCCCTTCCCTGCGCCTCCGCTCTCGCTCCCGCCGCGGCTGGAGGGGAAGGAGCGGTTCTGAAAGGTGGGAAAGCATCTGGCCTGGAAAGGGCTGAGCGTGATCCCCGGCGCCTCCACATCCTCTGGCAGGATGCTGTGATGCTCAGCACGTGGCTGTGTGGGGAGGGGAAGGTGGGGGCTGGCGTTGCCTTCCCACCTGGCATGAGAACATCCATGTTCTGTGTGTCGTGTCCGTGTGCTTCCACACGCAAAACCCTTTGGTGTACGGTTTAACACAGATGGATTAATTATCTCGGCTGGGCTTCTTTTTGCCATTTGTGTTCTTCAAGCTGACTCCAAGTGGATCAGGGGGGATCTGGCCTGGCTGAGAGCGGGGAGGGAATCCATCCATTCCAGGGCTGTGGCCAGTTCTGCGCCCCTCACTACGAGAAGGACATTGAGGGGCTGGAGCGTGTCCAGAGGAGAGCCACCAAGCTGGGGAGGGGTCTGGAGAACAAGTCCTGTGAGGAGAGGCTGAGGGAACTGGGCACGTTGAGTTTGGAGAAGGGGAGGCTGAGGGGAGACCTCCTTGCCCTCTGGAGCTCCCTGAAAGGACGGTGTAGAGAGGTGGGTGTTGGCCTCTTCTCCCAAGGGAATAATGATGGGACCAGAGGAGATGGTCTGAAGTTGGAGCAGGGTAGGTTTAGACTGGATCTTGGGAAGAATGACTTGACTGAGAGGGTGGTCAAGCCCTGGAAGGGCCTGCCCAGGGAGGTGGTGGAGTCACCATCCCTGGAGGTATTTGGGAAAGGTGTGGATGCAGCACTTCAGGGCACGCTCCAGCAGCCGAGATTGTTGGGTTGGGTGATTCATTTTGTGGGGTTCATTTTTTTTTTGATGGGGTGTGTGTGGTCTGTGGGGGTTTTTTTGTTGGTTGTTTTTGTGTGTGTATGGTTGGACTCAGTCATCTCAGAGGTCCCTTCCAACCATAAAGGTCCTGTGATTTGTGATTTATTTAGGGCTTGTGTTTATTTGCAGCAGCCACCTCCCTGACTCCTGTGTGACAAAGGGCTGCTGCCATCATGTTTTGCAGTGGGTTTTGGAAACAGGCTTTTGGAAAGGGGACTTGTGGCCGTTGGTGGGAACTAACTTTCAGACCTAATTTATTCAGACCGTGCTCCGGGGTGGATCAGGCAGTGGAGGTGTTTGTCATAGAATCACGGAATGGTTGGAGTTGGAAGGGACCTTCAAGATCATCAAGTTCCAACCCCCCTGCCCTGGGCCGGGACACCTCTCCCTAGAGCAGGGTGCTCCAAGCCCCATCCAGCCTGGCCTTAAACACTTCCAGGGATGGGGCATCAACAACTTCCCTGGGCACCCTGTTCCAGTGCCTCACCACCCTCACACCAAAGAACTTCTTCCTAAGATCTCATCTAAATCTCTCCTCTTCCAATTTCAAACCATTCCCCCTCGTCCTGTCACTACACTTCCTGACCAAGAGTCCCTCTCCAGCTCTCCTGGAGCTCCCTTCAGATCCTGGAAGGCTGCTCCAAGGTCTCCCCGCAGCCTTCTCTTCTCCAGGCTGAACAGCCCCAGCTCTCTCAGCCTGTCCTCACAGCAGAGCTGCTCCAGCCCTCCCAGCATCTTGGTGGCCTCTGCTGGCCCCGTTCCACCAGGTCCATGTCCTTTCTATGTTGAGGACTCCAGAGCTGGACACAGTTGTCCCCACAGCTCTGTGCAGACAGCAGCGCTCTGCTCTCCCCACAGTGCGGGGACACGAGGGGCGAGAGCCCGTTGTGCAAAGCAGCGATTCCTTCCAACAGTGAACATCCCAAGGAATCGATTTCCCTGTTCCCTGGAGGTCTCCAGGCTGAGCTTGCTCCAGTATTGAGCAGAGAGCAAATCACTGCGTGGTTCTGAAGTTGTCCCAGTGACCGATAAACCCTCGTGGAGAATTTCTGACATCCCTCCCAGTGCGGCCGTACGCGAGGGCTGTTTCTCATGCTCAGCAGCCAACGGCTGCCTCCCCGCTCGCTGGGCTGGCAGCTTTTAATCCTTTCTTTTTTTTTTCCACTTAAAAATCACTGAGTCATTAGTTTGTGCATCAGGATCACAGAATCATAGAATGGTTGGAGTTGGAAGGGACCTTCAGGATCATCAAGTTCCAACCCCCCTGCCATGGGCAGGGACACCTCTCCCTAGAGCAGGTTGCTCCAAGCCCCATCCAGCCTGGCCTTGAACACTTCCAGGGATGGGGCATCAACAACTTCCCTGGGCAACCT